>CM052082.1:5764012-5777265 GCA_028453745.1 Agapostemon virescens | reverse complement strand
TACTAGTCCGAAGTTCAAAATGTTCTGTCTGTCCTAGTCCCAGGATCCGCTGAATTCCTCCTGGTCTGTTTTTACCAAAGTTTGGAAAATGAGTTTTCCTTTAGTAGGGATAAATGTGGACGAATCACCAGTTTGGGGCGCAATCATAAAATTCTGGAACGCTTACTGACTTCGTGATTTCGTTTTCCCACAAAGCCTTGTAATACGTTACACAAAGATCCCTTGTTCGAGGACCTTTCCCCGAAACTGGTGTCGCCTTTCCGCTGCGGGTTGGTTTGCGATGCGTCGATTGTCATCGAGTGGAGTACGGCTGAACTGTTTAACATTTCGAAAACAAAATGCTTAACTTCTAGCTCTATCCAAGTCCGTAACTAATTCTTCTGGTCAAGCATACCCATAAATATCTAAAAAACGACAGTGTACCACTCTGACATAGAAATGTTTAATATTATATAATATCTCCATGAAATGGAAAATATAAAGAATAATTTTTGCAGAAGTTACCATTTTCAGGTGCAAATCATCGAGAAATTGGTTTTTCTTATTTTGAACTATGGTGCACCACACTCAAAAATCTGAAAAAAATTCTGAAGTCACTGTTTCGATAATACGGAGCTACTGTAAAAATTTCGTGGTGACGCGAAAATTGCTTCTGTACGAAATCTGCATGTTTCGGGAATTTTCATTTTTCATAACCAAGATTTTTAAATTAACAATCAGTAATAATTCTCAAAAATACACATCGGTAACCTTGATCTATCAGAATTCGTTCAAAATTTTTGGATGCAATTAAATAGGAGAAATTCGGTCGACACCTATTAAACCGAATTTACCCTATAACTTCACCCCTGATAGAGGGTTAAAATTTTACACGAAGCGGTTTCTAGATACACACTATCAAATGGCACAGGAATCGCGTAAATCGGTTGAAGGGAATTTTGTACTATTTTATCTGGCTTAACTCTTTGCAAATTGCAAGCAAAAACAGCTTTGCTTTTTTATTGTACATTGCAAATGTTTAATTCTAGAATTATGCCACCTGTACAGCGAGGATACGAAATGAAAGTGAATATTGAATACATTTATAGTTCCTTAAATGTATGCATAATCATTCGTTCAATGGCTCACTTTCGTACCGATGAAGTCAATAATCCATTTTTATCAATCATTTCGACTAACGTGTGCATGGTGTCGGGTTCTAATTGCACGACTACGAAAAAACGTTTTAAAACGATCAAATGCGTAGATTTTTAGTATCGCCGCGCTGTACCGCGGTGGTTTGTACGCACAACGATCCAGACAAATGGATATTGACTGTTATTGGTGGTTTTCGTATCGAAAATAAAGAACAATGGTCCGGCCGGGCAGCTTCCCAGCCACTGGGGATACAGTTTTATTATCGAGCAGACACCTCGCGCATTTTCGTTTACCTAAATTCGTTCGCCATCTAACCGAATTTCACCGTTCGATCGAAACAACGCCAACCTTTCTAAAACCGTTGGCGAAGATGTTTTCTGTAGCTAATTCATATTGGATAGTCACAAAAGTATTAAGAGATTTTTATTACTAATCAGATTTCGTCATATTGACTCGCATGTGTGAGGTGACATTTCGATCTACAATTTTCACGCAGGCAGTTTTGTATTTCGTCAATCGTGTCAAAAGTAATATTAGTGTGAAAATGAGTGAAATTCCTGAAAAAATTTACTATGATTTGAAATTTTATTACGAAAAAGGCAAAAACGCTGTAGAAGCCAGGGAAAAAATTTTTGGTGTTTACGGTCAAGATGCTGTATCGAACGCAACAGCATGTAGACGGTTTGCTTGCTTCCGGTCTGAAAATTTCGATATTAAAGATGCACCTCTCTCTGATCGATCAATCACTGATAAAGTCGATGAAATAATGCAAATGATTGAGAGAGATCAGCATATAAGCAGTCATGAGATTGCTAGGGAACTAAACATTCACCATTCAACCGTTTTGGATCATTTGCAGAAGGCAGGATATGTAAAGAAGCTCGATGTTTGGGTACCTCATGATTTAACGGATAAAAATTTGGTGGATCGAGTTTCCATCTGAGATTCATTGCTCAAACGTAATGGAATCGAACCATTTTGTAAAAGATTTTTCAGAGGTGATGGAAAATGGATCATAGGTGACAACAATGTGCGAAAAAGGTCGTGGACAAAGGCCGGTAAATCATTACAAACGGTGGCAAAACCAAGATTGACGCCAAGAAAGAAGATGCTGTGTGTTTGGTGAGATTGGAAGGGAATTGTCGATCATGAATTACTACTACAACAACTGCCAACAATTAACCAGATGACAGCAGTCGATTAAAACAAAATAGACCAGAACTGATCTCCAGAAAAGATGTCGTGTTCCGTCATGACAACGCCAGACTATACACAAGTTTGATGACTCGGAAAAATTGAAAGGGCTTGGCTGGGAAGTTTTGATGCATCCATCGTATAGCTCAGAGCTTGCACCATTAGATTATCGTTTGTTTCGATCTATGCGAAACTACCTTGATGGTCAAAATTGGATTCAAAGAAGGACTGCGAAAATCACTTGACCAAGTTTTTAATCAATAAACCACAGAAGTTCCATTCCGATGGGATTATGGCTCTACCCTAAAAATGGCAAAAGATCATAGATAATAATGGCTAATCTATACTTGAACAAAATCTATTTTGAATAAAAGAAACATTTAACCAAAAAATTACAAAACTTAAAATTAAAATAAAATTAAAATAATTTGTTGTTCTTTACATTTGCAGATAATTGAACGTATTTTTTATTTGTGGTGCTGGAATTATTTAAAAACTGTATACACTCCGCGACAGTACTATACAATACAATTACAATACGTAATCATACAAATCTGTGTTACAAAAACGAACTTTTCTTGTGTAGTATGTACTTATAATTTACACGAGAGAACATTCTTCTACAACATCTAACATCAAATATTTTGAAAAATTACGAAACAAGATTGTAATTACTGATACTACCATTGTAGGACAGAGACTAGCAAAAATCGGCGAACAAACAAATTATAACACAGTTTAGTAAATAATAAAGCGTTCATAATACTTGGAAGGCCGCGAATTATTTAAGAAACCCAACAATAGCAATGTTTTAATAAAGTTTTTTTAATTTCCTTAATTAGTTAAGTATAAGCAGTTATGATAAACTAAGGGCGCTATGGTTTTGTTACATTCCAACAAAATCAAATGTTATTAGAATCTATGAGATCTAAAGTAATATTTTAGTTCTGATATAACTAACTAATAAGGGAACATATTCAGGTGCGAAAATCCGATTTTGATGAAACTTATGGGAGCTTATAGCTTTATTGTTTAAACGAAAAACTTTTATTAAAATTTTCTTGCGCGACTAAATTTTTCATTGAAAAACACAAAATTAAAAAAAAAATTCAAATTTTTTCGACCTCTGGTTTCAGTTTCAAAAGCTTCAGTTTTTGTAGTATTTTTACACAACCTGCAATTTATATTAATCCACAAATCAAAATTTGAATTGTGTTATCGTACATATAAAATGTTACATCTAAATGTTAGGGAATGAGATATTGACTTAAGTTATTTGAATTTTTCAGCGGAACGAATAAAATTGCTGACATTCACAGCCACATCGCAAAATAGAATTTGCGGCAACGAGCATAGAAAAGTTGGCAAAAAAATTGTGCGTACCAGCAATCGGCTTTACATGAATTTTTTATCAATTGTATTTGCAACTATATATTTTTAACCACTCGTCGATTCAAGTCGATTTTTCGATCTGCCGTAAAAAAAAAAAAATATACAGATTTAGCGTAGAGAGAGAGAATTTAACAAAAAGCATTTCGTACAAAAGCATTTCTGAAATGCATACAGATGCAGGAAAAAAATGGTTCATATTTTATTTATTTTGTTTGATGTTATAATTCAAAATGTTGATACTCAGAAAAGTATTGAGAGATTTTTGATATTTTTTTATTAAATTTTTTTTTTATTCAAAATGAATTATATTTGAGTATACAGTGATCGGTCGACCAGAGCGAGGTGCATCTTTAATATCGAAATTTTCAGAACGGAAACGAGCAAACCATCTACATGCTGTTGCATTTGATAAAGCATATTGACCATAAACATCAAAAATTTTTCCCGGGTTTTTGCAGCGTTTTTGCCTTTTTCGTAGTAAAATTGCAAAACACAGCGAATATTTTCAGAAATTTCACTTATTTTCACAGTAATATTACTTTTGACAAGATTCACGAAATATAAAACTGTCAGTATAAAAATTGTAGATTGCAATGTCATCTCTCAAACGCGCAGTATGACGCAGTCTGATTAGGATTACCCGATACACGACACCAAACAGCATCTATACATTTCCGACTATCCAACATTTAGGTTGGCAGATCTTACTAGCCATACAAGAATACTCATTTATTGCTTTTAAAAGGAGATATATTAATCTTTACTTCAGATAAAGTTGCGTCACCGTGACGGCAAATAATCTTAGATTTGACTTTATCATACGCATATTTTACCATGTCTAAATCTATTCTACTATTCATTTGTATATAAACATTATAATTGTTTTTATACGGTACTCCGCTACCGTTCATTTCGTAAAATAATTACCACCTACTTACACATAAAGGGTGTCCCAAAATTAACGCAAGATTTGAATTTGCCGCCATTTTTGCAGTAAATTATTGGAAACCCTGAAAAAAGAACAATTTGACAGCTGAGAGTTTAGGGTTAGTAAAAATACAGCGTTATGCGATACAATAACGTGTTTTCATTATTGAACAATATTTCAAAAAGAAGAGAGTTCGTTGAATGGATTATTGAACATCAACAAGTGGATGCAGATTTTTCGAGTAAAATCATCCTAAGCGATGAAGCATATTTTCACCTTGATAGCTTTGTTAATCGTCAAAATTGCCGTGTTTGGGGTTCGGAGAACTCATATGTGATTGTCGAACAACAAATGCACCCACAACGTGTCACTGTTTGGTGCGGATTTTGAGCTGGAGGCATCATTGGACAATACTTTTTTGAAAATAAGGCTGGTCAAGCAGTAACCTGGTGCTCGATATCGCGACATGATAACACAGTTCTTTTTGCCGAAATTGGATGCTATTGATGTGGTCAATATGTGGTTTCAACAAGAAAGTGCCACATATTATACTACACAGCCAGTGAAACAATTCAATTACTGCACGAGACATTCCCTGGTCGTGTACTCTCTCGTTTCGGTGATCAGAATTGGACCCCTAGATCGTGTGATTTAACACCATTAGATTTCTTCTTATGGGGTTATTTGAAGTCAAAGGTCTATGTCAACAAGCCCACAACCACTCGTGCATTACAAGAGGAAATTAAACGCTGCACCAAGGAAATGCAGCCACAATTATGCAGAAAGGTCATGAAAAGTTTCGACAAAAGAGTGCGTATCTACCAGCAAAGCCGTGGAGGCCATTTGTCCGATATGTTACTCCATAAATAACCCTATCCTATGTACTATATGATTCAATGAAAAAATAACAATCTAAAGACTAAAAACTGTGTTTTCTATTTAATTCAAACCTTGCGTTAATTTTGGGACACTCTTTATAAACTGTTGTAGCGGCTAGCGCTGGGCGACGTTTCATGGCAGGTTTTCGCTATTGTTACCCTGGGCTTCAGCTTCTGGACGTTCGATTCCTCGCCTGCGATGTGGACCTGTCATCGCCCAAATCTGGCAACCATTGCCGACTCACCCAGGGTAGAGACGCTGCGATTTCTGCAACCCTTAAGCCATAAAAGTGTTCTAAGTCCGCTAGAGGACTTGTCAGTAAGGCCGACTAGCGGACCCTGCCTTAGACACTGGGATACTGGAAGACAGGTATGGACGATATATATGAATCGGAAGTGGAAAATCGGAATCTCACTATCTATATCCGATCGTCTTGTCTTGTACAGCCCCCTAGGGAATCATAGGGCCCGTTTTAGCAACATAGCTTGTCGTTGGTCGACCCGTGTCTACCAGAGAACGGAGAAATTCCGGAAAGGTTAGGGAGCCTGACTTGGAGCCCAGGAATTGTTTCCAACATTCCAACAGTTTAAACCATTCCAAAACAATCTAAACATTAGTAACTTTGTCACATTAATAACTCTAGACTCGTTCGTTCTTATTTTGCGCTCATTCTAGTTTCATTGACTTAATAATTCAGTCCTTCGGAACATTGTTATACGTAAAACTTACTGAGTAAGGGAAGGTGATACTTCGAGAAAGTAGTCCAAATCAATACATGAGTCGGCACACCACGTGCTAACTGCCCAAATCAGAAGGATTGAAAAATTCATCGCAGACCACAACAAGGGCGGTTTTTCGAAAAATGAGAACGATCTGACGGAGAAATCTGACGAGGAGCGAAATTTCCGCGGCCGACCGAGGCCTGCCTTGTTTCGTGGTCCCTTCGGAAATTCGAGGTTTATGGTACCTACACGAGTTGTTGGGGCCGAAAACGAAAAACTGTAATTGGCAAAAGATCCAAATCCTTCGTTGGGATGAAAAACGTCTTCCTCTAATGAGTTATCCAGAATAGGCTTCAGTAAGTTTTTTCAAAATAAAAAACATATTATTTTTAATTGTAATGGTTTTTTTTTTATTTAATTATCAGGTATGATCTATGACAATTATGTGTGGAATACGATATCTGGCAAATGATCACCACGGCCACGTTTAAAGACATCAATTCGAACAACATTTTCTTGAAATTCTGGCATATTTGCTCGTTTCATTTACCAACATTATTTCTAATATTGTTTTTGAGGTCACGAATTGTTGCTGGTTTGTGGGAATAAACTTTGCTTTTCAAACATTTACTAATAATACAATGTAACCTCGTCGTTCCTACATACATCTCTTTGCTGTCTTTATTATATTTCGTTGGCTTTTCGCAAAGTTATTCAAGAAATGGATTCACAGATTTCTCTTATTTTTCCTCGCAAATCATTTCCATCTGCAGGTAGTATGTTATAAACAGTATCCTTAACAGTGGTGCCCTATAAAAAACCGAGGGATGTTATATCCTGAGGTCTTGTGGACTATTTTACGAGGCCGTAGGTTCCAATCCATTTATTTCCATATGTATTGTTCAGGAAATTTCTCACTGCTCTGCTGTTATCAGCTTGGGCTCCATCTTTGAACTTCATATGCTTTATGCTGTGTATCCTTGACATGGAAATTGATAGTTTATTTTAATATTCCCGGAATTATGTTACCAGAAATTTGAAATATCTAACCCTAAAATAATCGTAACATATTGGGAAGATTGTGCTGGTGCACCCCTTCTTTGTTTGGAGTATTCCAATACGACACATCGCAATATGCGCGGATAATAGGTCTATATATCATGCATAAATGAGACTGTTTTATATGTTTTATATGTTTTATACTGCGTTAATTTCATCACCCCACTGTACTAACGACGGTAATAATATAAACTTTATACGTATTGACATTTGTTCATATTATGTATTTGCAATAATTTTGGCGCGCCGCTCTACAAGAAAGAATCCCTAATAAATCAGCATCCCAAGATCTGGCTGAAATACTAATTGAAACATCTGGCATTTTAGATGGATGGTTCCTCGAAAATGGCAGAACTCTTCATTCATTTAGAATTTTTTGAAGACGACGTTCGCGTCTTAACGCCGGTGTTCGCATCATCCGCTATAATATAATAGTAACCTAACAATACCGGTATTTTGGAGCATTCTTAACGTTTGGTGAATACTTTAACGAGCGTAAGCGAATGGTTATTTAACCTTTAAGCAGGCGGATGAAATTTCTTATTGTTAGTGGTCGTATTGGGAGTTTAAAAACCCCCAGACAGATTGACATTTCTAAACATAACGGACGAGAAATTTTTATTAGTGTATCTTAATATTAATAAATTGTGTCATCGAAGTGCATAGATGATACTAGAATTACATTATATACACACAACAAAAGAGCAGATGAAGATGTAGACCGCTTAAAAGTTAAATTTCAATTTTGTTGGAGCACAGACCGAACGAGCATTTTTTCGTCTAATTTAAACGCGCCATTTGAGATATTAATTACTGTGTGAAAACACATGCTGCATGAGAAAAAGAAATTCCCTTTCGTAACGTAGATTTGTATGGTTTCATACTTTCTCTTACAGTAGTTTCATAAACTACGTTAAACATTTATCTTGTAGCAATGTAACTCGAGTAATGTTTAGATTTTTCGTATTTTAAATTCTTCTGGCCACGGCTCACATCGAAAAGATTCAAAGGGACGGTTTATTCGACAAGTCTGAAAATGAAGCGAGCAATCCATTAATCGCCAACAGAACGTCGGGAGTCAAAGTTATACCGTGGTCGTCAATTCGGTTTTCATTGACAGTGTCTGGTCCGAATTTAGTGAGCTGGGCGGGGACAGGAAACGAATCGCGGTTGACAATGATTAATTGCCGAGGGATGGATCGGTACAGCAGCGTTTCCTGTTTGCGGTAACAAGCGAAATGATAAAAGATCGTTACCACGTTCCCCCCTTTCTTTGCCAACGTTTCAGATTCTTGGTGAATCTTAAAAGACATCGAACGAATTCTTTCTTCTTGGTAAAGTGTAAGTCATTGATCCTAGGAAAAATGTCATCTTTACAGTAAAAAATTCTATTAATTAGATTCATTGTGATTATCACTACCATTATCATTGTCATCATTATTATCATTCTAATTATCATTATCACTATCATTAGCACTGTCATTATTATTGTAAACGTTATATCGTATACCAATGTCATTTCTCTTACTGTTAAGCCTCTATAGGCCGAATTTTTTTCTTAAATATGAAAAAAATGTATGCAATGGAAAATCAAAAAGTACAAACCCATATATACAGATTAAAAAGAAATTTACTAGTTTAAACAATTTTATTATAATTTGTAACTTTGTAACTTTGCAGTAACAACATTGTAATGCTATTGGCTCCTGTATGAGTCCACCAGTATCGATGAAACTTTAAACATGTCCATAATATTCCTAGATCTACAAAAGGCATCTTTTATATTTGTATTTTTCTGCGCAATTCCAATTCATAGTGTCGTGCGCACACGTGGCTATCTGTACCAGCAAATTGATCGGTAATTATTGATTACTCGGTCACACATCTCGCGACTATTCGATCGAAGATTTAACCCTCCATTGGCCAAATCTTTATTTTAAATATAAAAAAATGTATGTAACGGAAAATCAACAATTACAAACCTATATATGGAGATTAAAATGAATTTACCAGTTTAACCAATTTTATTTTAATTTGTAACTTTGTGACTTTGCGGTAACAACGGATTACGATGTTTGAACTTCTGTGCATAAAGGCTTAAGCGTGAAATTCCATAAAACTGTTTGCATTTGGCGTTAAACGTAGCAGTATGTTGCGTTTGGAACATTTTATTTTTGAAACCCCTTTACTGGATCACACTGCAGTGCATATGTATCGGTATAGTCAACTATATCGCTTATAATTTCACTGTCAAATAGTTTTCGAAAATGGGTCGCAGGAAAGTAGGGTCCATAATAACATAATATAGCAAAATATACTACAATACACTAGAATGTACCACAATATACAAGAATTCACTGGAATTTAATAAAACATACCATAATATACTAGAATATACCAGAGTATCCTAGGATGTAACAGAATATACCAGAATATTCTAGAATGTACAAGAATATAGCATAATATACCAGAATTTAACAGATTATACTAGAATGTACCAGAATATCTTAAAATTCACCAGACTGTACTGGAATGTGGCATAAACTACCAGAATATACCAAAATTCACCAGATTAGAATAGAATATAACATAATTGGGATCTTCAGGGCAATCTCCTTTCCAAGGGAGATGACAATTATTATTCGTCTAGGATACTGATTACTAAACAATTTGTTGTGGTTCTGAATTTTCCTGATCCGATGATGATTCGGTACTAAATTCGTTGTCATTGTCAATAATATTTATACGACGTCGGGTAAATACTACTGGATAATTTTCATGGAAATCAGAATCTAATTCTTCCATTACTTTTATGTGATTATGTATCCATATTTTGGGTATATGATACATAACTCTGAAAATAGAAGAAAGCATAAGCATTATCTTAAATATACCAAAATTTATTATAATAGCCTACTGTAACCTGAAAGTCACAAAACCGTATCATATACAAATAGTAACAAACTGATTATTGAAATTGCAAACAAATACGTTACTATTGATATGCAATCCCAAAGCTATTATGTACGCTTTGTTTTGTTATAATAGATAGAATATAATAGAATAGGATAGAGAGAAACACAAATAATGTAAATTGCACAAGATGGTTCCGTTGGTTTCTATTTGCAAACAACTTGCAAGGCATTTACTTTGATATTTCAGGTTGACGGTTCTGCCAACTGTTATCAATATTGTTATTCGTTATACCTCAGAGATATTATATAATTTAGACGTATACGTTATCTTATAAAAAAACTAAAATCATGTGGTAAAATGTCGATATATTAACATGTGACTTGAAAGTTAGAAGGTCTCATAGAGGGTTCAGCGATGTCGTTCCATCAGCTTAGTATCGAATATCCCAAAATCTTCAACTAACCTATGATTCCACACTTGACTCATCCTGAACTTCTGTTCTTATCGCATTATATTCGAACCTTTGTTGGCCACGTCCTTCCTCGAACTCTGACCTTACCACACTAACCTTTATAATCCCTAATAACCGACCACTGGAGTTAGAATATTTATATATTAAGGGGACCGGAAATTAATGTCGTTTCTGTACACGTCGATATTCGCTTGTCATTTATCAGCTCATCGTGTATTTGAAAGTACACCAAAAAAATGTAAAATATAAAATGTCCTCATAATATTTACTCCTGGCTATCCCTCAGAACACTCAATGTAGTTTGGCGGCTACTGAAATCGGAGTGGAGAGAAAGAGAGAGAAATGGAAGGAAGGAAGAGAAGAGTGCGATTCGTCCTGGGTCCGTTAGAGGACTTGTCAATAAGGCTAACTAGTGGACCCTGCCTTAGACGCTAGGATATTGGAAGGCAGTTAACCCCTTGCCCTACAACAACGAGTCAGACTCGTGATCACGATTTCGAACTGAATCTTCTAAACATATATTATATAGCAAGTCTAAACATATATAGACTATAGCAACAGTGCGATAACAAATACTAATAAGCAGAAGCAGCAAGAGAGTTTTTCCTTTATTCACTCAACAACTTCTTCCCATCGTACAACGAGGTTGCCACCGAAGATTTTATATAATTCGCTTTCACAAAATTCGTTAATAAATAATATAAAAGTAACTTGAGACAAAACTAGTCTTATAAAATTTTCCACTCGGGACAAAAACCCTCACATTTTTGGGGAGCTCTTCCGTTGTGTTGTGCCAACATGACAATTTATTATAATAGAAACCTAAGTATGGACACAATGCAAACTTATGACAAGAAACAATCGTGTGTTGCTCATGTAGTATTAGACGAAGAATATAGCTATGTATACCGAATTGATTTTTTATTACGTTCCACAAAACTCGTGATTACAAAGTTTCAAGTCGGTATCCCTTCCACAAGGGTAGTTGCAGGATGAACAAAGTTTTAATGAATTGCGATATATTTCTCTGTTTTATTCAACAAAAGATTACGAAAAAATGTATGAACTTCTTATTGAACAGCATACAGGATTGTGGTTTTCTTCAAATTGTTTACCACGTAATCAATCTTTTAAAAACTTCAAAATATAAAATTTCTGATCTTACATTCAAGTTACTAGATACCAGTATTTCAGATTTTTTGGATTAGGTATATCGTGTTTAAGAAAGTGGAAAATCTTCAAAAGTCCGTAACACTACGATTCGTTGTAGAAGTTTTCTAGAGTATCTCTTTTTGTTCCATATGATTATTGTAATGTCATTTTAAAAAGATTTTAAACGAAAATGTTTAAATTAACGTTTCCATTCATTGAATCTAATGAGTATAAAATGGATTGGGTTAATCTAGAGAAAATTATATATATTTTTAAACTGCCGTGATTGCAATCGTAGACGTTAAATATCTATTAAACAGTCGCTAGTAACAAATATGTTCAGCACACCAAAATTCGTCAGAAATTTTGTGTTCCAATTTTTCTGATATAATTAATTTTTAATGATATAATACCAGTTACTTACACTAATATTTGAACACCCTTTAAAACAATCAGAAACATTGGTTTACCGAATGGCGTGCAGAAAAGGTTATGAAAAATATGCAATTGGTAGGAATTATATGAAAAAATTAATTGTTTATCAATGTAAGTATTCTTATTAATATTCTCCTATGCTACTAAAATTTCTTTATAAGTTTCACATGGAGGTACACAGTTTATTATGTTAAATTTAGTAAAAAATTATATTTAGGATTTACGTTGAATATTTTTATTGCCACAGGCTCACATGTAGCATCGTAATAAAAATTGGTTTTGAAATTTGGTAACACAGTTATATTTCACGTTGATATTTAAAACTTTCACAGAAGTGTTCCTCGATATCTAAAAAATTTAATAACGATATTAAAACTAACAAACAAGTATGAACTATGCTAGGATATCTCACTTGCAAATGGAAAATTTCTCTAAAAAAACCAACATTGAAATAACAAATACGAACTTTTAGAAACACATTCTACGTAGAAATAATGAATAGTTGTTACTTCTATATAGCGAACAGACCAGCTCAATTGGTAAATGAAATCAATTAAATTTCGATTGAATCTTTATTTACAAATCGTTTACCAATTGCGCCAGTGTATTCGTCTGATAAAAGTAACAACTATTCATTACTTTCTATTTGTAAATAAAGATTTAATTGAAAATCAGTTACCACTTGCAGTAGTCTGTTCGTTTTTTTAAAGTGATCACTCTTCCTTACCTGCATATAGAGTGTGTTACCAATGGCATACAAATACTTGTCATTTCAATGTTGGTTTGTTTGTATTTTTTCACTTTCTCGATATCAAATTACTAATATAAATTTAAACATCACTGATAACTTTCATTAAGGTTTTAAAAAATGCTCTTCAAAATACTTTCGCAATTTTCGACAGAAATATACGTACATATATGCTGTCAAAAATTATAGAATATACACTACTTCGAACAAAGTTATCTT
>CM052082.1:5736132-5759012 GCA_028453745.1 Agapostemon virescens | reverse complement strand
AACTGGTAGAAATTACGTGGGAAAGTAGAAAAGACATTTTTTAAAACATTTTTATTTCAACTCATAATGAAAATTTAAAATATGCGTTTTTCAGAACTGTGTTAGTTATACACAAGCTGAAAATCTCACCGAAATCGATTGACGCGGGAAAAAATGGCACACGTAGAAAGATGTAAGATGTTCTGTAGTTTAAGCAGATACTGATCAAGAATCGTGAAAAATTGCGATTGTCACCATTTTCGATGGCACGTAGCTCGTGTGTACGTCAATCGATTTTAGCGAATTTTTCTACATGCGTATAACTATCATAGATCTACCAGATGCGTCTTTAAAATTTTTTGTGCGCGGCTCAAATAAAAAATATTTAAAAAGTTCCTTTTTTATTGGTCATGTAATTCACATCAATTCCAATATTTACAAAATTTATTTTGTATATCATTTATTAAATCAATGCAACTAATTGCTCAAAAAAAGTCAAGACGTTTGGTCCAATCTTAAAAAAGTTATTTAGGTTTGAAGAGTGTACGAATACTTTTGTCCCCCACTGTATTTGCATCGATTGGACACACACTTGCTTGTCCTTCAAACTTCGCATTTTGTCATAATGGCAGTATTAATCTATGTTAACAAATAGTAAAATGATAACGTAAATATAAATCCGTACGTTAACTTACAAAAAACTAAAATCATTTGGTAAAATGTGGATATATTAACATGTGACTTGAAAATTTAGATTTCTTAAATGTTAAAATATATTTTTGTTTCCATAATGTTGTAACTGTCGTTGAAACAAATTCAGCGACCTATTATATTATGACCTTGACTCTATAAATTTTGTTAAAATAGTTTTTTTCGGCTTTTCAAGCCTAATACCCCAGTGTGCATCGTGTTATTTTTACATACATCTGGTACTACATAATTCTCGGGTAATGAAATTTTGAAAACGAGCTTTTCAGCGCAGCCTGCAATAACGCGACACAACGAGACAGTTAAAACATCAATAGCTTCTACAACCCATGCAAAGAATACAAAAGGCGACAGAACATTTTCTGTACTTTAGACATGCATTACATTATTGTATGAATTATCTGGAATCCATAGCTGGAGACAGGAGCAACGTGGCGGAAGAGTGTTCTACCCTTATTGGATCTCCCTATAATCTTGCCTGTAGACCTCTCGAAGGTTTCTGGTTTGGCGCGGTTCTCGTGGCTTCCTCGTGGAAGCCGTTAGTCGAATTATCGTCCCCATCTCGCAGTCGAACTTTTACTATGAAATCATTCATCGCCTTGCAGAAATATCGGTTTAAGCTGTCTTCGTCTTCGTTTTCAACTGATAATTGTGTTTACCTAATTTTTTAGGAACAGTCCGGGTAATATTGTAATGGTGTTCGAAGAAAATTTAGCGAATTCCGTCATCTCGATCACTTAACGTAATTGGGAAAAGCGTCGCGGAATGGGATAATTGAAAAGGTCGTTGGATCCAAGGATTTATTAATGACTCTCAGCTACCCCGGGACGATCGTTTTTCATGATTTCCTTGTGGTTTATATGTGATGGTAACCCAAATTAAATAGTCGTTGCTAAATTAGGAATTGTACGCGATTATGGTAAGAACGAATACGTAAAATATAAAGAAATTACAATTTTTGATGGATTTAAAACGACAATCGCAGTGACGAACGTAACCGAATTCATAGTTAAAATGTTGGTAATATCTAATAATCGCTGTTTTATCTAGCTTATATGTGCTGACGAGAGAAAATTTTATCTGGATGGTCCAGATAGATTTAATTCATATTGGAGGAGGCTTTGTAAAAACAAAAATATTTTACAAAGCGTCATTATTACACTAGAAATTTAATGTTGCTATAGTTATGCACCATTGAAATATTTCATTAGTGATTACAGTTCATGTTAAATAAATATTATTTCCGTACTATTTTTATTAACTATAATTTGTTTGTAATCCCTTTTACGTGGTACTATTAACATTTAGAAATCATTACATGGAACATGAAAACTCTCTTGAAGATTTTAGTGATGCTATAGTTACTCCCAGCAGAGTACCATACACAAAAAGGTTATGATAATCAGTTTTTCTGCCCTAGGTACCAGATAGTTCAGCCATATTACCATACAGTATTTACCATGGATGTGATTAATTATAAGTGATTATATTCGAAACATAATGAAATTAAGAATAACAACTTACCTATTGATGTCTCAAAACGCAGAATATACGAAACAAATAAATTACAACAACTGGGATACAATAGAATTGCCTTTCAGCCGCTTGAACCACGACAACCTTGACAATCTGTATAATCCTATTTCAAGTGTTTTGTTTTTACGCGACTCGTTGCATGCCAACAATGCTTACCGATATTGTAAATCTCGGTATCGACTTGAGTCGCACCGTGAGATGTGAATTTTTCCCTACGATCCGTTACTGAGATAAGGAATAACTTTTGATGTAGCGGATTCAGTGACAAAACCCTTGTATTAACGAATTGAACTATATTTGGCAAACACTAAACTAATACGATTAAGGATTCCGATGCGTGAATGACTGTGATGAGAGTGTGCGCGTTTACGGATTATCAGGTGGTGTTCATTGTTTCCAGCTCTCATCAGAACGAATACTCCGAAGTCTTTTAGTAGATGTATTTGCTGAAGGTTGCTAAATTACACTGACTGGAGCGATCGCTAGAGACGATCGCGAAACCTCCGATATTTCTAATTGCTCGTTGATTGGTTCCTACGCTTTTTGATAGTTATCAATCAGCGAGCCTGATAAGAGCCCTGACACACCTCTTTGAGCCCTGCGCGCGCTCGCTTGGAGGGGGATGTCGCGGTGCTTGTGGGGGTGCCGAGATTTGTCACCATTGCCGAAATTCTTCCAGGTGGTTGATCGTTCGGGATTTTCACCGTTACAAACACATGGCGAACCACCCTTCGGAATTTCCCTGTTTACGGCACGGCCATGGCTATTGAGAAGCGAAAGAAGTGAACCTCTGATGTTCATCGAGCCTGAGGTATAAATCGCTTTCTTTTGTTAGGAAGTTTTCTAACTCCACGACCGTGTTAATTGCAACCTACAATTCTTTAATCTCAAAAATAACCAAAAATAGCCATAAATCAGGTTCTCGATGGTCGTCCCCATACCGTCTGTCTTTCGTGCGACGGAACAAGTTTCTTCAGAAATCACGCGGAAACGGTGGGTATGCTGTTGCATGATTGACTAAACTTAAAGATAAAGCAAATTTAAACTACCTTCTCTAGATAAAGAGCGGCAGGTATCGAAGACCGTTTGCTCGAGCCAAAGTACACATATAGTGTAGCACGAGTTCCAGTCGCTGATCATCGAGACGATGCAATTCAGCAGTAGTTATTGCAGCTCCCTTGGGCATCGAATAACTTCCGACCAGAGCTAAAACGAAGGTCCAGGTAGACGGGGTCAGAGCTTGGTTTAACCTGTCTAGCCCCGACGACCCAGAACCCTTCCGGACAAATACGTGGACATCTCGTAAACTTTTCGAACTTCCCGTTAAACTCTGTCGATGGTCAACTTCGATGTGTAGACTACGGGCCAGCTCGAACTACGATCCGTGCGTGTTAAACGGAGAAGAGCGACCGGTCGCATTCGACAACAGAAGGAAATTCAAGTAACTATTGTTGTGTAAAGGGGATCTAAACTTGAGCGATTGAGTTTTACCTATCCAACCTGAATAGAACTAACGAAGTGAATTTATTGATGAATGATTAGAAACGTGTAGTCGGTCACAAAAATATTCGGACACTAATAGAATTTTCCATATTAAACTTTATATTTTGAATAAATGCACGATCACCGACAAATCAACGTTTTATTATATTACACTACAGTATATAGATTATATACCATAGTTTCCTATATAGAATTTTTTTTGATACTAGAAAGTTAACATTTTTCATACTACTATATATACAGGATGATCCACGCAATTGTTTCAAGTTATAACTCCGTTATTATTGCATTTACGAAAAAAATGCCGAAGGAGAAAGATAAGTGGTTCGAAGAGCACTACATCTGTAGGCCTTTAAATATTTTTAGATGCAGCAGTGCATGTGCAATTAACAATTGCATCATTTCTTTCAATAGAAATGCATTTTTTTACACAGATCGATTCTTCTGTTCATTCTACGTAAAAAATGATTAGGGTACCATGGCAAAAAAATTATTAGATCTCGAGGTATTTTCAAAAAATGTCTTTATTGAAGAAGATACTCAAACACTTGTTATAAAGGTAAACACCCTTTCGACATTGTTATCATTACAGAAACTGATTTGTACGAGTCAGCATTTCATCATTCAGTAGCAATGCACGTATCGTAACTCGAATACAAAAACTAAGAATTTGATTAAGTGTAACTATATTTTACTAAATACAAGAAAATGTATTTTATAACAGTGAGAAACAAGATATGTACGACACTTTTGTGTTGTGTGACAAGAATACGAATGCCGCCGCAAGACTGTACCAGGAAAAATATCCAAACCGTCGACAACCATCGCGACAATTGTTTTTCAAATTGAATAACAGTTTGCAACACTATGGTGCATTTACCAAACCCAAAAGAGAAGTTCCAAAACCAGTAGTAGGAAATGAAAACAACAGAGTGAACATACTCGCTTATTTACAGTGGAAACCACAAGCATCTACACGAGAAATATCGAGAGAATGCAATGTAAGCCTCGGTAGTGTGAAACGAATTTTAAAATCAGAGAAGCTTCATCCGTATTGATTTAGTATTGGACATGCCTTACATGCTGGAAATTCAATAAGACATATGCAATTTTGTTAATTTGTTTTAAACCAAATTCAGATGAACGAAGATTTCCCGCGGCACATTTTGTGGACGGATGAATGTATGTTCACCAACAATGGTATTTTTAATCGTCATAATGAACATACATGGGCAAGAAGAAATCTATTCCTTACGAGGAACATACATCACCAAATAAGGTACACTATTAGTGTATGGTGTGGGATCTTAAATACCAATATTATTTGGCCATATTTCATCGATGGTGCCCTAAACGGAGAAAAATATCGGTACTTTTTGGAATTTGAATTGTCATCTCTTCTCGACGACATTTCTCTCCGAGACAGGCAAAATTGTAAATACTTTCAACGAGATGGTGCACTGGCACGCAACTCACAAGTTGCCATGCGATTTCTAAAAAATAAGTTTTGCAATTACGTTATCGCAACAAATACATCAATACGTTGGCCAGCTTGTTCAACTGATTTAAGTCCCCTCGACTTTTTTCTGTGGGGTTATTCGAAAGATAGAATTTATTCAAATCCCGTAGATTCTGTAGAGAATCTGAAAGAAAGAATCATACTGGAATGTGCAGCAATAATTGCAGATAATTTAAACGCAGTTATGCAAACAATAAAAAAAAAAGTTATCAGAAATGTTTAGAATGTAATAGAGAAGCATTTGACCATCTTCTTCAATAAAGACATTTTTTGAAAATATCTCGAGATCAAATAATATTTTTGCCAGATACCCTAATCATTTTTTACGTAGAATGAACAGAAGAATCGATCTGTGTAAAAAAATTTGCATTTCTATTTAAAGAAATGATGCAATTGTTAATTGCACATGCTCTGCTACATCTAAGAAAACTTAAAAGCCTACAGATGTAGTGCTCTTTGAACCATTTATCTTTCTCCTTTGGCATTTATTCGTAAATGCAATAATAACGGAGTTATGACTTGAAACAATTGCATGGACCACCCTGTATACTCAAATTCTCCAACATTGAAATAATCAGACATAACATTTGTTGGAATTTATTAAACATCTTCAATACGATAATATGACAATGGGATAAGCAGACGCGACAATAAATATGCTATGAAGAAAAAGGAAATATCGCTTGGGAAACTAAATAACAATTTGGAAATACTAATTTTATCTTCGAATCACTAGTAATTTTTCATACTAACTTGTTGTGCAGAGTTATTCGAAATGATTTGTTTGCTCGATCGAAACAGTCAGATTTAGCGAGGAAGGAGACTACTCGATCAGATTCATCGCTTGAGAATATGAATCATCGAGAATCTTACAAACACAACGAAGGGTTTAAACAGAACGTTCCTCTGTGTATATTTCAGAGTTTTTAACTTGCTTTACTATTTGCACAAATGTATTTTTGTTCATTAGAGATTTACCTTGTAAATTTTAAGAATAATGATATTACGTGGGATTTATTACGTGGGAGTACTTTAAAACCTAATAATTTTCCTAAAATTGTATCAAATAATTTGAGCTTTCTTAAAACGTTAGAAGGATTGAACAAATTATGCAAAAATAATTATGAGCTTGAGCAACTGAGTAAGTCAGTAATATAATTCTACTCAAACAACAAAATATTTAAATATTTTATACTTACCTTATTAAAACATGTTAACTGGATAATTTTAATTCAAATATTTTTTGTCGTATTGGAAGTGAACAGATACTTTCCAGATGCAATACGTGACCTTAGCGAGGAACTAGGATCCTCAGCTTGAACATAAACAGGTGAGCGAACTTTCGCGTCGTCATCGCCGTGACGGTCAATCGTAGTCGAACCTTTCTAGCCTAACCATTTTTGTATAATGAGACTTAGCAAATATATTTACAGTGGCCGGCGTTAATGAATATTAACATTTATTAATTATCCGAATGGATACCATGATACTGTAGAAGTTCTTACTGTTTGTCTCCACTGTTAATGGACTTAAAGAATTCGTCGTTTTCTGATGATAAAAAACACTTATTTTAAGTGCAAGAAACATAGTTGTTATTTATTTAATTTGTACACTTTTCGCTTTAATCAGGGTTAAACAAAATAATGCTCAATTTTGACATTGCAAAAATATTCGGCCGCTTCGCGAATTATAATTTTGTATTTAAAAATGTGCATACACTCTAACAAAAAGATATGAATTCGGATATGTTCGGATTTGAGATACAATTTTTATCCGCTGAGGTTAATGACCAGATTCAGCGGGTCATCGACGAAGCGGTTCATTAGGATACAGATTATAACGGAACTGAAGGGCACAATCGATGACATCGCCATTAATAGTGTAACTGGTTAATCAATTATACGGTTGCCTAGCTAGCACTAAACGGTCACAGCCAACGGATACTTCGCTGACACTGTTTCATGTTTAATACCATTGTGAAATGCATTCCATTATCACCAAAGTGATGTATCTGTATGGAAGGAGATTCAGATGAAAAATTACTATTTCATTGGAAGTACACTGTGCGACATTACGATACGGCATTTTACAAAATCATACAAAACTGTTAAAACTGCTTTTTTGTGGACTACAATTTTTTAAGTTACATCCTTCAATAGTCTTCTATGACATTGGAGCTAACAAGGGAATATATTCAAATGCGAAAATCCGATTTTGATGAAACTTATGGGAGCTTAATATTATATATTGTTTAAACAAAAGACTTTTGTTAATATTTTCTTGCGCGACTACATTTCCCATTGAAAAACACACAATGTAAATAAAAATTCAAATATTTCCGCTTCTGATTTCCAAGATATTTCAAAAGTACCCCAACTTTGAGGGCTGTTTTCATCCCTTCAAAGTGGATGGTTGCCGATAAAAAAAACTCGTGTCAAATATTTTTCAAAGAACCATAAGCTCCCGTGTAAATAAAATAAATGGAGTCAAACGGATCTTATAAACTATGGTGAAACATAATTACCGATGTCTACGACTATTCTACTATTCATTTTTATGCGAACAAACATTAAAATTATTTTTATGTGGTAGCCTGTCTCCATCTATGTTATAACACCATCACCACCTACTTGTACATTTGGATTAAAGTTTTTCATTACAAGAAATTACTTTTATCCGTTTTTTATTCGAATGTGTCCGTTATTACGTAAAGTCTAATAGCGCTTCTTTGCGATATTTAAAGTATTTACGGTTTTCCAAATGGTGTTGGATCCCAAGTTTCGAAATCGTGTTCAACGTTTTATGTGTCGCACGAGAGAGAAGGAATCATCATAAAAGCCCTCAATCCATATAGAATTTTTAGAACTGCAAAGTTGGGTCCCAAAATTCAAGACAACGACGATTCCTCCGTAGCTGACAATTTCGCCGTAAAGCCATTACTCTTTGAACTTTAAATAACTTTATTTCGTTATAACTCATGGCTGTCGACCAGAAGTCGAGTCTTTTCCGCGCCTTCAAAAATCTATTCTTCACGTGACATGCGAATTTTCCGGGTGCGTCATCCTCAGGTGTGAAGTATACCTGAGAATGACCGTTAGTTTTAGGCGGTTATTTTTCCCTTCCACGCGAACTAATGAACCAATCCGTCAATCTTACCGTTTCCCTTACTTATATCGAAAAATATGCAGTCAATAAATCCGCATGTCTCGTTACTTCATTCACGCCCACACCGAACTTACCTTTTTGTCAACACACACTTCATCCGGCATTCTAAACACTTCACTCAATGCAAACATATTCGACGCACACCTCATACTCGTATCATGCACCTATTCGTTTGTTAAAGTTGTTAAAGTTTTGTTGAAATTAGAAAATATATTCAATTACTTGTTTCACGATTTAGCAACTCAGTGCCTACTATCCCTACCTTTCGAACGAATCGTTGGGAACCGCGTAATCAGAAAACGAAAAACGAAACGCGAAGAAACATTTTATAAAAATCGACAAAAGTTTTATTCGAGAGACCTACAGTGGTTTACAAAACTATTTGGACACTCTTTAAAGATTTTAAATAAAGTCTAACAAAATACAAATATTATGCCTTTCTATTTAGACAACGCCAAATGTTGCTTGTCTGTAATCAATATTTATGTATTGAGAGTAGATGTAGCAGTACAAAAGACACTCTTTATATCTAAATAACTTTTTGTAAGATTCGACCAAACATCTTGACTTTTCTTCAGGAATTAGATGCATTGATGACTTTCGGACGGAGATTCCCACTAATACCTGATCTGCCTCCGATTCATGTATGTGTTAGCGACGGCTTATTTTTTAGAGAAATCGCAGACAGATAGCCTGACGCTATTTCGCTTTCGGTTATTTTACGGCAAGGTCAAGGGTTCGGTGTAATTTTTCAAGATGCATCCGGTCAACGGGTGGGTCTTTGCCGAGGGCTGACGGCTTGAAGTTGTGCAGACACACGATGGAATGCACTCGTTGACATGTGTTTAGAAAGCTAATAGTTAGTAATTATGGCAGGCAAACCGACATCGTACCGCTTTTTTAACACGTTGAGTGCCATGTCAGCTATCGGTGGCTGACACTGAACTTTCCGTTTAAACCGCGTCAATCACCGGTGGCTGACAGTGTGAAATATAATATTTAAATGATGAAAATTTATTTAAAATTTACTTAATTTTTATTTATTACTTGAATTTGATTTTATTGAAACACGGTAAACATAAAAATGGTTGACCTTCGCAGGTATCACAAAATGTGACACCGCACTTAGTCATTTTATTGGCCATATTGTGTCACATTTTTTTCCGTAACTTAATTTACGATATTTTCGCATTGCAGAGACTTTTCTACGTTTTTTTTTTTGCAGTTTATGTCGTTCTTTAAAAGTTGTTGTAATACTGTCCGATGGATTTGTCTACTTCTCGGCTCAATTTGTAAGGTGTACTACTAATTTTTTTCCGGAATTCAGTAATTTTAATATTTTTATATAAAATGTAACTATTTAGAACTGTAGTATTGAATAATAGTTCAAAGGCCGATTTCGATGAAATCTTACCGAGCGGGCGGAACGATAAACAAAATAGACTTGGCGCATAACGTGTTGAATGAATGTCTATAAACATTTCATTCTAAACTTAAATATTTTCTACTGTAATAAAAAACAATGGTCCTAATATATTTACACATCTGTATCGAATAAATTTCAATCTGTTAATAGTGCGTTTCACATTGCTATATCGCAATACTAAGCAGCGCGCGTGGCCTGACGGGGATTTCCTTACGAAATTGCGTGACGCTCAACGTGTTAAAGAACAAGGAAAGCATTTCCTGACGAATCTGGCCGCGGAGAAGGGAAGGCGAGGGTGCAATCAGTTAAGACGGCTGTGTTTGACTGCTCAGCACTTACCTCAGAACCGTCCAAGGGCGTATCTCTTGGGTAATCTTGGGAAATTTCTAACGTATACCAGGTGTGTAAATAGGAAACCGGAATTTTTGTATAGAAAATACACGTTTATTTTATGAAAATGATTCAAAATATTCGATAGTCGGAAAAGTATTGAGAGATTTTTGTCACTAGATGTTGTTTGATGTCACATATCGGACAAGGCCAATCAGATTACGTCATACTAACGCGCATTTGAGAGGTGACATTTCAGTCTACAATTTTCATGCAGACAGTTTTGTATTTCGTCAATCGTGTCAAAAGTAATATTAGTGTGAAATGCACGAAATTTCTGAAAAAATTTGCTATGTTTTGCAATTTTACTAAGAAAAAGACAAAAATGCTGCACAAACCCAGGATATAGGATTACAAAGGATTGCTTGCTCGCTTCCGTTTTAGAAATTTCGATATTAAAGGTGCACCTCGCTTTGGTCGACCAATCGAATTTTTTCATCTGAAAAAATCGATGAAATGATGCAAAATGATGAGTAAGCTCGGCATATAAGCAGTCATAAGATTCTCAGGGAACTAAACTTACACTATTCAACTGTTTTGGACCATTTGCAGATGGCTGGATACAAAAAGAAGCTCGATGTTTAGATGTCACATGATTTAACAGAGAAAAATTTGATGGATCAAGGTTACATCTGCGAATCATTGCTCAAACGTAATGAAATCGAACAATTTTTTAAAAGATTGTTCAGAGGTGATGGAAAGTGGACAATATACGACAACAATGTGCGAAAAAGATCGTGGACAAAGGCAGGTGAATCAATACGAACAGTGGCAGAACCAGGATTAATGCCAAGAAAGGTGATGCTGTGCGTTTGGCGGAATTGGAAGAGAATTGTCCATCATGAAGTGATACCACCTCGTCAAACGATTGATTCTAATCTCTACTGTCAACAATTAACCAGATAACAGCTGTTAAGGCGTCGGTCACTGTACTGAACGACTCCTCTGAATATTGCACTTGGTGCCTACTGACTTCGAAGGACCACCCACTGATGTGGGACTGAATGACTCTGAACTCGTAAAGATGCTGGATCCGTATTTGGCTCGAAGGTCCAAATGTTGAGGCTTCGCTCACTGTATTGAATGACTCCTCTGGATATGCAGGGCTTGGCTGGGAAGTTTTGATGCATCTATCGTATAGCCCAGACCTTGCACCGTCAAATTGTCATTTGTTTCGATCTCTACAAAACTACCTTGATGGTAAAAAGTTGGATTCAAAAAAGGACTGTGAAAATCACTTGGCCAAGTTTTTAACCGATAAACCGCCGAAATTCTATTCCGATGGCTCTACCGCAAGAATGGCAAAAGGTCATAGATAATAATAGCCAATATATATTTGAATAAAATTCATTTTGAATAAAAGAAATGTTTAATCAAAAAATGACAAAAATCTCTGAATACTTTTCCGGCTATCCAATACATACAATGCTAGGCCAGCTTCTGTCGTAAAACGCTGGTACCAGTTTCTGCATGTCTATCACTTACAATCCCTTCGTCATATGCACATCAAACCATTTGAGGAGTTTCTGTTACCGACTTCCCAAGGTTCAATTCAAATAAGATACAAAGTCGAATATGTTGTTTGGTGGATGGTATTCTAAAGAGTATTGCCAAATTCATGTAACCTTTGAATTTTGAGTCATTTGTGTGGTAAAATGTTGCCAATGGAAACAAAATACAGCGCGACAATTCAAGGCTATTAAAAATGGAGCGAAAGAACAACGCGCTTTCATTGTTGAGCAATATTTGAGAAATAATGAATGTTTGGTAGCTAGAGTTCTAACAAAATCATTTTCAGCGATGAGGCTTATTCTTATATCGATGGCTTCGTTAGTCGTCAAAATGGTCGTATTTTAAGTTCAAAAAATCCATGAACGATCATTGAGACACAAATGCATTCACAACATGTCACTGTTTGCTGCGCATTTTGGGCTAGATCGGTCCATTCATCTTGGAAAATACGGCTCATCGGTTCGACGGTTGTCGCTGTCGCGACATAATAATCCAGTTTTTGGTGCCTAAATTGCAAGATATGGATGTGATCGACATGTGATTTCAACAAGACGGTGCCACATACCATACAGTCATAGAAGTAATTCAATTACTGCACGAGTCATTTCCTGCTCGTACAATTTCCCGTTTTGGTGCTCAGAATTGGCCGCCGAGATCACGCAATTTACGCCGTTGAACTTTTTTCTTCAGGCTATTTTTAAGTCTAAGGTTTATACTAACAAGCCCACGAGCATCAACGGTTTGAAGGAAGAAATTGATCAATTGAAATTGATCAACGAAATACAGCCACATTTATGCAAAACGGTCTTGGAAAATTTCAATAAAAGAATGCATATGCGTCTGCAAAGATGTGGAGGCCATTTACCCGGTATGACACTTCATACATAACCATACACAGTATACTTTACGAATCAATAAAAAATTCGCAATTTTTAATTGAAAACCTGTTTCATGAATTTTGGAACACTCCGAGTGCCTGAACATTGTGGTACCCTGAATGTTTAGTAACTAGAAATAATTACTATGTAGTAGAAAATTTATATAATGGAAATTGAACGCGTATTAATTGAAAACACGTAAGATTTATTTTTCAGTTTTTCAATTCCATTTTGCATTTTAGTGTGGCGTCTCCCGATAAAACAAAGATCTCTCAGAAGGCGTGAATGTGTTAAAATATGAATCTTCGCCTAGAAAGACATCCACACCATCCCCATTTCGTGGTTAAATGCATCAAGAATAATGTTCTTATTTCGAAGGCAATGTAAAATCGATTTTCTTTTAAATTTTCAATTTTCGTTCATTAACTGTTATCTCGACGAACCAGTGTGCCATACCGCTGCAACCCGGGGACAATTCTATCTAGTCAAAAGCGTACCGAAAATCTTTGAGAAGCTGAATGGCACCTTGCCATCTTCCTTCGATTCCGCAAAAAAACATATTGATGCTAACACATGGGTATATTCTGTGTCGCAGCAATTTCAAAGGATCACCTACAGCCATCGAGCGTCGTTCCAATTTCCATCATCCGAAGATCTCTCTCGGGCCTGGACCAGATCTATATACTCGATGTAACGGTATATGCGTCGGGTGTAAACACGTCGTCGATCTAGTAGGCTGCGCAGATTAAACTTTGATTAGGTCGAATATACTGGAACATTCCCATCTATACATTTGTGGTCGAATCCATATTGACATTACCACTTGTATCACGTTCATAAGGGATATGGTTTAAATGCTCAACATGCATTTGTCGTGTTTGATGTATTCGATACCATCGATCTGTAACATGACATTGCATAGTATGTCGACAGTGAAACGAAAATGAAGAAACCAAATTTTTTGTCGCTATTTAGAATCTTCATCCAAGTGTTCCTAAATATTTATATACAGAGTGACCAACGGTAACACATTTCACGATGTTTCAATCAGTTTTCAATTGGCTATACATTGCAATTAAATGTAAGGTCGAAAGAAAAATTTTTTATTATTATTATCAAGGCCACCTTCATTTTTTTAAATGACACTTTGTGTTTCTGACTTAACAGTACTACAGACCGAATTAAGACGAATTTAACGACCTAGTGTATCATTACCTTCGGATGACCTTGAATGCAAAGAATATGACAAAGGGTCAAGTAACATACGGCATTAGGGGAATTTAACCTAAGCTAAACATTCGTTCCAATTTTATCCAAACAAATCTGTTCTCGAGTGTTAAAACCATATTACGAATGCAGTATCGCATCAATATCGTACTTGTATAAATACAGTGGCCGGCGTTAATATTCGAACACTATGATACTTAAGAAGTTTTTTTTGTATATCTCCACTATTAATGGATTTAAAGAATTCATCGTTCTGTAATGATAAAAAAACGCTTATTTTAATAGCAAAAAACATAGTTTTTATTTATTTAATTTATTTTCTGGTATATTCTAGTATAATCTATTGGGTTGTTCGGAAAGTAATTTCGTTTTTTCCCGACAGAGAATTTAATTGTATTTTTTTGCACCCAACTTCACAATTAAGCCGCATAATCATTATATGTTTTGAGAGCTGATGTAGCAAGGCTTGTTTGTAAAAAAGTCCAATTGATTCTACGCAGTAGTTTTTGGTTGGTACCCTTTTAAATATGGAGAGCAATAAGCAGCATTTTCGTCATATTTTACTTTTTTACTATAGAAAAGGTAGAAATGCTGTTCAAACCAAAAAGAAATTAATCGATGTGTATGGAGAAAATGTGTTGACAGTACGCCAGTGACAGAACTGGTTTGCAAAATTTCGATCCGGTAATTTTTATGTCGAAGAAGCACCACGTTTTGGAAGGCCGGTTGAAGCTGATCAAGACACGATAAAGGCATTAGTTGATGCAAACCGGTGAATAACAACACGTGAGATCGGTGAGAGGCTAAATTTATCAAATTCAACTGTTTATGACCACTTGAAAGGCCTGGGTTTAACCTTGAAGCTCGATATATGGGTTCCCCATGTTCTCACGCAGAGAAATTTGTGTCGCTGCGTTGACCTCTGTGATTCACCGCTCAAACGTCACGAAAATGATCCATTTTTTAAGCGTATCATTACTGGGGACGAAAAGTGGGTTGTATATAACAATGTCAAACGCAAGAGATCATGGAGCAAAAAAGATGAACCGGCTCAAAGCATTTCCAAAGCCAATATCCATAAAAAATAGGTGATGCTGTCTGTTTAGTGGGATTTTAAAGTAATCGTTTTTTTTTTAGCTTTTACCGGGTAACACAACAATTAATTCGGAAGTCTACTGTCATCAGCTGGACAAACTGAATGATGCACTTCAACAGAAATGGCCAGAATTAATCAACAGAAAAGGTGTAGTGTTCCACCAAGATAATGCGAGACCTCATACAAGTGTGGTCACTCGCCGAAAGCTTTTACATCTTGAATGGGATTCAATGCCACACCCACCATATTCTCCAGATCTGGCACCTTCGGATTATTATTTGTTCCGGTCACCGCAACATTTTTTAGACAGTAAAACCTTCACTTCAAATGAGAAGGTCAAAAACCACCTCGATCAGTTTTTTGCCAGCAAAGACCAAAACTTTTATGAGCGTGGAATCATGCTACTACCAGAAAGATGGCAAAAGGTATTTGATCAAAATGGCCAATATATAATTTAATAAAATATTTGTTCATTATATGAAAATTGTCTTTCATTTTCACAAAAAAAAACGAAATTACTTTCCTAACAACCCAATAGTATATTCTAGTGAATTCTCGTATATTCTGGTACATTCTAGTATATTCTGTTACATTCTAATATATTGTTGTATATTCTGATATATTGTGGTATATTCTAGTACATTCTTATTCGTAATGATAAAAAACATTTATTTTAAATGCTAGAAACATAGTTGTTATTTATTTAATTTGTACACTTTTCACATTAATCAATATTAAACAAAATAATGCTCAATTTTGACATCGCGAGAATATTCGGACACTTCACGAATTATAATTAAGCATAATAGAAATAACTTTATTTAAATATTCTAGCGGAATGCGTGACCATTCTTCACTCGATCATAATTTTAATTCTTCCTTCGACCTTATCGGTAATATGCTGATTCGACGATCTAAGTAATCTCATTGTTACGTCGTAACAACATTGTATATAAGCGCATATGAATTTGTGACACTGTACAATTTGAGCACCCGGTATATTCCTACAAGCCAGCGCATTGGAAATACCCAGCAATAACCCACCCCTACGTCGAACATCTTGCGACCAGGCGCAATAACGTGTTATAACGTTGTTAACGTGCGCTTGGATGAACCATTTTCTGTATAAATACTGCATACTTTTCGTACTCTAAGCGATTCACATTTCAAACGTCACTGAAACAACTTCAACTCAACTAAACCGCTCGTTTCTAAATCCGTATTATTTTTCGTAACAAAACCCAGTACGTCGGAATTATTAAACTCAGTTCTGAGTACTAACCAATCGTATGCAAGCGCTCGAAGCACAAGGATAAATATATATAAACGTTCTCACAAAACGATTTATTATTCGTGCGCTCATAACACTCATAAATTGTCAATTGGATTTAGATCCGGTGACTGTGGAGAAGGTTGCAATACTTTTGGACAATTATACAATAAATATTCTTAAAGTACACGTGATTTGTGTTTCGGAACATTATCTTGATCAAATTTAAAACTGTGGTGAACGTTTATATTAATAGTACTTTTAATTAAATTTTGGCACCTGCTGGAGAGTGTGGTGGAGAGAGAAAAAAAGGAAAGAAGGAAGGGGAAGCATTTCGTCCTGGGTCAGCTAGAGGATTCATCAGTAAGGCTAACTAGCGGACCCTGCCTTAGATGTTGGGTATTCGAAGCCGGTTAAGGACAGTATATATGTGAACTGAAGGCGGATCAGGAACTAGCAGAAAAGTGTCGTCTACTGACCCTCTGCCGGCGAGGGTAAGAGGTACAGCCGCCACAAAATTTTGTTCGAAATGTGTAAATATTTATTCTTATCCAGAATTCCATCAATGAAAACTAATTCGCCCATTCCAATAGCCGAAATACAACCCCAAACCATTACACTTCCTCCGACGTGTTTCAAGGTGAGTCTGAAATTTTTAGTATGAAACTCTTCGTTGACTTTACGCCATATAAGCTTGTGTCCATCGGACCAAAAAATATTGTACTTGCTTTAATTTGCAAAGATGACATCTTTCCACCATATTTCTTCTTTAGAAATGTATTCCTTAGAAAACAGTAATCTTTTCTTTCAATTCGCATCGTTAATATATGGTTTTCTTCGTGGAATTCTGCCATGGTATCCACTTTCACGAAGCATTCGATGGACTGTATCAGAATAAACAGTCTTTCCGGTTTCTTCAAATAATTCAGCAGACAATTTTGGGGCACTTACACTACAATCTTTTTTTCACTTTTCTAATCATATTACGTTTGTCATGAACGTCAAGTAGTTTTGGACGATCACAATGCGGAATAGATTCGATTCTACAGTCCGCGACAATAGAATAGCACATCCCGTAAAATTTGTTAATTCTTATTTATTAAAGTATAAAAATATAATGTTGAATATGTAGACAGGTACACATAAGTGTTGAACACCAAATAGCGCTAAGTTTCTATATACAAGGATGGTCCTTTTTGTTTCATCTGCAAAAATGTATATATCTTGATAAACCAGCGCGACAAAATAATATCACATTATTACAATTAATTAACATTTATGCATACATACGAAGGGAACTCAATATTTAATATTTTCTAGATCCTCCAGAGTTTTTATAACCGAAATTATTCGCTTTAGAATCGACTTGAATAATTTTTTAATCCTTTTCTGCTTAATTCGTTCCCATTCGAGTGCAATGCACTCTTTTAATTCGTCTACGTTATTAAACTGTTTCCCTTTAGCATAAACTGTTTTAGCAAGGTCTCCCCAACAGTTTTCTATAATATTCAAATCAGAGGAACGAGCTGGCCATTGCAAGACTTGAATATTTTCCGTCTCGAAGAATGCTTTCACAACCTTTGCGGTGTGAACCGCTGCATTATCCTGCTGGAATATGTGTTTTTCCCCGGAAATTCTGGTTGCGTGTGTGGTTATTTGTTCACGGATTAACATTAGATATTTCACGCTGTTCATTTCTCCACTGATAAAATTAATATCCGTCTTTCCATGGTAGCCAATACCGACCCACATCATGACTCCTCCGCCACCCATCTCGCGACGGATCAAAAACATTTTTTCTTTACGTAAGTCGTGGTAATAATAACTCCACCCATCAGGTCCATCGAGATTAAACTTCTTTTCGTCGGTGAACATGACTTTTCTCCACTTCTTCCTTCAGTGAGCATGTTGCTCTGCGAACTGCAGCCTTGCCTTCTTATGCGCTTCGGTTAGAGGCGGTTTTTTTTAAAGCTTCCTTCGCTGCAGGTGCTTAGATCTTTGCAGGACACGTTGCAAATTTCTGACGTTTGTTTGTACGCCTGCTGCTTCAGCAATCTGCCTGGTAGTCATTGGTGCATTCGATGCTGCCCTTAGAATAGCACGTTTCTCTCGTGCTGATAGTGCCGCAGGTCGTCCAGAACGTTTTGTATTACCGTATTTTTCGGGGTTTTTCAAATAATTCATGACAACCTTCCGGCTTCTATGAATTATTTTCGCAATCTTTGAAATAGAAACATTTTCTTTAGATAGTGTCATAATTGTTTTCATTTCTCTATCTGTTAACTTCTTTCCAAGACCCATTTTTTTTAGAAGTTTTCCGCAATAATTCACCACACCAATCAACTACTTAGCCACCTTCCTTTGCTCGTGTTCAACTGAGAAGTGAGAGTGTAGCATGTGTGCTATTATTTTGTCGGATTACGTTTCCATGAAATCTACCAAAACAACGATTCTAAGAATTTAGGGGCAGTGTTTACGTGTCAAAGTCACTAAGATGGATATATAAGAAGTAACTCAAGACGCATATGGATTGAACGCTCTCATTTCTGTTCTATTTTTAAAATACTATGAAATTTAGAAGGTGTGCTATTCTATTGTCGCGGACTGTATCTGTGGCGTCGAATCGGTCACCTTCGTTTAGGGACTTGGATTCGGTCGGGAATTACGGAGAATGGTTGTAAAGCAAACTCCGGAGAAAGAAACTCGTTTATTCAACCTGTAGGGAACGCTAAGGCAGACTCGGCTATGTCGTCATGTATCGCGGTGAATTGGTGATACAGTCGAATATCAGATTTGTTCTGATTTGTCGGGGCCGTTTAATGTATAAAAAAACCTCGATATTTGGAAGTGGAGGAGTAGGAATTTCGAATATTTAATATGATTGGTTGTCGGAAAAAGGGTGCAAGTACGAAAAGTCGAAGTGGGAATGAAGAAGATGGAGGGTGGAGTAGGAGAAGGTCCGCTAGGTCGGAATTGCTTGCAACGGTGGAAAATTTCGTCGCCTGACGGAAAACAATGAGTGTCAAAAATGTGCGACTCAGCTGTGCGAATTTTGCGTTTTTCCGCGCGGTACAACTGCTCTTTTGTGCTCGCTACGGCGGCCGGGTAAAAATTACCTGAGCTGACCGTGCTGGTCTCGCTGCACGCAGGTTTTAAGACGCAACACTATCCTTAACATTATAACTTCGTATGATGTCCGCTACAGTACTCTTACTCAATTGTAATAACGTAACGATTTCTCGGTATGATTTCCTTTTCTGGCGATTATAAATAACAAGTTTTAATGACAAATTTTACGCGGCATTTTCACAATTAATACGTACGATACAAATGAATTTTGAAATTAAACTAACTTCACCAGATAGTGCTTACATCTTACGTTTACGAATATTGCCACCGAACACCGTACCTAATACAACAGGACGGTCAAACTGCAAAGCGTATGGAATGTCCGAATATTTTTGCGATGTCAAAATTGAGCATTATTTTGTTTAACATTGATTAACGCGAAAAGTATATAAATTAAATAAATAATAACTATGTTTTTAGTATTTAAAATAAGTGTTTTTGATGTGTTAAATCTTTACCAACCGGAAGCCTATTTAATAGGACTCTCAATAATTGCACTTAATAGAATGAAGCTTAAAAAACTACTTTTACATTGTAGTTTGCAACAAAATTATTAAATAACGTTACTGAAGATGCCTTGAGGTTTCTCAATAAAAATTCCTGTCAGCGTTGAAACATCAGTTAAAAAGTTTTCAATCATGGACCATGGACCTTAAAAAATTCTGAAAGAATTGCCGGTCGGTAAAGTTAATATAACTTAAGTTAATATATAAACAGTGAAAACATACAGCAAAAACTTTTCGAATATCATAGTGTTGGACTATTAATGCTGGCCATTGTATTAGTGTGTACACCAACACAAGCAATCTAATTTGCAGTCATCATAGAATTCGACGTTGCTCTTAGTATTGCACGTCGTACCCAAGCAGTTCAACTTTGGGAACATCCAGAACTTTTCTTTTTGTCATAGTTATCGGAATTTTTCAAGAAAGTCATTACTACATTTCGACGCATATTCACAATTTTTGCTATTTCCGTCACTAAATATGGTTCTTCTTTCAATTATAATGTAGTGGGAGTTTCACACGTGTTCAATCTGCTTCCACGACCCATTTGTGACAATATTTCACCTTTTTTTTAACAAATATACAACACGAGATAATATCACGGATTTTATTAACCCCTTGACGTACAAATAAAATGAAATTTGACGCGTTCGAGGAATACTACTCAACTGGTTCAACTGGACAGTTATATGCACGCTCAGGACCAAAACATTTTATTTCGAAATTTACATTGCTATATAATATTTAATCAGGTTGATATAGAGACAAACATCACTTGAATTGGAATCATCGCTTGAATAGGAATCATCACTTGAATCAACTAAATTTTCATTGTCACTTTCATGTAATACATTTAACTCAGACAGGTTGTAAGGGTTCAAATTCGAATATATAATATGACATTCGTCTTGTGGAATCGCTATTATACTAACAATTAATACTTCTTTCAATGTATTTCGTTTTGATTTACGGGCTTGCCGATGCGATTTTGTTATTGGTACTGTTGCGAAGAACGAAGGGGGGAGCATTTTGTACATTTTAACTAAAACGTCTCGAAGATATTAAAGTCTACAATGACACTTGAAATGGATGACGTTTAACAGATGTCCTTGTATGTCAAAGGGTTAACTATGTTCCGAGGTTGATGTTTGCAATTCGCGAGCTTTGGTGTAACGGGAAAGGGTAGATTTACTACATATGCAATCATTTTATCCCGTTTGCGAACAATAATATTTAAATTTTTTGTATTAGAGTCCTGTCGAAGTATATGTTGTAGGTGATATTATCATGGTGTCCGAACATTAATGCAGGTCACTGTAGGTCGGTTACCAGGTTGCCGGTTATCGCATTTGCACGTGGGACTGGCGGTAATTTCTAACGCCTGACTCTCCCACTTTTTCACAATCGATGAATAATAATTTCCTATTCGAGTGATCACGTCCACTTGACCTGTACACGTTTCAAAGGCATCGACGACAGGGGATCGAAGCCACTGCCGCAAAAATGGCGACGGATTCCGACGCACCGCCACTACACAATCATATTGGAAAACTATTTGGGCGATCGTCATCAGCATTATTGTATCAGGTCGCATTCGCACGAAACATGTCGGTCACGAGCCGAGCAAAACACTCGAACGGGTCAACGGCCTAACTCGCCGTTGCGGCACGTTACGCTGGTTCTCGTTTCCCGGTCGGCCATTTCTGCTACAGGACATAAATCCTCTTGGTGCGGCGTCGTTCACAGCATATGCTTGATGCGTCAGGCTGATCTCGACATAGTATGTATATTCGAGCCGATAGGCTCTGATGAAGTCTCGGCGCATCATCGCCCACTTGGGAAACGGGGAGCTCGAGTTGAGAGCTCATCAGCTTCGATCCGTAGTCCTCCAGCGATTTGAAATTTCATTTGTTCCACGCGATTACGAATTTCGTGAACGAGAAACACTTTAGTCGGCGAGTATGATCGAGATGATGGGTTCTTATCGATCTCGGTAGCTTACCGTTAAGATGAATCGAGCAAAGATGGAGATATCAATAACACCATTTATTAGTAATCCGATCGATATCGATAGTATCGATGGTATTAAAATTAATTCAAGTCCCCGGTACTTAATGGAAGATATCGAGTAGAGTCTACAATTTTTAACGCGTACACGTAACTTGCATATCGCGTATTTGTATTACATGTCAATGTTCTTGGTGCTCGTGTAATTACCCTGGGTCAGTGCGGTAGTCGACCGGCTACGACTAGAAAGTCCTGAGTTCGATTGCTTCTTCTTTCCTAAGTTCCTACAAATTGGTGTCAGAAATGGGACGGGGGAAACACCGATCGCCATCATAACGTCGCTAACGACGATGTCGATGTGAGAAGGGGCAAATCCGAAAAAGTGGAACAAATTACTAAGAGTGGGCAGCAGAGTAGAGCTTAGCAGAGTGGGGTTGGTGTTACCAAACAAAAGAAGTCTTACAAGGCAGTGTGTTGATGATGGTACAGAGACCACAATATAAAATAAAAAGATGACGCTGCAACAGACATTCGAGGGCGATTGTCATCGCAAGAAGACCCAGCGTAGAGGAAATCAAGAGAAACGGGGAGGGCCCCATGGGTCAGTGTGGTTATCGATCGGAAACGACCAGAAAGTCCCCGGGTCCGATTCCCGGTCCGGTTTCCTCATGTTTTCCTAAGTTCATACATACAGTGAGTTACGAAAGTATTTGAACGATCTCAAATGAAAAGTTTGATGCGTTAAAAATGCGAGTCACATAAACAAATACAAAATATACTTATTTGTGTAATAACATACAAGCAGCACCGTTATATACGTTAAAATGGAAGTGTCTTCGGTAACGTTAATAATAATTATAAAAGATTTCTTGCCAATATCGGCTAAACAGACGCTAGAAAACTATTCGAACGATCAAACGAGTAATTTATTGTTAACATAAAAGTATAGTTTTAATACTTTGTCGGTCCACCATGAGCATTTATTATGGCTTACAAACGTCGTTGCATACTGTCAACCAAATTTTCAGT
>CM052082.1:5691755-5723322 GCA_028453745.1 Agapostemon virescens | reverse complement strand
CACTATTTCGCTATAGCTCTTGCCTTCGTTGTGCTACTTCATTATCAATTTTCTATCAGCGATGCTATTTTCGGACTCTTTTTGCACACATTATTAACACAAATTTACAGTCTTGTTAATACTTGCTGTACCGAACAGGGAAAGCTTGTAACATCAACCAAAGGAACCAATGTGTATAATTTGTCGAATTCATGAATTGTTTTGTTCATAAGTTTTGTCGTTCGAATAATTTTGTGGCGACCGTTTAGCCAATTTCGACGACAAATTTTATATAAGTACTATTTACGTCGTCAAAAACACTTCCAATTTAACATGTATTACCGTGATGGTTGTATATTACTACAGGAATAAAAATATTTTGAATTGTTAATGGGCCTCGCATTTTTTACGCGTCAAACTTTTTATTTGAGACCGTTCGAATACTTTGTTAAACTATGTTATTTTTAGGGTTCACGGGCAATATTTTTAAAGCTGAAAATTTTATTCTTTTTCAGAATTAAATTTTTCATATATTGTGAATAATATACTACGAATCACTTAAACCACGTCATGTTAAACAGACAGTTAAATTTGGCGGTGGTTCAATTATGATATGGGGTTGCATTACGGCGTGTGGTGTAGGTCCACTATATCGAATTGATAGTATGGTGAATCCATACGCTTACAAGAACATTTTAGAAAAGTATATGCTAGGCACAGTTGACAATATGCCAGTAGCAGAATGTGATGTCGTTTTCCAACATGACAATGCCACTGCACATTCTGCTAGGAGTATGAAAAATTGGCTCGATGATCAACCATTTAAAACGATAGCATGGTCTGCTCAAAGCTCAGACTTAAATCCTATTGATAATGTCTGGGCATATTTAAAAATGAAACTAGCGAATGATTATAATGCTCCGCCAGCGACAATAAACGATTTGTGTGAAAGAGTACAAAAACAGTAGTACTCGATTACTCCACAATACTGCGAAAATATAGTTTTAAGTATGCCTAAACGCATTCAACAGACCATCAAGGTCAAAGGTTTATGGACGACGTATTAGAACCAGATAAAACTGAAATGTTTATTTATAAATGCTTTATGGAGCTAAACCGACTACACAAAAAAATTTTGTATGTTTCAAAATAATAAGGATATTAAGATCATTGAACATTTTTTGGACAGTTAAAACATTGTACTTGATACTGTGTATTTCGTTTCTTTTGTATTGAACATGCAAACATTGAATAAAACATTATTTGCGCAAAAATTCCATATATGTGTTCAGTTTTGCTCTTAACTATAGATATCCACGTGTTTCCCAGTATCTGTAGTCATTTACCATCGCACGTGCAGGAGGAAGAAAGTAAATCCAATAGGCTTCGGCTAGGATGAAGTGGAAGTTCGCCCAGGCTCGCATCCCCATCCACTTAGATCTCGAGATTGGTTCGTTGAGTCGGTCGGTGTCGGAATTGCGGCCTGGTAACGTCGCTTCGTGTTATCTCGTGACCGTTGTAACCGAGATTTCTGATCCTTCCCGTCGGAGAGTCACGCTTTCTTCATCTACTCTTTTCTTTTCTTCCTGATTTTTCAACCCTTATTGTACCATTTTCCCCTCCGGTTTTCCTGTTTCTACAGTCGACTACACGGGAGCTTTACGCTTGACGTTGATTCGTGACATTTACGGGTTTCGTCGTTGATTTCGTGGAAAAGTGGATCCACCGGGTCGGAAGATACTTTTGCAGAAATACATTTTAGATTTTGATCGAAAATGGAGGCTACCAATGTGATCGAGAACGACTATTACCTCGACGAGGACATATCTTCGTGTGTAATAACGTCGACAGTTACGCGAGGGATGCCAGCTGTTACTGCTTCTCTATGCGTATAGTCGCGTCGTATTTTCTGTCCCTTTTCCATTTGTTTCTTTTGTTTCTTTTGTTAACGGCGGATAAGTTGACAGGGGCGGTAACGCACTCCTGATTCGACGCCGCGAACATTGTCGATGAATAAATGGTAAGCGGCGCGACGGCACTCGAGTATCCGTTCAACTTCTATGCTGTGACTCGGGCAGCATTCCGGGGAGAACTTTAAATCATTTATGCATGAAAGGGGCAGGAACACGCGACGGATTCTTGAGAATATTAAAAAGAACGTGTACCGAGTCTGTTGGTTTGATGGATCTATTTGAAAATATCTCCGACCGCGCAGCTCGCACCTTTCACTCGTCGGGACGATGAGAAACCAGTATTATGTCATTTTGACTGACGCCAGTCAGCGAGTTCCTTTTAACGAATAACTAGAAACATTAACTGCTGCTCTGAGCATATTTTTCAGAGCCAGCGAAACACTGCTGTGTCTGTAAATATGAAGTCAGGATTTGCTCGTACGTGATGCTAGCCGTCAATGTAGTTACTGTCAAACCGTGTATTTGATGCCATTTTCTTGTGTCGACATCCGATAACGATTTTCAATTTACAACAATACAAGTTTCACTTAACAGCAGAGTTTTTAATACCGAAGAATGTGTCGAATTTTGTACCTGGAAACTACGATTTGCGTACAGCATTGATTTTCTGTTGCCATTTGAAGAAAACTGCTGCAGAATCGCATTGAATGCTTGTCGAAGCTTACGGCGAGCATGCTGCTGGTAAAACGCAGTATTTCGAGTGATTTAAAAATTCAAAAGTGGTGATTTTGACTTGAGGAACGAAAAACGCGGAAGACCACCGAAAAAGTTTGACAACTGCGAATTGCAAGCATCGTTAGATGAGGATGACGCTCAAATTCAACAACGACTCGCGGATCAATTAAATGTGACACAAGGAGGCGATTCCATACGTTTGAAAGCCATGAAAAAGATCCAGAAAATAGGAAAATGGATTCCACATGAACCGAATGAAAGAAAGTACGAAAACTGAAAAACCACTTGCGAAATGGTGTTCGCGAGGTACAAAAGAAAATCATTTTTCCATCGAATTGTGTCTGGTGATAAGAAGTGCATATATTTCGAGAATGCTAAGCATAAAAGATCATGAGTAACTCCAGGCGAGCCATCGACATCGAATACAATGCTTTGTGTTTGGTGAGATTAGACGGGTGTAATCTATTATAAGCTTCTAAAACCTGACGAAACCGTTAATACAACAACAAAATGATCGATTTGAATCAAGCTTTGCATGAAAAGCGACCGGAATATTAAAAAAGGCAACACAAAGTGTTTTTGCTTTGTGATAATGCACCATCACACACAGCAAAACCGGTCAAGGAAAGGCGTTTAATTGGGAAATACTTTCACAAACTTGGCTCCATCCGATCATTATGTATTTGCATCGATAGGACATGCACTTGCTGAGCAACGCTTTAGATTTTAGGAAAATGTTCGAAAATGACTCAATGACTGGTGTGCCTCAAAACAGGAACAGCTGTTTTGACGTGGTATCCACAAATTGTTAGAAAGATGGAACAAATGTATAGATACAGATGGACAATATTTCGAATCTACTTCGATCTACCAGATGCGCCTTTAAAATTTTTAGTACGTGTCTCAAATAAAAAATGTTTAAAAAGCTCCTTTTAATTAGTCATGTAATTCATACACAATATCTATAAAATTCATTTCGCATATCATTTATTAAATTAATGCAACTAATTCTTCAAGAAAAGTCAAGACATTTGGTCCAATCTTGAAAAAGTTATTTAGATTTAAAGAGTGTCCGAATACTTTTGTCAGCCACTGTATTTCTTACAGACGGGTCACTTGATCCTGGTTTCTCAGTCCCTAACGATCTTCCCGTTGATAGGCCTAGGATTTACTGTGCGTTATTCGCGGGGTTATCAGTCCGTGAACAATCGGACGTCCGGATACGTATTTGTTTCCGGGGAATAGCTCGGGCTGATCGCAAACAAGCGGCGACGTCGAAACGATTCTGGTAACTCGGCAGTGAGAAATGGGTATCGTACGTTCTCGTAACGTAATATGAACGCCGACGTAGATATAGCTCGTAAGTCCTCGTCGAGCGCGAAAGGGGATGGATCTGGATCGAATACAGAAGTCGTGCCTCTCCCTTGAGCAACTGAAAGGAAACACGGTCGTGCCGCGTGGTTCTTTCGTTCAACGCGTTGCCTCCCGCAAAAATTTCTCGTCAGTCTCGCGGGACCCGCGCGATTTTTCTTTGGAAACAGAATGCTACACGAACATCGGTTCCTGGGCAAGCGATAGATCGATGACGACGACGAGGGACTCACCTGTCATTGGTCGCGCCTACCACGCTATGTTTGGCGGCTCTAATGGATAGAAGAAACGGAAAAGCCGAGTAGAGGTACAGTGAGTCACGAAAGTATTTGAACGCTCTCAAATGAAAAGTTTGATGCGTAAAAAATGCGAGCCACAACAACAATTACAAAATATATTTATTTGTGTAATAACATACGGGTAGCACGGTTATATATGTATGTTAAATTGGAAGTGTCTTCGGTAACGTTAATAATAATTGTGAAAGATTTGTTGCCAACATCGGCTAAACAGACGCCACCAAATTATTCGAACGATTAAACGAGTAATTTATTGTTAACATAAAAAGTATGGTTTTAATATGTTGTCGGTCCACCATGAGCACTTATTATGGCTTGCAAACGTCGTTGCATACTGTCAACCAAATTTTCAGTAATTTCTTTTCCTATATTATTCCAAACATCTAAAATTTTGGTTTTTAACCCTTACTTGGAATTAATATTATATTTACTAAGTTGTCTGCCAATATCTGCCAATAAGTGTTCAATGGCGTTGATATCCGGACTTTGTGAAGGTGTTTTTAAAATGTGGAGTACATTATAAATGATTCATCGTTTAACAATATGTGCGGTTTGTTTAGGATCATTGTCCTGCTAAAAATGAAAATTATCAACTAGCCCTAATTTTTCCGCAGTTTGCTTTAAATTATCTTTTAATATCTGCATATACTTATATTTATCTAATATTCCATCAATAATGACAAGGTTTCCAACACTGTCGGTCGCCATACACCCCCACGCCATTATGGATCCACCTGCATGTTTCATGGTTGGACGTAGATTTTTAAGGTCCATCTCTCTGTTTGGTTTGCTCTAAATTTCATGACATTTTATAACAATTTTAAGACATTTTATAACTTTAGTCCAAAAAATAATGCGTTTCCAAAAGTCCTTGTCCTTCCTCGCATACTTTTTAGCGAAATTTAGTCTCTTCTGCTCGTTGATTTTGCTAATAAATGGGTTCTTCCGGGAATACGACCATGAAAATTGTTTTCACGGAGGATTTTTCGACAAAGTTCGGAATGAAATTGTTTCCCAAGGCTATCAGAGACTAGTCTAGCATGTTTTGGGGTCGAAATTGTTGAGTCATTTTTTATTTTACGCACAATTACATTCTCTTCCCTTTTCGTTAATTTCTCGGATCAACCAGAACGGACTTCATCTTGAAGAACTTTAGTTGTTTTTAATTTGTTTACCATGTAGTAAATAGTAAATTTACTTCTTCCTCATAACTTTACTATTTCGCCATAGCTCTTGCTTTCATTGTGCCACTTCATTATCAGTTTTCTATCGGTGATGCCAGTTTCGGACTTTTTTCCACATATTATTAACACAAATTTACACTCTTGTTATACCGCTTGCTGTACTGAACAGGAGAAGTGTGAAACATCAACCGAAGGAATCAACGTTTACAATTTGTCGAATTTAAGGATTGTTTTGTTTATAAGTTTTGTCGTTCGAATACTTTTGTGGCGTCTGTTTAGTCAATGTCGGCGATGAATCATTCATACGTATTATTTATGTTGTCAAAGGCACTTCTAATTTAGCACATATAACAGTGATGGATGTATATTACTGCAGGAATAAAAATATTGTGCAACTGTTCATGGGCATGACAATTTTAGGCGTCAAACTTTTTATTTGAGAGCGTTCGAATACTTTCGTGTCTCACCGTATGCAGGAATGGGAATTCCGATGCTGGGGAAGGGGATGAAGAGGTGAAACAGGAATCATTGAGAAAAGGGTATTCGAGACTGGGCAGAAAAGGGCAAAGGGAAAGAAAGATTTTCTATTGTAGTTAACCATGAGTGACAATAAATGATATGACAATAAATATACCTGCATACTAGATCATCATATTCGTCTTGACACATTCGAAATAAAAATTCGTGTCGTTTCATTACAATGAAATAAAATTGATCTTTGTATCTTCTTTATTCCTTCATCTATAAAAAAATTAGTAATATCGGATTATAATGCATTTTCTTCTGTGCCCAAAATCAAGCACGTTATTCGTATAATTCGTTCTTTGAGAATAAAATTTATAATTTGTTCTTCTTCTCTCTAATTAGAACTATTGGCCTTTCAGTGATTTTTATAAAATGAAACAAATAAAATTAGTCGATTTGCAATTTTGTATATGCACACGAAGGTAGACGAGGGTGGCACCTTCTTCTCGGTGTGCATAAAATGACACTGACCACCTAGGTCGCGTAATAAGCCACACGGACTAAAACTACGTACACTTTATCACGCTGCATTAGAATGTCTGCGATATCAGTGTTTTCGCGGTTTCTAAGTATATAATAAAAATTAATAATAAATCAAGTAAATAATAATATCGGTATTCTCGCGATTTCTAAAATAATTAATAAAAAAATAAACAAAGTAAATTAACCTTCGTGATTTCGTGCTATTTGGTTGTTCAGGCTTTCAGATGCTTCCCAACTTTTAGTTGCTCGTGATTTCGTGTTTCGCCAAATTCTATTTCAGTTTTATCGTGTTGTATCCGTCGTCACCTCGGTTTTGTCGTGATTGATGAAGGATAGTTCGAGGTGGAGGAATATAGCGCTTTTTAATTGGAAGGACTATACCTGAAGGGGTGGAAAACTGTCACGGAATTAATATCGTGATTTATTATTAGTTCTCTGTTTGTCATTTTGTTGGGTGCGTCACACGTGGTGTCCGTCTGTCGCGATCTAAACTGTCCACGTGTAGCGATTGTAAAATGGTCGGCTACTTTGGAGCCGATTCGAATGACTTATTGCATCCCTGTCAGGTATTCTAACTAATTTGTTGGGGTAACAAGCACATGTTGAGGCACGCTCAACTGTCAGTGTTGCCGTTGCAACAGCATAGATTTTTTTTAGATTTTTATCGTATGACTGCCACGTTTCGTGAAATTGCGTTTCGGCGACGGCTGAAAAGCATCCGTAAAGCTACTTAACAAGCCCAGCCTTAGATGCTGAATTATCGGAAGGTGGTTAAAGACGGCATACAGTGGCTAAGGAAAGTCTTGAAACGGTCAGATTTCTTATCTTTAGCACATGAAATATATATGTTAATCCAAAATCTTTGAAACAATTTAGTGTCTATAGCAAGAAAGATGTCCCAAGATTATATTAGTAAAAGTAGAAAATAATCCAATCATATATACAGTATTTACAATATGTTTATTTGAAACACGCACCAGGCATAGATAACAAAAGTATTTTGCCACAAATATTGTTACATTTTCACGTGTTAATATTTTGTAGGACCACCATTGGCATTGATTACTTTTCTTAAACGACGTTCCATATTATGTACTAGCATTTTTGTGAAACTGGTTTCAAGAGAATTCCGTATGTCAGTTATTTTATCCATTAACTTTTGTTTTGACGTAGTATGATATTTATTTCGTCTTTTTCCGACTTCTGCCCATAGGGCTCGATCGGATCGAGATTTGGGCTTCGTGGGGGAGTGCTTAACATGCCTGGTGTATTATAAATGATCTATTCTTTCACGATCCAAGTTGTGTGCTTGGGATCGTTAGCTTGTTGGAAGTAGAAGTAATTCTAGCTTTCTGGCACTATCTTTTAATTATTTTTCAAAATATTTACACTAATTTTCCAGTCCCATTAGCTGCCACGCAGTCCCGTACCATCATATTGCCACCTTCATGTTTGACTGTTTATTTTAAATGTTTTGCTTGCAACTCTGTATTTGGTTCTCACCATACACAATTCCGATCATCTGAACCGAAGATATTAAATTTCGATTCGTCTGAGAATATGACTTTGTCCCAGAAGCAATTATTTTTACTAATATAATTTTCTGCGAACTGCAACCTCTTTCGTTGATTGGTTACTTTATTAATGTAAAGGTTCTTTCTTGGAACTCTGCCGTGTTAATTATTGTCCCACAGTAATCGTCGACACAATCGAGAATGAACTTGTTTATCAAACATTTCTTCAACCATATTTGCCAATTTTGGAGCAGAACTTGCAGGATCTCTTTTTATTTCGCAAATTATAGTTTTCTCTTCTGCACTTGTCAATTATTTCAGACGACCTGAACGAGCTTTATTAGCAACAGTTTCGTTGATTTTCAAACTTCTTTATTATGTAGCTCAATGTAGATTTACTTCTGTTTACAATTTTTGCAGTCTCGTTATAAGATTTTCCATCTGTACGTAGCTTTAATATTATTTCTAGTTCACAGTTTTTTATGTTTCTGACTTTTTCCTATTCATATTCGTTAATACGCCGCACAACTGTAGTTTATTCTTAGTCAAACGATATCTTATGATCAACTAAATGTTCCTTTGTTTATATTCGATTATAATGTTTAGATTCAGCGTTGCGATATATATAAGTAGAAACACTAATAACTTTGAAGCGTTCGAATAGTTTTGTTACCCATTCCTGGTGCGTGTATTAAGCAAATATGTTATAAATATTGTATATATGATTGGATTATTTTCTAATTTTACTAACATAATTTTTGGACTTTTCTCTTGCTATATACACTAAATTGTTTTAAACATTTCAGATTAACATACATATTTCATGTGCTAGAGATAAGAAATCTGATCGTTCGGATACTTTCGTTAGCCACTGTATGTACTCATTATACAGGGTGCGGCACCTAAAACAGGTCACCTAATAACTCGCTTGCTTTTGAAGATAGAAAAAAAAGGATTAGACCAAACTTACTTGATATCGAGAGGCTCGTAATCTGATGTCATTAATTTTTTTATAGGTGGAGACGTCAAGGAGATATGAAGGTCAACTCTGTTTTTTTAAATAGAACGGTATGGTTTTTTATTTACATTCTGATAGTGTATTTCAAGACGAATACAATGACCTATTATGAAGGTCATTCAAGGTTACGCAAGGTCAACTGCAATAGAAAATAAAATGTCTCAAAGCACTCTTCGAACACTACGACGATTTACATGTAACATGTTATGTACGTATTCACTGCTACTTCAAGTGTTCGAAATGTTGACCTTGAACACTGAAACATAATCTAAGTTTTTTCTTATCCACATTTCCAGTTTCTCGAAACTTTTTTATAATGTTCGTAAAGACAGAAAGTGAAGGTCTATTATTACGATCGGGAAATCTTTCACCATACACACGTACCGCTTCCCTCACAATTCTATGACATTCACCATAAATGATAACCATTTCTACTTTCTTTGCTATTGTGTAACGCATTCTTGAAAATTGAACACTCAGATTAAATATTTCGAAGTCGTACTCTAGTCGGTAGTGAAACTACTAATAACATTTCTGGATACAGGTAGCATACAATGTGATGGTATGTTTATTTATGTTCTGCGACCCTTACCAATACTTAGAAGAGCAGTATGCCAACAACCAGAGAAGACACAAAAGTATTTGAAGAGTGCTTTGAGACATTTTATTTTCTATTGCAGTTGACCTTGCGTGACATTGAATGACCTTCATAATAGGTCATTGTATTCGTCTTGAAATACACTATCAGAATGTAAATAAAAAACCATACCGTTCCATTTAAAAAAACAGGGTTGATCTTCATATCTCCTTGACGTCTCCACCTATAAAAAAATTAATGACATCAGATTACGAGCCCCTCGATATCAAGTAAGTTTGGTCTGGTCCTTTTTTTTTCTATCTTCAAAAGCAAACGAGTTATTCAGGTGACCTGTTTTAGGTGCCGCACCCTGTATATACAGACAGGGTGTTCCAGCGTCGGTAGCACAACCGAGGAAGAAGTAATTCTACATGAAAAAACAAATCCAAAATAAAGTGTACCGTCCCGCTCATCGCGGTCGCGATCCGATTGAAATTATAAATTCCGATATCGCGATTACGTTTGTATATCGCAAAACGGGTAGTGATTCTTGATGTCGAAGTAAAGCGATGAACGATTCACACTCTTCTTCGATCTTCGTCAATGCCATCCGCCAAATTAATATTGAACTACTGTATCAATGTTTCCCAAGATGCGAAAAGCTAAAAGATCTCGTAACGATAGCTAAGGCAGAACGTATTATACACTCCGAACGATTGTGCATTTAACGAGATTCTTTATTCAACTCGGAATGCAGAACAATTCTAGATATACTTGATCCGGCAGTCAATAATGCTTGTCGATGCGATCGACTCGATGGTCAAAACGTTTCTGTCGCGATTGACCTAACAGAAACCTTTTCCAACACGATCAACTGGATGGTTGATCTTTTTTTTCTGATCGATCGACTCGACGGTTAAAAACCGTTTTCGACGGGATCGATTTAGTATTTATGAAATTTTCAGCAACCGTTGAAAAGGCGAGGTGGGGGAGAAAAGGAGAAAGCGTTCCGTGCTGGACCTGTTAGAGGAGTCATCGGTAAAGTTACTTTAAGACAAGCCCTGCCTTAGACGTTGGATATCGGAAGGCTGTTAAGGACGGTATATGTATATACAATAACGAGGCGGAACAAGTACTCGCGAGAAAGTCGTCCTGTTATTCATCTGTTGATGAGCGCAGGAGGTAGAACCGCAACAAATTCCTACTGTAATAAAGTTATCTCGACTACTGTATTTGTGCAATAGAAATAGTCGTACAAATCGTATCCAACCTCCAATACCCACAAGCGTAGAATCGAATACTCTTCGATACAATCCCTGTGGATAAACTGAATTCAATCTCCAGCATCCGAAACTATATTAACACATTACCGACCGGTAATTATTTCATAATTTTTTAAAATTCATGGTCCATCACTGAACAATTTTTAAAGGATCTTTCAACACTAACAGCAATTTTTATTATGAACCAACAAGTGATTCCCCATAACATCATCTAATCATTTTTATTGATTACAATATAAAAGAAGATTTCTTAACTTCATTTCATGACAACGTTATTATCGAAAATCCTATTAATATGTCTCCAGTCGGTAACGCGTTAATATTCCATTAGAACGACCCTTTTGAAATAATCCTGCAAGGTATATTTATAAAACTATCAGATTTATAGCTTCGAAAGTACATTCGCATTGCACAGTCATATCAGATAATTAAAACTTTAAAGACTAATGGATTATCTCAAATTTTTCTGTATGCAATTTTCAGTAACATTTTAATATAATCTATTATTCAAATTCAGCAATTGTTAATTGATTGGTTCCTTGATACCGAGCATTAAAATTGAATAGTGTACAATTTTATAACTTCGATAATTGTAAAATAGAAAATCTAAAAAGTGTCGTTTGACCCACTGTGGTAGGTTTAGTGTTAAATAACTATTAAAGTACAATTATTACACCTTGTATATATAAATTTATGTTGCTTATAGTAAAGCTTTTATTTACATCTTTAAAATTTCCTTTCATCATATATCAGATCTAATATAAAGATCGTAGTCCTTATTTAATACAAGAGTTACTAATCTTTTTCCCGCAATTATTGATATTATAAAATTGTTTCCATTTCCAAATTTTCGAATGAACATTTTTATCGAACCACATATTACAATAAAAATTGTATGAAGTCTGAATTGGTTCAATTTTTTCATTATTAAGGAAAGGATACGTGTCCACCAGGCGCATTCATTTCGCGATATTACTAGTGTTAATTAAATTTAACTCTGCAACTTTCATCTTAGGTTTAAACGAAGAATTGTTTCTTTTATAGAACGGTGTTTGGTGGAGAACGTGTAACGATAGAGTGATAAGCGATAAGCTTATCTATGAAGCAATCATGAAGACGAAGCGTGGAAACGACTTAATAGACTGTAACCCCCACTAATTACTCTTATCGAATTCAGGGAATAATTTACGGCAGCCTTAGCTTAACCCTCGCTCGCTGACGCAAAGCGCAGTATCTGTTGTGTTAATTCGTTGGTGAAACGCTATTCCTTTCGTGATTTGTGAGCCTGGATTAGGTTAGATTCACGTAGATATGTGTACTTCCCCTATAAACGATGGAAATCGTTTCGATTTCTAAACTATTCAGTTTCCTCATAAATTTCTCTAGCGTCACGCTTGATTAATCAAGGAACAGAATACAATAGAATACACGGATTGATGATATTCTCAATTTTTCTCTTATACAGTGAATGATCAAATTATTATGAACACTTCGTAAGTACTAGTTACTTAAATTTCGATTAAAAGAAATTTACAAGTTTACACAGTTTTATTATAATTTGTAACTTTGCAGTAAAACCAGCTTGTTTTGATGTTTACACTTCTGTGCATAAAGGCTTAAGCGTGAAATTCCATAAAACAGTTTGCACTTGGCGTTAAACATTTCCATTAAACCCAAACATCGAGCTTCTTTTTGTATCCAGCCTTCTGGAAATGGCCTAAAACAGTTGAATGATGAATGTTTAGTTCCCTAGCAGTCTCATGACTGTTTACTTGACGATCTTGCTCAATCATTTGCATTATTTTATCGAATTTTTCAGTGACTGATCGACCAGGGCGAGGTGCATCATTAACACTCTTGGAGGCGGAGCGTTATTCGCACGTCGGTCGCTGCGCTATAATGTCGGTATTATCGTATAAAAACACAGATGTCGTATATGTACGCCTTTCGTATATATCGATGGATTTCTAAGGACGCATATTTACGCCTTTCGTATATATCGATAAACTTCTAAGGATGTATATTTACGCCTTTCGTATACAGGGTGTCCCAAAAGTATCGTGACAGCGGGAAATATCGTTTACGTATTTCGACGGGGTTACTTATTGTTTATCTTCACAGAATTTTCACTTTTCACATTTTCAATTTTGGGACACTAATTTTGTGACACTAATTTTCACAACAGTTTATTTACAGACAACGAAATCACCAAACATAACAATAACAAAAGAACGAACTGACATCGATACATCGATGTTACTTTGCGGCTGAACGACTGGCTTCAGTCATCCGTCAGAATTTCGCTTTTATCTATCCCGTGTCCCTCAGAAATTTCCTTCGAACGAGGAAACTTCTGGGGTGGGGATATCGCTTTCCTGTACGAGCCCCTTGGAGAAATTTCGTGTCCTTGGACCAACCAGCCGTGTCCTGGTGATAATCGAGGATTGGCAGCCAAATGTGCACGCCAAGGAAAAACCTCGAACCTGGTCGCCAAATGTGCACACCAGATAGGGATCGGCATCCGGCATCTAAATGTGCGCTCGGAAAGAGCTTGGGCCTGGCGACCAAATGTCCCAGCTCGCCGGCCATACTCCTACCTGAGTCCAATTGACTTTTCTCCAAGGGGTCCGCTACAGACGTATATTTACGCTTTTCGTATATATCGGTGGACTTCTGAGAGAAAGGGTTAATATCGAAATTTCCGGAACGGAGGCGAACAAATCATCTACATGCTGTTGCATTTGGCCGTAAACACCACCAATTTTTTCCCGGGCCCGTGCAGCGTTTTTTACTTTTTCGTAGTAACATTGCAAAACATAGGGAACTTTTTCAGAAATTTCACTCATTTTCACACTAATATTACTTTTGACGCGATGGACGAAATAAAAATCTGTCTGCATGAAATGTCACCTTTCAAATGCGCATCAGTATGACGAAATCTGATTAGCGTTGCCCGATATGTGACACCAAACAACATCTAGTGACAAAAATCTCTCAATACTTTTCCGACTATCCAACATTTTAATAGAAGATTCTGTATGATAACATTTCTGCTAAAGCCACATATTGAGGAGGACTCGTACCTTGAACTTGCAAAATTTTCTTTTCAGAATGAGAATTGAAAACAGTCATTGGAAACAAACGCATTGCACATTTTTCTAGTGGCTTTTAATTTGCAGAATAAAATAATTGATCGAAAGGTGAGTACAGGATTTCAATTCGATTGGTTAGCTGAAATTGCATGCGTCGGTGTCGTTATCGATCGTTTCGTCACGTCGAACAAGATCACGAAGCTCTCGGACCAGGTTTAATACGATTTATCGCCGTAGAGAAAGTTAACCCATCTTTGCGAGTCGATCAGCCGGGCCGCGATAATCGAGTGTCGACTGGATTCAATGGATCGTAGACGGGGGTCAATCACTCTTATCGAATTGCCAGGATCACGATAATTTACACAGGAGCTCTCGCCCTCCTCCACATGTGTTTAATCCTAGTGACGGCTGAACAGTCTGACACATATCGGCCAGTGTGCACGTGGGATGTCCTCGACGGCTGGTTCCTTGTGTCACTTACAAATTACGAGCCGCTTTTACATGACCGCCGCCAGAAATTTCCTACCGGATTAACGGAAACGTGTAAACCGTCCGTAGAACGACCACGTCCGACAGATTAACGGATTAAGCCGAATTCCGTTACAGTAACGTGCAGTTCCAACGCTTGTATCTCTCTATCAGAACGTATGGACGTTTCACTATCGATTCTGTTTCTTCCATGTCCTATTGTGACTCACTGATTCTATGTTTCACCGTGTTCGGTAACAATTCCACCTACAATTGTAGTTAACAGTGCAGTTACGCTCAGTGGATTAGACACAGCAGACTTGTAAACATGTCCCTCGCGATTGAAAATGTATATATACATATATACATACTCGGCATAAGACGTTGAACATAACCATACAAATCTATGTTATTGTTACAGCCCATAATTGCATTGCGTCGATTGCCTTCACCGCACAATTGTACTACTGGTCGACACGAAAAGGTAAGGGGTGGCTACACGATTTCTTTTTGGTAAGCGGGTCCGGTTCCGTCGTTGCAACGAAATTGTCATTCTTCTTCTAGCTGGTTTACTTCGAAACGATTTTCTTTCCCTATTCAGCTGGAAATATATTAATTTTCGAACAATCCCTTTTGGCTTAGCGAGATAATACTTCTATTCCTTTGTGGCGGCTGCTGAAAGGTGTGGTGGAGTAAGAAAGAAAATGAAAGAAGCAAGGGGGAGCGTTTCGTCCTAGGTCTGCTAGAGGACTCGTCAGTAAAGCTGACTGCGGACTCTGCCTTAGAAGCTGGGGAGTGGAAAGCGGTTAAGGACGGTATATATATATGAATTGGAGGCGGATCAGGAACTAGCGGGAAAGTCTCGTCCTACTGTCCCTCTACCGGCGAGAGTAGGAGGTAGAGCCGCCACACCTTCAACGAACGGTGTTGATTAACACATTGAATGCCACGGCGGACACCGGTGACCAGCAGCATTCCATCGTTTAACCCTTTCGTTGCGGGTGCCGACTATAATCGACAGCCGTGCGACGACCTGTGTACGGATGCCGACTATAGTCGACAGCCGTGGGACAACCTGTGTATACGGGTGCCGAGTATAGTCGACATCTATGCGATGATCTGCGCCGACTCTCGTCGCTAAACAAAAATCATGTTTCTCATATAATGCTACGAAACAGTTGTTACGTAGCTCTAAAAAAAGTGTACATATTACAAGAGAATTCCAAGATGGCGTTAAAAGACATAAGTGCGAACACCGAAGATTACCGACGTGCAATGTGTACACTTTTGCGGCGCAGTGCCCCGTTCAGTGGCGTCACTCCAGCGGAGCGAACTGTCGTAACGAAAGGGTTAAGAATGACTATCGTTAAATTAATTGTGTCGTTAAACATTGAACATCGATTTATTGTTGTGGAAGTTAAGTAGATTGTAGTATAAAGTGAGAGCTTCATTACTCAGTAACTATCGACACTTCTATGAATGAAATAAATGAAACTTGTCTGAAGTACACAGAATTCGCTCGACATTCAACGTGTTAACAGTCCCGTTCTTTAGAATTACAAGTTATCAAAAATATGGCCGCGTTTTTTCCGGCAATAAAGTGATCAGTGTAGCTCCGCACGATAAAGATCCGCACACCTCATCGGTAGCAAATTTCGGTTTATGGTAGACCTGCTAACTTAGGTGACTAAGGTACTTCCCTTTCCACATCGCCAATACCCAGTCAGCTTCTAGTTTTCCATTTTAAAGGAATATAAAATCTAGAAATCACTTGCGCTTTTATTTAGTTTGTCCTAGTATCTGTACGTATCTCTTAGTTCGTTTTAGTCTTCCTTAATTCAAGCTTAGTTGCTCAGTACCTCTTAGACTCTTATTCTATTTCATATTAGGGGTACACATAAGTAATCAATTATTTTGAAATGTAAAACAAACTTTCTAGTTGAATTACATTTTTATTCATAATCTATTATATAATATCCATCATTATCAAGGACAGTTTGCCATTTTTCTTGCAAAGTTTCAAGATGATCTACTTCGAAGCCTGTCAGAAAAGTCATAATCACCAACAGCAAATCACTTAAAACAACTTTGGCGCATGTTGACCTTCAACGCATCCCTATACATTGTTGTCGTTTCATTAAATTCCGCATTAAAATGAAAAAGTATGCAATCCGAAATATGGTCCTCGGAAGGTACGAATGCTGCCATTCTATTACAGGGCAGTAAAAGAAATGTATACTTCTTAGAATATTTAGAACACAGGCTGTTTTACTGAAAACCGTAAAAGAATACGTGTTTCCTCTATAATGATCGATACAAAAGTAAAGGCAAGAAACTTCTTCTTAAATAATTTATTACTTATGGGTATCCCTAATACTTTTGGGTTTCCTAAGTTTTTGCCGTGACAGTAACGAGAAACGTCACAGCGATTCTAATCGCTCATTGTCAAGCAGCCTTTTAACCTTACACCATCGAGTTTACTTTGCCATAACTTCAAACTCAGTCTTCAAGCTCAAGACATGCAATAAAATAATGTTCAATTCAAGCATCAATATCGATGAACTACAATTTTTACAGTTAAATATGGTAAAGGGTATCCCAAAATTAACGCAAGATTTGAATTAAATAGAAAACACAGTTTTTAGTCTTTAGATTGTTATTTTTTCAAAGAATCATAAAGTACATAGGATAGGATTATTTATGGAATAACACATCGGGCAAATGGCCTCCACGGCTTTGCTGGCACGTACGCACTCTTTTGTCGAAATTTTTCATGACCTTTCTGCATAATTGTGGCTGAACTTCGTTGATGCAGCGTTTAATTTCCTCTTGTAATGCACGGGTAGTTGTGGGCTTGTTGACATAGACCTTTAACTTCAAATAATCCCATAAGAAGAAATCTAATGGTGTTAAATCACACGATCTAGGAGGCCAATTCTGATCACCGAAACGAGAGAGTACACGACTAGGAAATGTCTTATGCAGTAATTGAATTTTTTCACTGGCTGTATGGCATGTGGCACCGTCTTGTTGAAACCACATATTGGCCACATCAATCGCATCCAATTTCGGCAGAAAGAACTGTGTTATCATGTCGCGATATCGAGCACCAGTAACAGTTACTGCTTGACCAGCCTAATTTTCAAAAAAGTATGGTCCAATAATGTCTCCAGCCCAAAACCCGCAACAAACAGTGACACGTTGTGGGTGCATTTGTTGTTCGACAATCACATGTGAGCTCTCCGAATCCCAAACACGGCAATTTTGGCGATTAACAAAGCCGGCAAGGTGAGTAAAACCATCTTTTGTGAGTATACGCTGTAGAGAGCTTCTTGAAATTTGCAATTCTTGTCCACGACGCCGAATTGATGTTCCCGGGTTTTCATCAACACTCTCGCGCACTGCTTCGATATTGATATGCATACGGCTTGTTTTTGGACGACAAGTGTGTTTAGCGTCTCCAACTGATCCAGTCTCCCTGTAATTTTCAATTAATCTTTTCACAGTTGACGAGGTTAAAACACTATTTTGACCATATTTTGAATAGAATTTTTGAACTGCGGCCGCCAATCTTTCATTATTTTTGAAATATTGATCAATAATGAAAACACGTTGTTGTATCGTATAACGCTCCATTTTTACTAACCCTAAACTCTCAGCTGTCAAATTGTTCTTCTTTCAAAGTTGCTAACAATTTACTGCAAAAATGGCGGCAAATTCAAATCTTGCGTTAATTTTGGGACACCCTTTACAATTTACTGTTAAATATTTCTAAATAGACATTGTTCGAGCAAAATAGCTATTCATCTTTACTTAGCGGAACAGCGATAACTATTGATTCCACCGCTTAACATAATCGTATTTACGATTCGAGAGATTTTTTATAATCGCAGAATTTGGGTGTTGGGTACTTGCGCGAACCCCGTACAGTGCATGGCATGCAATGGTCATTAGAGATAGAGTTTAGACTGTGATAAGACGATTAAGAAAGGGACCAAATAATAATTAATTGGGTGCATATTGTTTGCCATTGCTGTAAACAATCCTTGACAAAATGGTCCCTAGATTTTCAAAAGGGTTAAAGCGTTGACGAATTAGTGCATTATCGTCTTTGGAACTTTTCCGCATTGGTCTTCGGCAGAAGTAACATGATCGGAGTTTTATCATTGTAGCCTAACGCTTCTAAATCATCGAGCAATCTCATTCGTCGTGTTTGTTCATTCGAAAATCTCTCTGATCACGCAAAACATGCCAGTAATATTAGAAACCATGATAGTAGTGCTAATATTAGAACCTCCGTGGGTCGGTGGGTTCGTCTATCGGTTGCGACTGGAACCAGCATAACCAGCATAAATCTGTGTCGAAAAGATTGTTGGAAGTTATAGAAAATAAAGCTGAATGCTGCCAATAAACAATAAAAATAAAGTATTCGTATTAATTGTTTGTAATAGCTACCACTCTCCCAAACAAAAAGATAGCACACTCGTGCTACCTTTAATTTCTCGTGCTAAAATTGCGCTAGCGTGAAACCTCTGAGTTATATGTAAAATATAAATTGACTTTAGTTCAATGAGTTTACTAAATTAAAAGAGAAACTCATAATCTGACGCAGATAAAATGATAGCACGCTTGAACTTCGTTTACATATTTTTCAGTGTTTCTTGAACTTGCACGAAGTTATTACGTTCAATTTCTGTCTGGAGCTTTGTGACATCGCTATCGTCGTAATGGGTTGCGGTAAAATGCTTAGTGAAAGCATAATTTCAATAATTTCAGCTCTGCGGAGATTAGAGTTGTTTATCGCTCGAATTGCAAGAGAAGTTAACCGTGGTCGAAAAGTGATACATAATTTGCTAAAAGATTCAAGTGTATATGGAAAGACGAAAAGTACAGGAAAGCCAGGAACATTCGTTCGCAAAGGGCAACAAGTGGTGTTGGCTGGCACTCGAATGACAGGGTATCAATCAATATGGGTATCTGTTTGAAACCGAATATAATATGTTAAAGAATACTGTTTTTCTAATCACAATTACTTTTTTATCGCAGCCTAAATGAGAAATAACAAACATATAATAACAATTATAAATTTCTATTATACTGTTGGATACCTCATCGATTAAGTAAATATTTTTAACTCTTCGTGTTTAAGTTCCGATAAGTGAAATATCTAAATTCTGTCTCCAGCCACGCTATCTCCTATTTACAGTGTGGCGGCTGTTGAAGGTATGGTGGAGAGAGAAAGAAAAGGAAAGAAGGAAGGGGGAGCGTTTCGTCCTAGGTCCGCTAGAGGACTCGTCAGTAAGGCTGACTAGCGGACCCTGCCTTAGACGCTGGGTAGTGGAAGGCGGTTAAGGACGGTATATATATGAACTGGAGGTGGATCAGGAACTAGCGGGAAAGTCTCGTCCTACTGTCCCTCTACTGGCGAGAGTAGGAGGTAGAGCCGCCACAGCACCCCCCTGCCAGTGATGAACGATATATGGACGAGTTCCCTTCCATGATGATCAGCGTTGAAGTTCAGGAAGGATGATGGCGATGTCCTGCAGTTCGAATGCCCACTCGATGACGATTCTTCGCTAACCGCGGCAGCGTCGACGGCGAGTTGCCCTCAAGCCTATTGAGCCGTATATGCGCTGCTGTCCTAGTATGGCCGACTGAAGAGGATGTGAAGAATTCGGCGCCGTTGAACCTCTCTGAGAATCCGCCGATCTGTTGACGTCACTGTAGGTCCGGGACTCGTGTGCCTGCTGGATACCTAGGCGTCTGCGGCAGATCGACGGTGGGCCACGCTAGGAGAAGGATACGTAATTTTCGGCCATGAATGCTGCTAGGTGACATCCATCCCCTCCTGGTGTTGATCTGCAGTTGTGGCTCCCTCTGGTTGTAGTTGTTGTCATCTCCACCCATCAGAAGGTTGCGTTGTTGTTGTTCTTCGTCGGGGTCACCAATTATGTGGCGGCTGTTGAAAGGTATGGTGGAGAGAGAGAGAAAAGGAAAGAAGGAAGGAGGAGCGTTTCGTCCTGGGTCCGCTAGAGGACTCGTCAGTAAGGCTGACTAGCGGACCCTGCCTTAGACGCTGGGTAGTGGAAGGCGGTTAAGGACGGTATATATATGAACTGGAGGTGGATCAGGAACTAGTGGGAAAGTCTCGTCCGACTGTCCCTCCACTGGCGAGAGTAGGAGGTAGAGCCGCCACAACAGTTACGCATTCGACCCTTGAAATCCTTACTCACCATCCTTGAATCATACTCCTGACCCTTCGAACCTTATCAATTTCCAACAATTCCTATTGGTCCTAATCCTCATCCCCATCGCTTCCAATACCAAACTTCCGACTTTTTAAAAGCAGAACACTTTTCCCTGAACTAAGATTTTTACTAATACAAAGTAGAGAGAGCAACAGAATAGAACAGGAGTAGAAAATTATCCTAAGTGTCCATTGTCAGATTACCGTGTACTAAGTTCAAATAAAATATTTATTGAATATCGGGAATCTAACAATACACAATTGTTATTTTAACAAAACACAATGGGAGAGTTTCCCAAAAAAAGTAAGGTTTGTTGTCCCGAATCGAGAATTTTACAGTGCTTGTATTGTTTCAAGCTACTGTTATTTTCTTATTTCTATTATTTATTTTCCGTGCTCATCGGATTTCCTTAACATTGCAAATGGCCGTGTATAATTTTCATGTTCGATTTGTTTGTGACCGAACAAACGTGTTTAGATTTCTGCTACAATCAAGTGGTAATTGTAACTTATGAAATATACATACATACGTATATACAAATATATGTACATTGTAATTTATGATATATTGATTTGGCGTATTCACCCCCTAAAATTTGTTGGAAGACTTGTTTTGAGAGGCGATAATTGTATTTCGCGTCTGACTCAGACTGTATTTCACTTGTTTTTTATTTTATTTGGTATTGTTTTAGCGATATTCCAGATAGATCCACGTGTAACCACACGTTGTTCACCTCGTCTCCGGTAAATCGGTTAACTACGCCTTTTGCAGATTTTCCTACCTCGGCTTAACAGTCGTAAATAAACTCTAACAACTTGCGTACGAAATATTCCCAAGGGATAGAAAAGGAAGCATTCAGAAATGGTGCGGAGACTTGAAAGACATCGCAGAACTCTGCCAGTGAAATGATGTACAGAAATTGATTTATGCAAAACGACTTATTTACAGGTCAGTGAAGTTCTATAAATCATGTACGCATTGGTCCTGCGAAATGAAACGTTCATTACGCGACGAATTTAAAAAAATCTGAGAATAGTCATTCTGTGTATCAGGAATTAACCCTTTGCACTCGAACGGTGACTCTCAGGCACCATTGAAAATAGCTGCAGCACTGTTTAAAATAATCTTTACATCGCTATTCTTGTGTCAAAGAAATTCGTAAAAATTTAATCGTTGCAAGGACGAGTAATAGTAAATAAATTTCATATGCATAAGATGGAATATATCGTGTAGAATGAAACTATTGTAGGTCAGAAAAAATGCTTTGGGGTTGGAGTTAAAACAGCTTCGAGTGCAAAGAGTTAATAAGACAGAAGAAGAAAGAGGATGAGTCGTACCATAATTACATGCACAAGCTGTTCGACATGTGAGCATGGAGACAGTGATCATTATACAATTTATTATACTTAAACTAGTAGACGAAGAGTACAATAAAGTCGTATTAGTGGAAATTGGACTATTAAATAAAATATTTTCAAACACTTTTCAATATCAGCCGTTTATTTTGAAAATGGCCTAAGTCCATTTATACTTGAGTTAGGATATGCAGGGGTTTGTGTTTCAATAAAATTAAAAATATATGCATAGAATACCAATGTGTCATACTGCTTAAGTGTATCTAAAAGTGTTAAATTTATAATTCCTACTAAAATAATAGCAAAAAATGGAGTTAAGCCACAAACAAAATTAACAACCAGATTCGTTATAAAATTTCAGAGTCCAAATCCATTCGACATCATTTAAAATGCTTCAAATTGAAAAAAAACAATACTTAATTCATTTCATATATCTTTACAACACTTCAAAAAACACAATTTATAAAATCCAGGAGATTTTCTAATTACATAAATTACAGAAAAATTTACTGTTGATCTACATTGTATGTATGCAGGAGGGATTTGAAGAAATGTATTTCGTTATTGTAATTCGTCGTATATTTTTACAAAGAATTTGGTCTACTCCGATGTGCTAATAAATCCAGGATTTTTAACTTTGCATTTACATCCATTGTACCTTATAGAGAATTTTAGATGATTTATTTCTCAAAAAACGCGTCCAGCATATTTTTAACCAATTTATTGTTTCTCCCTTAGTATTTTTTAACCATCTAAAAATCGCATTCTCTAGAGGATTAGTTGTAATGAAATCCTCTCGTTTCATTTCATTTAGAATGAACTTATGTTTTCAACACTTTCTTATGACTTCGTAATATTCCATAGGCACAAATAATAAATTATTTGTTTCTCAACGGTATTTTTAATGTTTGCTATTTATAACGATTTAGATAAACGAAAACATCTGCTGTGCTTGGTGTTGATTTACAATTTCACTCCTTTCTTAGAATGTATTCTGCATGTACCTGACGATTTTTTTTTTACTTTTTTAAGGTTTTTATGGGGTAAGATGTTCAGGAAACTCAAAAAAAGTAGATTGCGAGTGCATAATAGGTATAGAACAAAAAATGTGTACTTTTTTAAATTTGCCGAACTTACTTTCCGTTTATATTGCATATTATTGTGAAGGAAATTGCGTATATTTTCTTTATTAGGATTCGAGAAAATTATCCGGTTCCACTTTATGAAGGGTGAACGTCTTATAAAGAGAACTGCGCTTCGAAAAGCCCCCGGAAATGAATCGTTAAATAATTATGAGCGAATCCGTTCAACATTGTTCAGGCGAGGTAAGCAATGCTATGAAATTCAAATGCATTGAAGTTTGTGGTGAAATAAAAGAATTTTTAGGTCACATGTTAGGTTAACTTTTTAGGTGAATGATAAAATATTGAACAGTTGGGAAAGTATTGAAAGATTTTTGTGATTTTTTGATTAAATGTTTCTTTTATTCAAAATGAATTTTATTCAAGTATATATTGGCCATTATTACCTATGACCTTTTGCCATTTTTGCGGTAGAGCCATAATTCTATCGGAATGGAACTTCTGTGGTTTACCGACTAAAAACTTGGCCAAGTGATTTTCACAGTCCTTCTTTTTTTTAATCCAACTTTTTACCATCAAGGTAGTTTTGCAGAGATCGAAACAAACGATAGTCTGATGGTGCAAGATCTGGGATTTACGGTGAAATTAAAACTTCATTAAAACGGCATTAAAACTTCCCATCGAAGCTCTCTCAATTTTTGCGAAGTCATCAAACTTGTGTATGGTCAATTCTGTTGATCAATTCTGCTCTGTGTTTTTTAAATCGATTGCTATAATCTGGTTAATTGTTGACAGTAGAGATTAGAATCAATCGATTGACCTGGCGGTAGGACTTCATGATGGACAATTCCCTTCCAATCCCACCAAACACACGGCATCACCTTTTTTGGCGTCAATCCTGGTTTTGCCACCGTTTGTGATGATTCGCCGGCCTTTGTCCACGATCTTTTTCGCACATTGTTGTCGAATGTGATCCATTTTTCATCGCCCGTTATCAATCGTTTCAAAAATGGTTCGACTTCATAACATTTGAGCAATGATTCGCATATGGAAACTCAACAAATTTTTCTCTGTTAAATCATGAGGCACCCAAGCATCGAGCTTCTTTTTGTAGTCAGCCTTCTGCAAATGGTCCAAACCGTTGAACGGTAAATGTTTAGTTCCCTAGCAATCTCATGACTGCTTATATGTCGATCTTTCTAAACCATTTACATTATTTCATGAATTTTTTCAGTAATTGGTCGACCAGAACGAGATGCATATTTAATATCGAAATTTCCAGAACGGAAGCGAGCAAATCATCTACATGCTGTTGCATTTGATAAAGCATCGTAATCGTAAATACCACAAATTTTTTCCCACGTTTGTGCAGTGATTTTGCCTTTGTCATAGCAACATTGCAAAGCACAGCGAATTTTTTTCAGAAATTTCACTAATTTTCACAATAATATTGCTTTTGACACGATGAACGAAATAAAGAACTGTTTGCATGAAAATTGTAGACTGAAATGTCATCTCTCAAAAGCGTTACCCGATATATGACACCAAACAACATCTAGTGACAAAAATCTCTCAATACTTTTCCAACTATCCAATATTACAGAATAAGGGATAAATAGAGAAATTATACTACGAACATTTTTAATTTTTAAAATTTATGTTAGACTTAAAACAATAAAACTATGATTTATGCAATACTCTGTACGGTTAGATTTAATCACGCGAATTTCAAATCTGTTCGTACAATTTGCTGTTTCCTTCGGATTTTGGAAAAAAATCGACTTTTATGAAAAACGCTAATGCAATTATGTTCTTTTCATGGAAACGATTTTATAACTCAGTAAATTTAATATACATTGTATTTCAACGTATGAATTACAGTTTTAATAAAAATTATAAAGCAAGGTACATTCTACATTTCATGACAATTTGGTAAGTCGCTGTCATTGTCTGCGCCACCCTTGGTGGTCTGTTTGTGACTGTAATGTAATTTAAAGTTTATATTTATTTTCCATAATTGTATTTCCATTTACACAGAAAGTAAGGTAAGTATTTAATACACTTCCAATTACCGATAGCTTACTAGTCTGAAGATGCAAATAAACCTTAGCATGAACTGTATAAGAAAAAATGTCATATTGCATTCATCACAAAAGAGTCGAAAGAATAGAATGTTTTACATTTTTAATCCGGCAATATACTTAACCGACCTGAAAATTTCGATTACAGCAATAAGAGAATCAATCAAAGTTCTGCAAACAAAATAATCGACACTTTTTCTTTTCGTGATATTTTGTTTACATATTATATTACATATCGTTAGCTCATCGCCGTCGCTTTTGCCAAACTCATTTGAATTGTTATACCAGTTCGAGTTTCTGTTGTAAGAGTTGCTTTAAATACAATCTTGTTGAGTTTCAACTGGTTCTTCGAGTTTAATTTCCTAGTCGGCACACGTCGTGCGAGCAACACAAGGTTCGAAAGATCTTAGAAATCTACCGCGGACAACATACATATGGAAACATAATTTCATTTGTTTCTTTTCTTTACAAGAATCGATTTTTTTGAAGTCCAGAGGAAATAGACAAATTTCACGAACGAATTTTAAATCAACGCGATAAGATCTACGGCTTATCTAAGATCCAACCGTTCATGGTGTCGAATGAATCACAATTATCTTAAAATATTTAAGTTAGTAGTTTAAGATTTGCAAAGTTAAAAAAACAATCTTACCATAATTTTTATTTTTCATTATTCTACAATAACATTAATCTGAAAAAATCGTCACACTTATCTAATTTCTATCAAAAGTTCTTTAATCTTGACACAAACTTTATCGCTTTATATATGATAAACGATAACTATTGAGAGGGACAGTTTCTAATTAATCGAAGAATAAATGGACGACCAGAACGCACGTATTTAATGTACATTTAAAATTAAAACTGATATTTTCAACTTCAAATAATAGTTCCTACAGTGATTATTGGATAATTCACCGACGACCTTGTACCAGAACAGTAAGGGCACTCTATTTCAAAAGACATGCACCTTGCATCTTCAGAGGCTGCACGATAATAATGGGTTGTCGTATAATAATGATTACTGAACTCGCTGTGGTATTAGGTAAATGCAAGCTTAGTGTATATCTATATACAAGATTAGGATATATCATATATATACTAACCATCACATATATCATATATAATAATATAATAAAATAATATAATATATAATATCATATAAAATTATATGTATGAATACAGGGTGTCCCGGTTAAGTGAGTACAGCAGGATATCTCGGAAGAAATTGTAATAATTATTAAAAATGTGTTCGTACAAAAGTTGTTTGGTAGGACTGGCTACATCATGTAGTAGTAATTGTTTTCTTGTGGGTGGAGTAGTAGAGGAGATCTGAAAGTCAATCTAATTTTCTTAAATGGAATGCTATATTTTTTTCTTCAGAAAGTAAAAGCTGGCACTAAGACAAATCCAAAGAGGTGCTATAATGTAGTATTCTGAGTTCGATAAAGGTAAATCGTTAGCTTATGTTTACGTTGTGCATCGGCTGACGACAGACAGCGGCCAGACCTAACCCAGATCTAACCCAGACCTTTATCGAACTCAGAATACTCCATAATATCATATATATATATATCAAGAATAGTAAATGTCTGTATACATCAGCGATGGACATTTCGTACGTTTTGGGGACGTCCTGGAAACATCCATATCCTGTAAATGTCCTAGAAAATTCCCATTTTCAAAGTGGGGTGTCTGATGGACGTCCGGAAACAACATTTTCTGTACATAGTGCAGAGAATGGTATTGTTTTATACGTTTTTGTAACAAATCCCATGTATGACAATGTAAAAACTAAAATAGTATGTTGAGGCGTCCGTCCTGCGGTTCGGAGAGGCGCTCGCTCGACTACGATGCCTTGTAAGAGCACGTATTTGCTTCAGCGCAAATTAATGAGAAGGAGCATAAAAATTGAAATGCGAGACCCGAGCTTTGTGATTTTGGATAGAAGTTTATTCTGCGTATTTGAAATGTATAAGCGTCAGCATGAGCCGACCGATCGGATCCAATGTGTATGGATACATTGGCTGCTTATACTGGCTAATGGTGGTGCTTCATTTTTGTCCTTTGTCTGGAGCATTAAGTATAGTGGGAGCGCGGCTTTTCCCGGCTGGCGGCGGCGTCGGCAGGTAAAAACAGTATGGCTGTAATTTGTAAATGTTTGAAGCTATGCTAGATTCAAGGGGCGATTTTCAACATAGTATATAGTATACACTCTTTACAAGCACGATATATTTGTTTGTTTCTAAAGTGTTTGTTTAGAAGACTTCTGTGCTGCGATCAAGTGGTACACTGTCGTTTTTTAGATATTTATGGGCATGCTTGGTCGGAAGAATTAGTTACGGGCTTGAGTACGGTTGGAAGTTAAGCATTTCACTTTCGAAATGGGAAACAGACCAGCCGTACTCCACTCGGTAATAATCGACGCACCGCAGACCCACCCGCAGCGGAAAGGCGACAACAGTTTTGGGGAAAGATTCTCGAACAAGGGATCTTTGTGCAACGTATTACAAGGCTTCGAAAGCGAAACCACGAAATCAGTAGGCGTTGCACAATTTTAGGATTACGCCCCAAACTGGTGATTCGTTCCCTATTTACATTTACAAAAGGAAAAATCATTTTCCGATTTTTGGTAAGAACTGGCCAGGAGAAATTCTGCGGATCCTAGGACTGGGGCCTCGACAGAACATTTAGAACTTCGAACTATTACACATCTACAGAACTCATAGAACTTCGAACTAGTACACATCTATAAAACCTTTAGAACCACGAACTAATACACTTCTATAGAACATTTAGAACTTTAAACGAGTCCACATCTATATATACTTTAGATACTTTAGAACTTTTAGAACGCTAGAACATTTGAAATTTTAAATCCCTAAAAACAATAGATGTATATTTGTGAATGCAAAATACATTACTCTATTGTCGTAAATTAGAGCGTTATTACCTTGAACCAGTGGCAATTCGGACGGAACAAATGCTCTGTTGCGATGGCAACACCAAAGGTTGTCCGTGCCTAACCCTGTGTTCGGAAATTTGTTACTCATAAATAAAAAGGCAGGCAGAAAGTACGAATACGACCCGCGCCGCACGCGGACAGCTCAACCCTGACGAACGGACATTACATGTGACGCACTTGAAAACACGAAGAAAACCAGACAACCCTGCAATAAATCACGATATTCCTTCATTGACCATTTCCCACTCCTTCAGGTATACTCCTTCAGGCATACACCTTCAAGCACACTCCTTCCATCATTTCCACAACCAATTAAAAAGCGCTACATTCACCTACCTCAAACTACCCTCAACCAATCACGACAAAACCGAGGTGACGACGGACAGAACGCAACAAGACTCATGAGACTATGCAGAAAATGCGAACGAGACAATTTAGAAATCACGAACAAGACTAACTAGAAATCGCAAACAGACGAATACAGACACCGCAAACAGAACGGAACTTGAAACATATAAATCGCGAACATTACGAAGTGAAAATAAAGAAAACCGTAACTGGTACAATCGTGTAATTATTACGCGACCAAAGTAACAGTGACAATCCTAGTACGCTGAGAAGAAGGTATCACAAAAGTGACACCTTCGCATAGAATACGCTTGAAACAAACATTTCGTTATTGTACCTCCGTAGCTTCATACTGTGTTGATTTAATCTTGCACAGAGGAAATATACAAAATATTCAATTGTGACTTGCACCCCTCCCCCAATGATCTCGAGGCGTGTTAGCAAATATCGCGAGGTGCGGATAAGCAAGCGATGCCTCTTATGGCGAACCTCTAACCGAATACAAAAGAATCGCCGTCTGTAAATCCTGAGTGCACGGTAAAATAGTATAAGGAAACTGGCTCATCGGGTGAAGCCCGTGAAAAAGCAGTGGAGAGCCAGATAGCGATGGTGTAAAGAAAGCCAACCCAGGAGATTTGGATGAATAAGTAAACGATAAAATAAGTAAGCATAGCCCGATACCCCAAGCCCTTTTTCTTTTTCACTGCGTATGAAAATTCTGTTCGCGTTCCCGGCCATATCGGCTTTTCACAGAGGAAGAAATTCCAAGATCCAGTCACTGAAAAACGCCCAAAAATGTACAGCATTATTCTCCGCGGGATTGCATTGGGTTTTAAAGAAAAGTAACAAGAAAACTTCAGTGGATTTTAAACCAAGTGTCGGCTGTTTCTCTTTTTTTATTATTTTGTTGTACATACTGGGTAGTTTATTATGTGACCGCTACGATTTTTTAAGCTCTACTGGTGATCTGATAAAACAAATGTTTTGGAAATAGTTCATCAGATTTCAATGGCGTAAAAATTACACAAATGGAAATTTTAAAAATGGTTTCACTATAATGAAAATTTAAAGTCATCTTCGTTTTTGTACAAACGGCACTGTGTATTGTTGATTGTATTACACTAAAGGCAGCGCCAAGCCAAATTAAATGACCTAAGTTAAATGGAAGCTCGATAAAAAGTTAATTGTATAAACGAGGAATATTTTGTAGAGCGGATTCAAAAATATATAATTGTCCTGTAACACCATTTTATTTGCACTAGCTTGAAGATCTTTTCGAATATCGTAGTATATTATGTGATTCATGATAGCATCGATAAAATGGAGGAACCCAACCTCGCTCGCACTCGTACAGCTCCAAAATGTGACCGATCCTCCTTTATGCTTTACGGTCGGCTTTACATTTCTTTTATCTTGCTTAGTATTTTTTTCCGTCATATTGTGCATCGTCCAACTGACACAAATATATTACATTTACTCTCATCGGTTAGTGCAATACGGTTCCAGTACTCCACAGGAACATTAACATACTCTTTGTCGTATACCGGACGAGGGTTAATAAACGTTGCGTGTAAATTAAAGCACTAGTTTATAAAGTTAAGCGCTCGAAGCGCAACGATACACATAAAACGTTCAAACTAAACGATTTATTATTCGTTCGCTCGAAACACACCTAAATGTGGCATTGGAAACACTGTGCTATTGTGCGAAGATATCACCCTTTCGAGACAGTATGGAAGCATGGAATACAGATATATGAAATATGGAATGAACTGATTAAATTTTTCATCAGAAAATAGATTATGTACCATGCTCTTCCAAATATTCCTCTGTTTAGTCTCTCGAAACACTGTCGTATGTTTGAACGATAAAATCGACAAAAAACGTGGTCGGGATTGGATCGAATAACCACGACTAAACACATCGTCCGTTAGAGTCGTGTACACAAGACGTTCCGTCGATAAATCTTTTAAGTTCTCCTGCAGCGAAAGCAGCGATATCGTAAAAGCAAGAAACAGGGATAGATGAAACAGTTCTCGAAGAAAGAGAGAGAGGAGAAGCAAGGCCAGAGCAACGGTGATTCTCTATGAAGAAGGGAACAAGAAGGTAGAATCGGAGGAGGATGGGAATAAAGAAGCTCACCTTCTGCCTAGTCCTCCTTTCAATAAGATTTCGCGTGAACGGTGGCTCATGCCAGACGCGAAGTCATGCCGGCATATTGAGAATTCGAACTGGCTTCTCAACTCTCTTCTTCCAACCATTCCTTTATCTCGTACAGAACCAACGTCGACGAAGGATGGCACTCGGATCCTCCTCGATTTGCCAAAACGGCACATCTGGTCTACCATTTTCGTCCTTCGCAACGGCGGACTCCCCGCGTATCAGCGTCTTCCCGGCGAACCGATCCCTTTTCCTGTGATTTATTGCGCCGCAGAGATTTCTCGCGTTTTTCACGCCCCCAGTTTGCGAGCACAATATTTTTAGTTCGAGGGAAGAAACGCCCCTCGCACTTTACCGTGATACGGAAACGCTGAAACCTTGCACGGGATTCCTTGTTTCATTCCTAACGGTTCAACGAAAATGAAATTAACTCTTGCGCGAGCAACACGATATCTGAGTTGAACAAAAATTTATTATCAATCCTAACGATTACAGATAACGATTAGATTTCAAGATTTAATAAATTCATATTGATAATTTATAAAGAAAAACCGATTCGATAATAAATTACTATTGCTTGCATTATAAGTGAATACTATGTAGGATCATTTATCATAAATCAAAAAGCTGTCACGACATCGGGAAATACAGATACAGTCGGTCACAAACATATTGGGTCATCAATATAATGTTGCATTATGTTATGAACGCACGGATAGTAAATCGTTTTTTAAGAATGTTTAAATATTTATCCTTGCGCTTCGAGCGCTTAACATAACAAGGCTCGATATTTAGGGGTGTTGCAAATAATATTATAAAGAGACACGACTTGTTAGTACGCAGAACTGAGTTTAATAATTCCGACGTACTGGTTTTTGTTACGAAAA
>CM052082.1:5665873-5691255 GCA_028453745.1 Agapostemon virescens | reverse complement strand
ATGCCGTTGATCTGATGTCAAAATACATTCTGGAACATTCAAACGATATCATTATGTGAACGCATCTTGAAACCCCGATTGTCCCACCTCGACGGTGGGCCACATCCTCCATCATGACAAAACCGAGGTGACGACAGACAGAACACAAGATTCATCAGACAATTCCGAAAAAGCGAAGAACATAACCATCAGATTAACAAGGAAATCGTGAACAAAACAGAAGTCGAAACATAAAAATCGCGAACACTCCGATGTTGTAAATATAGAAAATCGCAACCACTATAATCGTGTAGTTATTACGCGATCCAGGTGCTCAGCGACATTTCTTGTATGCTGAGAAGAAGGTATCACCGACGTGACACCTTCGCAAACAATTATATGAAGTTGAAGAATAATAGACGATAAACAAAAAATACGAAATTTTATGTCACAACAATTCCGATGTCGGGATTGCATTTGTGAGACGCAAAACGGGTGGTGATTCTCGATATCTGAGTATGTAACGAGCGATTCGCAACTCTTCTTCGATCTTCATCAATGCCGTCGCCCAAATTAATACTGGACGGTTAGTTCAATGTTTTCCGGCGGACCGTGTTGCAGAGTACGAAAAGGTAGGATGATCTTGTGGCGATAGATCTTTAGCAGAACATAAGATACACCGAAACAACGATGTATTTCGCGAGATTCTAAATTCGACTTGTACGTTAGTCGAATTTGTTTGTCTTATAACCCGAAAGATGGTCAAAGGTTCCAGTCTTGATTAACTCACACGATAATTGATCAAGTTGACACGATTCGATGTGGTTGACTCGGTGGTCAAATTGATTCTACTCGATTCGGTAGTCAAAACGATTCTGATCGCTTTTTCCGAAGTCCGTTTGCTTTTCCCTTCGTGTTGTCCGTGTGACAACTTGAGGGTGTGGCCGATACAATGCACACAGCACCTCATTCATTAATTTTAACCTAAAGGGGAAGGATCCTCCTCGAACGTTCCTCCACGGTGGAGGAATAACATGACGGTGTTCGAAAATACGCGCACAATGGTGCGGATGGTTTTATAGTCCAATTTCCCTGCTCGTCGGTGGGGACCGTCGAGGGCCGAGTTGGAGGGTCACCTTTCGGCCCGGTACCGATTGCAGGGCAGTACGGTTTTCTTGTGTGCCACTCAAATAGGCATTGTAACTATTTTATAATTAACCCGTCGAAGACATTGCAAACAAACGCGTTCGAACAGGCTGTTCCTCGCCCAATTGTTATAGGTAAGTAAATAAAAAACCAATAAAATTAATATTAGTATGTTTGGTATTTAGAAAAAAGCTTCCTGTAGTCTATTTTGGATAACCCTATACTACGCTAGTTCTCAAATAGTGCGTCTTAAAACCTCCTCGGCGACTGAAAGATTTGTGGTAATAGAAGGAACAACAAATGCATGGGACAACAGTGGCTGTAGTATGGCCTTAATTTTTCCTAGGTGGTGTCGCTAAAGAGATGTGAAGGTGACCTTAGTTTTTTTTTTTTTTTTAATAGAATGCTATCTTTTGGTACGTGTTTTTTGATAGCGGTTATTGAGACGAATCCAACAAACCGATATGCTTCTCATTTACGGAGAATTCCAGCAAAATGCAGTGAGAGCTAGAGATTTATACGCGAAAAGATGTCGCCAACATTTTCACCTTACACGTCGTACATCTAAATATTTGTATCATAAAATGAAAATAACTGCATCTTTACATTATCAGAAAAAGAACCGGAAATCAGTCAATAAGTAATGAAGAAACGGAAATTGATATTCTTGTCAGTATGGTTCGTGATCCTTCCGTTAGTTCGCATCAAATCGCAAGAGAATCTGGCGTAAGCCAGATAAGTGTTCTTTGTGTTGCAATGCAAATTTATTTCACCTTTCTTGTCACAAATGACCTTTACTGATCTTCAAAGACCTTAATGTTGCACCACATTGGATTCGTCTCAATAATCGGTATTAGAAAATAGGTACCAAAACATAGCATTCTATTTGAAAAAAACAAAGGTAACCTTCACATCTCTATAGCGACAGCACCTAGGAAAACAAGGTTAACGCCATATTATAGCCCTCGTTGTCTCATGCATCTTTTGTTATTGTAGGTGGCAACAGTTACTGCCTCACCCTGTATATGTACATATAGAAGGTGTCCCATAATGAACGCAAGATTTGAATTTGCCGCCATTTTTGCAGTAAATTTTTGGCAACCCTGAAAAAAGAACAATTTGACAACTGAGACTTCAGGGTTAGTAAAAATGAAGCATTATGCGATACAACAACGGGTTTTCATTATTGAACAATATTTTAAAAATAATGAAAGTTTGGCGGCCGCAGTTCGAAAATTTTATACAAAATATGGTCCAAATAGTGTTTTAACCTCGTCAACTGTGAAAAGATTAAGTGAAAAATTCAGGGAGACTGGATCAGTTGAAAACGCTAAACACACCAGTCGTTCAAAAACAAGCCGTTCAAATGTCAATTTCGAAACAGTGCGTGAGAGTGTTGATGAAAACCCAGGAACATCGATTCGGCGTCGTGGACAAGAATTGCAAATTTCAAGAAGATCTCTACACAAAAGATCTGTGTCTCCATGCTTACAAATTCAATTAACACAACAACTGAAGTCTAATGACCGTGAACAGCGAAGAGAGTTCGTGGAATGGATTATTGAACATGAACAAGTGGATGCTGATTTTTCGAGAAAAATCATCCTAAGCGATGAAGCACATTTTCACTTTGATGGCTTTATTAATCGTCAAAATTGCCGCGTTTGGAGTTCGGAGAAGCCACATGTGGTTGTCGAACGACAAATGCACCCACGACATGTCACTGTTTGGTGCGGATTTTGCGCTGGAGGCATCATTGGACCATACTTTTTTGAAAATGAGGCTGGTCAAGCAGTAATTGTTACTGGTGTTCGATATCGTGACATGATGACACAATTCTTTTCGCCAAAATTGGATGCTATTGATGTGCCCAATATGTGGTTTCAACAAGACGGTGCCACATGCCATATAGCCAGTGAAACAATTCAATTACTGCATGAGACATTTCCTGGTTGTGTACTCTCTCGTTTCGGTGATCAGAATTGGCCCCCTAGATCGTGTGATTTAACACCATTAGATTTCTTCTTATGGGGTTATTTGTAGTCAAATGTCTATGTCAACAAGCCCATAACCACCCGTGCATTACAAGAGGAAATTAAACGCTGCATCAACAAAATTCAGCCACAATTGTGCAGAAAGGTCATGAAAAATTTCGACAAAAGAGTGCGTATGTGCCAGCAAAGCTGTGGAGGCAATTTGCCCGATGTGTTATTCCATAAATAATAACAATCTAAAGAATAAAAACTGTGTTTTCTATTTAATTCAAACCTTGCGTTAATTTTGGGACACCCTTTATTTATTAAGAATGTTTACAAACTTATTAGTGTGTAACTACAATAACTCTTTTTCTATTGCGAACAGTTTCTAACTGATTCCACGAAACAAAAAGAGAAGAATACCTACCCGACGCATTCTTTTAGAATGTTTGGAAAATATAGCCGACTGGTAGGTGGTTTTTAATGGATTTATGACAAGGTCTTTGACTGCGTGAGGTCTTGAACAGGAACGCGTGAAACTATACAGAATTGTCGTCGTACGGTGGCGGTTGGGCGCATTGGGTCATCCAGCTATCGGTCGGCACAGAAACATTTATAAAAGAGAAAGAAAAAGAGAAAGAAAGAAAGAGAGAGAGAAAGAGAGAAAGAAAGCAAGCGATGAAGGATACTAGCCTGGCTGTGTAATCTGAGGTTGCATTGCCTAAAAGAATTGGAGCCTTTTTCCAAAGGACCTGGCGACAATCGACGTTTAGTAACCACGATGGGTCTTCCAACCATCGAACGGCGAAGGTCTGTTATTTAAGAGAAACACGTGTGTAGAAAAGGCACGCAACTCTGAGTCACATTGCTAAAGAATAAGGACCTTGTTCCTAGAGGATTTGTTCACAGAGTTGAGAAAACAGGAATGTATTCTGGGATAAGAGATAAAGCTCAACTGTAACCAGCTGTAGGTTTAAGTTAATTCTTTTTTCTTGCAAACTTTCCTTCAAAGAAAAAATATGTCCAGTTTACTATTATCTATGATATTACATGTTTATTATTTACTCTTACAGTAAAAATTTTGTTCTTATACCGATCAGCTTGCCTTATAGTGTTGTCAACGTCAAAATATTAATTAAGTATACACAAGAAATTCTATTTGCATAGATTTGTGTGGTTTTATATAGTATCTAGTAGTATTGTCGTGGGATCTTATTTCAAAATAATTGTGAATAATATGGATACCATATTTAAAAATAAATACTGAAAATTATTTAAAAATTTAGTGCAATGGAACCCTTAGATTTATTTAGTCTATAAAATAGCTGACAAGCGTATCTATTGCGTGTACATTTTTGTAAGTATAAAATTAAGTATAAAACTATAAAAAGTATAAATGTAAGTATAAAACTATAAAAATTCGGTTTTGAAGTAGTTTACTCGTCATACAGTTTTGATTCGAAATTAAACTTTGAAATCAATTTCCACCTAGATCTTATTCGTCTCGTACGGAAAAATTCATTGGTTTACAGTGTTGCGGTTTGAATAACGACGCTGAAGCTACCAAGAATTATTTCTTTCAACTTTTTCAACACATTAATTACCCAAACTCCATTTAGTCCTAAGTCTATCTCAATGTCGAATCATTACTAAAACAACATTTCAATCATTTTTTAAATTTTATTTATAATATAATACGGTCATAATACATAAATCCAATTGATAACATTAGAAAACGGTTTTAAGTTTCTATATACAACTGAATTTTTTAAATGAATATTGAATATTGAAAATTGACTCATATCATTATCATTTTATTTCTTATTTAACTCTCAAATTTTAAACACTCTTACATTTGTTTTAGATCTCTATTTAAATATTTATAATTTATTTAACTTATATCATTTATAATTTTATCTAACGTTAAATTTCTCGAAAATTCGACGCAGTAATTTTTAGCAAATGTTTTATAATCACTTTTCATTTCGATAATATTTTGACATCGCTCGTGCACTCGTTTGCATGCCGTTTTCACCATACATATCGTGTTACTTTCTGTAGAACGCAATGAATTATAGCTCCATTAAACGTGCTCTTGTATCGCTGCGGCACAATGCTTTATATATATACCAGTTTCAATATTCGGTGATATCATATCGAATCTGTATATTCTCCTAATAATTGTCCGCTGATTGGTTCGTCCGGTGCTTTCAAAATGTTTCATGGTTTTTTCATATATTCTAATTTCCATTCACCGTTCAAATTTTTCCATAGAGTTTCGTTATTTAATTATGGCTCGTGTGCCTTTCGCTTCTCTGGAAATAGCGTTCTCATTCCCTTGTGGTTTATTTTCAAGTATGGCTATCTCGCCAATATAAGTTCTTCATTTTATTTGAAATTTTCGTTTGTCCTTTACTCTCGACTCTTTCAAGCGTTAGCAACATTATATCATTTGTCATTGCGACTTATGTCGCTGGCACACTTCGGAAACCGCTCGATGAGTTGGAATAAATTTATCGGAATTCTTCCCGCGATAGAATTCGCTCTGAGTCTCTTCTCTGTCTCGAAAATGTTTATTCCGTTCACGAGCAAATAATAGTGCGTATGAAAGTACGAACATGATTTTATACACCGAATCCGTTGAATTGTAGTCTGACATTTGAAAATTATTCATCTGAAACGAACAACGAGTGGGAAACATCCTTAACTTTCAAACCGAAAACTTCTCCAACTTGGAGACTTTATGATGTGACTCCATCTATGACATGATTTCAGATTTATAAGTAATTCGAAATGAAATAACTATTTTAATGGGAGAATTCGTTTTGTAATTATACTTTGAATATTATTGTGACTGTATATATTTTTATTTGTTATTATTTAATCACTCGGTGGCTTTGCCTCCTACGCTGACCAACAGATTGACAATCGAACGTCTTTTCCCGTTAGTACCTGATTCGTCTTCCCGTGCATACAAAGGGTGTCCCACAATTCACGCAAGAAGCAATTCTGATAGGAAAGAAAGGTCTCCAATTAAAACTTGTGAACATTTTATTGATTGATAAAGTATGCAGTATGTGGTTATTATTAACAGTATTTCGGGTAAATGGCCTCCACGGCTTTGCTAGCACATACGCACTCATTCGTCGAAATTTTCCATTACCGTTTTGCATAAATGTGGCTGAATTTCGTTCATACCGCGCTCAATTTCTTCCTTCAAGGCATGGGTGATCGCGGGCTAGTTAGCATAAACCTTAGACTTAAAAAAAGTCTAACGGCGCTAAATCGCATAATCTGGAAGCCAATTCTGAGCACTAAAACGGGAGATTATACGACCAGAAAATGACTCGTGCAGTAATTGAATTATTTCTTTGGCTGTATGGCATGTGGCACCGTCATATTGAAACCACATGTCGTCCAAATTCATATCTTGCAATTTAGGCACCAAAAACTAGATTATTATGGGGTGACAGCGAGCACCAGTAACTGTTATTGTCCGATGATCCGCATTTTCGAAGATGAAAGGCTCGATGATGCCTTTAGTCCAAAATCCGTACCAAACAGTCATGGTTTGTGTCTGTACGATTACTCGTTGATTTTCTGAATCCCAAGTGCCACAGTTTTTACGATCAATATCAAGCCATCAGGATGAAAATGAGCCTCACCGGTGAAATTGATTTTGCTAGAACTGTAACTGCCAAAGCTTCATTATTTTAAAAATATTACTCAACAATGATAACGCGTTGTTTTTTCGTGTTGCGCTTCATTTTTAATGACCTCGAAGAGTTAGCTGTCACGTAGTGTTCTTTTTCCGTTGGCAACAACACTTTACCGCACAAATAGCGCAAAATTCAAATGTTGCGTGAATTTTGGGATATCCTTTATGTGCCGTCCTTAACCCTTTGCCTTACAACATTCGGTCAGGCTCGTAATGTAAATTCTGAACAGTCTAATAAATATATTGGATAGTCGGAAAAGTATTGAGAGATTTTTATCACTAGATGTTGTTTGGTGTCATATATCGGATAACAGTAATCAGATTGCGTCGCAACTACTGACGCGCATTTGAGAGGTGACATTTCAGTCAACAATTCTCATTGAGACAGTTTTTTATTTCGTCAATCTTGTAAAAACTAATATTAGTGTGAAAATGAGTGACATAATAGACAGTGTGTAACCCCCAGATGAAATACGTATGAAGATTAATAAAGAATCGGAGAGCTGTGTGGGTCTGTAAGATAGTCGATCGACTACGATTGAAAAGAACACGGATTCGAATACCGCTATGGCGGTTCCCTCTTTTTCCTAGGATCCTGCACTTGATTCGTCTGAAATAAGAACGCCATCGTCGCATGGTGGCACTGATAACGGTAACAGACGACACACAGTTCCTTGATAAATAATAATTTGGTGGACAAAATTCATAACTTAATTTCGTAAACATAAAAATTTTCGTCATATGAAGTAATGTCTATACAATAAGGATATTAATAAAATTACTGTTAGTATTACTCCTAAAATCTGTTTCATCGACATAAATGTATCAGCATTAGAAATTCAAAGTGTATCCCGTTTCTTAAGACAGTTATAAATTCTTATTTAAAATTAATATCAATTGATATTATTAAAATGAGTCTTATTTTCATTATTTGTATTAATTAAAACTAAATGTTTATGATAGCAGCGAAGGTGCGTTTGTTTGTTTCAATTCATGTTTTTGATTTGACAAAATATATTATAACGCAAGGGGTTAATGAAGTGTTGGTGCTTCAATGTTATGACGTCAATGTTGCATAGCCTGTAACGCTATGCAGAGGGTTAATTTACTCTTGCAGGAGGAGTCGCGATTTTCATCAGATTCGAATATCAGTAATGATTATCGAGCAACTATACGGACGTTTAACGCTACCGATTACTTTTCGTCGAGCGTAGCTCGATCGTCAGCTAAAAAAGTTCTGATAGCTTCTCCGCCCTTTCTCCGTCTTCTTCCGATTTCCTTTTTTTCTTCTCTTCTCGTTCGCGAAATCGCTTGAATCATTTCTATCGGAAGAGGATTCGACGAGTTCTCCTACGGCGTATTTCCTGCGCGACTCAATTCCTTTGATTGCGCAATCACCGGCTACCACTCGATCCGACGCGCGACGTGGTGTAACGCGATATAACACGGTGCAACACGATCCAACGCGGCGAAGGCATGTAGAAAACGTGGCATGGCGCATCATTTGCGCGCTAAATGGAGCACGTCTGCTCATACTTGTCTCGGTTGACCGGCAAACGCACCGCTTGTTATCCTATTACCTAGATTATACTGTTTTATGCGAGCTCGCGGCTTGTCCGCTTTCTAGTCCATTAGAATCAACCTGAACAGCTTTGTACTACCGCTGGACATTGATTTGTGCTAAAATAGAATGCTCGTTAACTACCAGATTCTAACTTTAATCCCTCGATTACAACGTCACATTCTTGAGTATTCTTTGAGTACAACATCAAATTAGATTCATCAACTGCCCCCCTCCACGAAAACCTCTAGTAAAAGGCGAAAGATTTATGCATGATTTGAAGGGAAGCCAGAGTAGATTCTAACTTTAATTCCTCGAGTACAACGTTAGATCCTTGATGTCTTTCTGTACGTTTTTCTCAGATTTTTTCATACATTCGCGTTGGTAGGGGAGCGCGATTTATAATTGTTGAATATTAGTTAAAAGCAGTTCAATCGATAAAAGTGGAAACGTCTTGTTAGCAACGACACCTATTAATGTGTTTTTGGAACAACTGCCAGTGATTAACTATTTAGATTATATTGGATAGTCAGAAAATTATTGAGAGATTTTTGTCACTAGATGTTGTTTGATGCCGTATATCGGGCTACACTAATCAGATTATGTCATACTAACGCGCATTTCAAAGGCGACATTTCAGTCTACAATTTTCGTTCTGGAAATTTCGATATTAAAGATGCTGTTGGATTGTTGATTATTCTCGTGACGACTCTGGCTGCAAATTTCTGCAATTTGGCTTGGTTTGTCCTGTTTGTTCACAACGAAAATATTTTACATTCTTTTTCTGAAACTGAAATCTCCTTTTATTATAATGCTTTTGTTGCTGTTTTATTGCAAATGCTACGTCACTAGAGTTATTCTCAAGCTTAACCTTCGCATCTTCTTGTAATAGCTTAGTTTTTACAAGATCCGTTGTGATTTGTACTTGAAAATTATCAAGAGCTATCACCGTTGGTTTATATTTCGGTGGTAAACCGGCCAAAAGGATAACAGTTTTGTAATTAGTCTTCTACTGGGGAACCAATGTCTGCAAGTATTTGAGACAAATTTAGAACATTGGATACATACTGGTTCATATGAGCCGTTTATTTTAGTAAGTGGCGTAAGTCCATTTTGAAAAACTCGAGTCAGTAACCATAATAGTTACATTTTCACATGATCTTTTTATTCTGAAGCAAATTGTTACTAATACATTTAAAATCTTTAAGATTTTGTAACACGAAAATTTGCTCGTTAATCAAGTGATGAAAAAGTTTATTTTGAAAGTGGCGTAAGTCCCATTGTGAGAGTTTCGATTGGATATGGAAAAATATTAACCAAAAAATTTTTATGAGATTCCAGTTTTATGTTTAATTATAAAAGTAACAATTGAATTTAAAAAAGTATCGAAAGAATAAGTTCATTCAAATGAAACGTAACGCGAAGAGTTAATTTCAACTAAGCCTCTAGAAAACGCGACTTTTAAAAGGCTAAAAAATATTAACGGTGAAAGAGTAAATTGGTATAAAATATGTTGGATGAGATTTTTGAAAAGTGATCCATATAAGGTATTCTACAAAACGAGAATGAACGATTCAAAACATTAGATTTACTACCGTAACGGGGAAGACCGAAAAACTTTAATAATATCAAGTTGGCATCACTATATAAAAAAACGAGACCACTCAGAAACTTAAAATATAAAAACTTAATGGATATATTACATTATATACCACCTGAACATTACAGTTATTTTAAATCCCTCCCGCATATACAAACTAGAGAAGACTGAATGATAATTAATAAAACAATATTAATTTTAATGTAAAAATTACTTAACAAAGAATGAAAGTTGTATACTTTTTTGATTTGATAACATGACAGTGTATACATTTATTTTTATTTCAAAGAAAATTTACTTTTTCTATGGACTTGTGATTTCCTAAGAATTGAAAACGTTATTTCATTGCTTTTGAAAATGGCGTAAGTTCATTCATAGTTGTCAAAAACTTATTATTTCTTAAATAATGTTAATTATGCTTATTGGGATGATAAATTTCACACCCTTAGAAACCCAAAAATATTATTCTACTATGTTATCTGATGCCCATATTTTTTAATATAATCCAACGCAAACCCTTCGATATCTCGATTCGAACATAAATGGACTTGCCACTTTCAAAATAAACGGCTCATATGTCCAATGTTTGCATAATCTAACTTAAACAATGCTCTTGTTAAAATTAAAATGCCTGATAAACCAGTATCCTCGTAGGCTAGTTTTTTCCACGCAAGTTTGGCTGTAGTTATGTCCTTGACGTGTACATAACAATGTGAGTGTACATTTAAGCAAATGGCCGCCAATGCCCTCTGATCCTTTCTTGTATCTATACTACTTTCATTTGGTAATAAAATGCAATCCCATAAGTCTAATCCAATTGTTAAGACGCAAATAGCGTCTTAAGAATATTTTTAAATGAATGAAGAGGTTTATGGTACGAACGATTGTGTTTCGGAACCGTCCATCTAAAATGCCAGATGTTTTAATTAGTATTTTGCCAGAGCTTGGAATGTCGATTTATTAGGGTTGTCCTTTGTAGACACGTACTATAAACCTCCAGATGTAAACTACCAGATATTCGCAAGCGCGATTACCCTCGGGATGGTATCTGAGACGTACCGTCTTGGAGACATTTCGCTGCTATTCTCACCCCACCAGTGAAGAGTGGGTGGCAAATTAAGAAAGTAATCAGGGTTTACATATAATTTTGTACGTGCTCATTAGGTGGTGGATGTTTACACCTCATCGATGAGCACTAGTATAAGTATCGGATTATGCGACGCTAACGCTGTTGTTTAATTTCACAATGGGCTTTTATACTTTACTTTACATAGGCTGTTTTCTTTCACTTCACATAAGCTGTTTTCCTTCATTTCACATAAGCCGTTTTAACTATACTTCATACACCGTTTGTTCATTTTATAATTTAAAGTAACACTGTAACATAAAGTGACGGTCTTGTGAGGAGTATATATAATCATTAAAGTTCACAAGTTTAGAAACAAGTTCGTGTACCGATCATCTGATTATCGCCCTTGCTTTCCTCACATTACCTTACAAGTGCGGTGAGACGTGTGTTAACTAAGGCTCACTAATATTGCTGAGCCATGTTACGATGCTTAACACCAATAAGTGTCATTTTCATTATAAATTTCCAGGTAGAATAATTCGAAATACAATTTAATTTTAGATCTATCGATGGAATATTTCCTCGTACGTTTATCCGTTCCGTGTTTCAACTTGACTGGGTAGCCATTATTTTACGTAACGGAATGAATAGTGTAAAAAGAGAAATTTATAATATTGAGTTGTTCGGAAAGTAATTTCGTTTTTCTTTGTGAAAATGAAAGACAATTTTCGTATAATGAACAAATATTTTATTAAATTATATATTGACCATTCTGGTCCAATACCTTCTGCCATCTTTCTGGTAGTAGCATGATTCCACGCTCATAAAATTTTTGGTCTTTGCTGGCAAAAAACTGATCGAAGTGGTTTTTGATCTCATTGGAAGCGAAGGTTTTACCGTCTAAAAAATTTTGCAGTGACCGGAACAAATAATAATCCGAAGGTGCCAGATCTGGAGAATATGGTGGGAGTGGCATTGTATCCCATTCAAGCTGTAAAAGCTTTTGGCGAGTGACCACACTTGTATGAGGTCTCGCATTATCTTGGTGGAACACTACACCTTTTCTGTTGATTAATTCTGGCCATTTCTGTTGAAGTGCATCATTCAGTTTGTCCAGCTGATGACAGTAGACTTCCGAATTAATTGTTGTGTTACCCGGTAAAGGCTAAAAAAAACGATTACTTTAAAATCCCTCCAAACAGACAGCATCACCTATTTTTTATGGATATTGGCTTTGGAAATGCTTTGAGCCGGTTCATCTTTTTTGCTCCATGATCTCCTGCGTTTGACATTGTTATATACAACCCATTTTTCGTCCCCAGTAATGATCCGCTTAAAAAATAGATCATTTTCGTGACGTTTGAGAAGCGAATCACAGAGGTCAACGCAGCGACACAAATTTCTCTGCGTGAGAACATGGGGAACCCATATATCGAGCTTCGAGGTTAAACCCAGGCCTTTCAAGTGGTCATAAACAGTTGAACTTGATAAATTTAACCTCTCATTCGTCTCACGTGTTGTTATTCGCCGATTTGCACCAACTAATGCCTTTATCGTGTCTTTATCAGCTTCAACCGGCCTTCCAAAACTGTCAACACATCTTCTCCATACACATCGATTACTTTCTTTCTGCCTTGAACAGCATTTTTACCTTTTCTATGGTAAAACAGTAAAATATGACGAAAATGATGCTTATTGCTCTCCATATTTAAAAGGACACCAACCAAAAACTACTGCGTAGAATCAATTAGACTTTTTTACAAACAAGCCTTGCTACATCAGCTCTCAAAACATATAATGATTATGCGGCTTAAGTGTGAAGTTGGGTGCAAAAAAATACAATTAAATCCTCTGTCGGGAAAAAACGAAATTACTTTCCGAACAACCCAATAGTTTTCTCTTAATACATGCAGCCGTAGCAACAAAAAGTGATTTCAATCGTTATTTGAATTGAAGTAGTGTACGGAACTCACTGAGTAATAATTTGTCGTGAAGGACGATGAAAATGTTTTTGACCGTTCAGCCGTTGCTTTTTCAATGGTGCGTGTGTTCTTGAATGTATAGACTAGATTGAAAGAAAGGCTTTTAGCTCAAACTTGGGCTCATAACGTGTTGGATTTTTCTCCTGACGACTCTATCTGTAACTACACGTGCGAATAGACCGCTGTTTTTTTTAGTGTGATTAGCAAAATGTGTCTCGACATACTTGAAATATAGTCAATTATTGTGGCATAAATCCCTGCGTAATCAATAATCCAACAGATGCACCTCGCTCTCTGTCGACCAATCACTGAAAAAGTCGATAAAATAATGCAAATGGTTGAGCAAGTTCTGCATATAAGCAGTTATAAGATTGCTAGGGAACTAAAAATTCACCGTTCAACCGTTTTGAGTAATTTGCAGAAGGCTGGACACAAAAAGAAGTTTGATGTTTGGGTGCGTTATGATTTAACAGAGAAAAATTTGTTGGATCAAGTTTCCATATGCGAATCATTGAACGAACGTAATGGAATCGAACCATTTTTTAAAAGATTGATAACGAGCGATGAAAAATGGATCACATTGGATAACAATGTGCGGAGAAGATCGTGGACAAAGGTCGGCGAATCATCACAAACGGTGGCAAAACCAGAATTGACGCCAAGAAAGGTGATGCAGCGTGTTTAGTGGGACTGGAAGGGAATTGTTCACCATGAAGTGCTATCGCCTGGTCAAACGATTGATTCTAATCTCTGCTGTCAACAATTAACTAGATTACAGCAATCGATTAACAAAAAACAGACCAGAATTGATCAACAGAAAAAGTTTAGTGTTGCATCATGACAACGCCAGACCACACACAAGTTTGATGACTCGGCAAAAAATGAGAGAGCTTGGCTGGGAAGTTTTGATGCATCCACCGTATAGCCCAGATCTTGCACCATCAGACTATGTAATAGGTATGTAATAGGTTGAATTCAAAACGGGACTGTAAAAATCACTTGGCCAAGTTTTTAACCGATGAACCACAGAAGTTCTATTCCGATGCGATTATGTATAACAAAATCTATTTTGAATAAAAGAAACATTTAATCAAAATATGACAAAAATCTCTCAATACTTTTCCGACTATCCAATATTTGAAGTCCAACGAAATCTAAGATGTCAGCTTTCTAAAGAATTACCAAAGTTTTATCATTGTGTTTATATTTTCTCCCTGATACTTTGATGTCGATTTTTATTTTCTTATTATCAATCCCTAGGTTCAACGATACAGTAGCCACAATAAGTTAAGAAACAATATCTAACAAGAAAATCCATGTAATGTCAATCATCGATTTTGATAATACTCTGCACATGTATAAGTTCAGCTTGAGATATTTGACTTCTGCCTTTCTTATCTGTGGATAAAGATAATTTCATATTCTAAATCTGTTTGTTTGTCGATTAAAAAAGATACGTATGAAATTGTTTGTGGACGAACCATGCCAAATATATAACTTCCATCAATGTCAGAGTTGCGTTGTGTCAGTGCTCAACTGTAATTGATGAGCCGCTGTGATACGCGCCTGAAATGGGGAAGATGAATCAAATAAAAATGTAATTTGATTTCTGGATGACTGTACACGTTTTAACCGTCTGAATCCCCAGCAGTGCGATCAAGCTGTTTAAATTATGTGTCGAAAAGTCCCAGTATATTTCGAACGCTGTCAGTTTTTACTGACGCATGTACATCGCATAGCTACTTTTTATAATGAAAATAATACAATTAAAACATTTTGTGTTGAACGTTACCTTCTCAATCATTTTTATCGAACAAAACTTGAAATATCTATAAACTTATAGTACGCATATGTGATACTATAGATGTATTTCATAAAGACCAATGCTTTCGCGCTGTTCGGCGTTTTTCGATCATATTTTTCCAATGACCCCTGCGATTCAAATGATTAACCCTTTGCACTCGAGTGGCGACTCTGAGGCGCCACGAAAAATTGGCACACTATTATTTAAAATAATTTGAACATCGCTATCTTTATATTTAAGAAATTGATAAAAATTTAAGTGTTGTAAGCACAAATAACAGTAAAAAGAACCTTTATACATAAGGTAAAATAATTTATGTGGAATGAAAATATCCTAAATTAAAAGAAATGCTCTGGTTTTCTAGTTAAAACAGCTTCGAGTGCAAAGGGTTAATAAACGGTGTAGAGGAAGAATATGTAAAGACATAATACAAAGGTTGAATAGGGTAAATTCTTGTTAGAATCTCCTACGTATTTAAAGAAACTTTGCGAGGGTGAAAGTTTGCCTTACCGAACCCAACGAAGCCATAACCAGTAACATATTTTAGGAAATTTTAAAAATGAATTCTAAAAAATTCTGCATTGCCTATAGATGAAATACGTCGACGCCACGAATGTGGCCAAGTAGCGACGACACTCGGTTTCTTGCATTTTTTGTCGGAAATTATAAATTAAGCTTAGGAGCACAAACCTCTATCTATATGAGTACCACTTTTAGGGGTACGAACAGACTTTCTCAAGAAAGTCATCCGATACCTTCCAGCCACACCCGAGTCATGAAACGGTAATTCGTCAAAGAGACACTAGAAAGACTCTTCGGAATGGCATCGTTAAAAATTGACAGCAGCGTACATCTAAATCGAATCCGGTCACATGATAAGAGTGCCTCAACAATTAGTAATTGCCAGTTGGGTGATGCTCTTTTTAAATAGTTTTTCGATCTGTTTTTATGATGCAAAAATAACAAGTTTGGACACATTTTTTCTGGAACGAAGTGATGATTGTTGATAGGTGTTTGGACGACATCGACGGACCCTGTGTCACGGAGATAATTTTACAGTGCCGTCAAGCAAGTGGACAGCCGGCTCACCTCGAGTGGCTCGCGTCTGGCTGTGACGAAAGGATGACAACTAGCATTGGTAATGGAATTCCGTAGTTTCACGTGGAACGGTCGCGGGGAGTGAATCAAAGCGGCCGTGAGGCCTCTCGTTGACATGACAATTGCACCAATCATCAATGCATGAATCACGAACAATCCACTTTGCCCTCGTCGTGTTACGTCGAGCCTCGTTACGCGTTGCCGTCACGTTGCGGAAAATTCGATATCGATCCCACTCTCCTGGTCGTATCCGTCGGTGTGCGTACGGTGGCCGACTTTGCACGGGACACGATCCCGTGACTTTCATTGGAAACGGGCCAGGGATGTAACGAAACTTCCGGCGAACTCCAAATTGTCCGGAGCACATCGGTTCACCGCGCCGTGTCTCTTTAACCCATTTTTTCTCCACCCGCAATCTCCCGATTTTACCCATGCATAATCATTCAGAGCGATTCGAACGTCGACCACTGACATATTCGAAGCTAGAAAATCAATCTAATATGCTTGAATCGCGAAGTTGACACTCCTCGATTTTTTAAAAATTAACATTTGTTTTTCACTTTCAATTAGAATTTCTTCCACGTCCCTTTTAGCTTAGCGAGATAATACTTCTATGGCGGCTGTACCTTATGCGCTCACCGACAGAGGGACAATAGGACGACTCTTCCCGCTAGTACTTGATCTGCCTTCGATTCACATGTTTATCGTCCTTAACCGCCTTCCAGTACCCAGCGTCTGAGGCAGGGTCCGCAGTCAGCCTTACTGACAAGTCCTCTAACGATCCCAGGCCGAAACGGTCCACCTTCCTTCTACTCTAAACTTCTACCCCTTCAATGAACGGCATGCATTTGATTATCACATTGAATGCCACGGTGGACACCGGTGACCAGCACCATTGCATGGTTTATTCACGTTGCATCGTGATTATCGTTAAGTTAATGACTTATCGATTCATTGTTGTGGAAGTTAAGCAGATTGTAGTATGAGGTTGAAATATTTATTATGCAGTAACTTAAAATTCTTTTGTACTATGAATGAAATAAATGAAACTTATCTGAAGTACACAGAATTCAAGGTATAACAAATATTGCCGTCTTTCTTTTCCGGCAATTAAATAATCAGTGTAGTTCCGGGCGATAGGGACCCGCACATCCCATCGGCAGCAAATTTCGGATTATGGCAGACCTGCTAACTAGGTGACTAAGGTACTTCCCTTTCCACCTCGCCAATATCCAGTCAGCTTCTAGTTTTCCATTTTAGAGGAATATAAAATCTAGAAATCACTTGCGCTTTTATTTAGTTTCTCGTAGTATCTGTACATATCTCTTAGTTCGTTTTAGTCTTCCTTAATTCAAGCTTGATTGCTCAGTATCGATTAGACTCTTATTCTATTTCATATTAGGGGTACACATAAGTAATCAATTATTTTGAAATGTAAAACAAACATTCTAGTTAAATTTAATTTTTATTCATAATCTATTATATAATTTCCATCATTATCAAGGATAGTTTGCCATCTTTCCTACAAATTTTCAAGGTGACTCCACTTCGAGGCCTGTCGGAGAGATCATAATCACTAACAGCAAATCTCTTGATACAATGTTGGCGCTTGTTGTCCTTCACCGCGTCCCTATAAATTGTTGTTGCCGTTGCATTAATTTTCAGATTAAAATGAAAAAGTATGCATGCACGAATATGGTCCTCGGAAGGTACGAACGCTGCTATTTTATTACAAGGCAGTAAAAGAAATATATACTTCTTAGAATATTTAGAACACAGGCTGTTCTACTGAAAACCGTAAAAGAATACGTGTTTCCTCTATAATGATCGATACAAAAGTAAAGGCAAGAAACTTCTTCTTAAATAATTTATTACTTATGGGTATCCCTAATACTTTTGAGTTTCCTAAGTATTTTCCGTGACAGCGACGAGAAACGTCACAGTGATTCTAATCGCTCATTGCGAAGTAGTGTTTCAACCTTAGACCATCGAGTTTACTTTGCCACAACTTGAAACTCAGTCTTCAAGGTTAAGACACAAAATATAACTAAGTTTAATTGAACTACTGATCAGTATTTCAATCTTGGAGCATAGATTTTAGTTTATCATAACTTCAAACTCAGTCTTCAAGCTCAAGACATGCAATACAACGATGTTCAATTCAAGCATCAATACCGATCAACTACAATTTTTACAGTTAAATATTGTATAATTTACCTGTAAATATTTCTAAATATACATTGTTCGAGCAAAATAGCTATTCATCTTTACTTAGAGGAATAGCTCCAGCTCAATAATGTCTCCAGCCCAAAATTCGCACCAAACAGTGACACGTTGTGGGTGCATTTGTTGTTCGACAATCACATGTGAGTTCTCCGAATCCCAAACACGGCAATTTTGGCGATTGACAAAGCCAGCAAGGTGAGTAAAACCATCTTTTGTGAGTATACGCTGTAGAGAGCTTCTTGAAATTTGCAATTCTTGTCCACGACGCCGAATTGATGTTCCCGGGTTTTCATCAACACTCTCGCGCACTGCTTCGATATTGATATGCAAACGGCTTGTTTTTGGACGACCGGTGTGTTTAGCGTCTCCAACTGATCCAGTCTCCCTGTAATTTTCAATTAATCTTTTCACAGTTGACGAGGTTAAAACGCTATTTTGACCATATTTTGAATAAAATTTTTGAACTGCGGCCGCCAATCTTTCATTATTTTTGAAATATTGTTCAATAATGAAAACACGTTGTTGTATCGTATAACGCTCCATTTTTACTAACCCTAAACTCTCAGCTGTCAAATTGTTCTTCTTTCAGAGTTGCTAACAATTTACTGCAAAAAATGGCGGCAAATTCAAATCTTGCGTTAATTTTGGGACACCCTTTACAATTTACCTATAAATATTTCTAAATAGACATTGTTCGAGCAAAGTAGCTATTCATCTTTACTTAGAGGAACAGCGATAACTATCGGTTCCATCGCTTAGCATAATCGTATTTACGATTCGAGAGATTTTTTATAATCGCGGAATTTGGGTGTCGGGTGCTTGCGCGAACTCGGTACAGTGCATGGCATGCAATGGTCATTAGAGATAGAGTTTAGACTGTGATAAGACGATTAAGAAAGGGACCAAATAATAATTAATTGGGTGCATATTATTTGCCATTGCTGTAAACAATCCTTGACAAAATGGTCCCTAGATTTTCAAAAGGGTTAAAGCGTTGACGAATTAGTGCATTATCGTGTTTGGAACTTTTCCGCATTGGTCTTCGGCAGAAGCAACATGATCGGAGTTTTATCATTGTAGCCTAACGCTTTTAAATCATCGAGCAACCTCATTCGTCGTGTCTGTTCATTTGAAAGTCTCTCCGATCACGCAATACATGCCAGTAATATTAGAAACCATGATAGCAGGGCTAATATTAAAACCTCCATGGGTCGGAGCGTTCGTTGATTGGTTACGATCAGAACCACAAAAACCAGCATAAATCTATGCCGAAAAGACTGTTGGAGGTTATAGAAAATAAAGCTAACAGCTGCTAATAAACAATAAAAATAAGGTATTAGCACACCCGTGCTACCTTTTATTTCTCGTACTAAAATTGAGCGTAGAACGTCTGAATTATATATAAAACAAAGATTCTATGTATAGTATAGATTGACTTTAGGTCAATAAATTAAAAGAGAAACTCATAATCCCACGCAGATAAAATGATAACGCGCGTGAACTACGGTTACATATTCTTCAGTGTTTCGTGAACTTACACGAAGTTATTACGTTCAATTTCTGTCGGGAGCTTTGTGACATCGCTATCATCGTAACGGGTTGTGGCAAAAAGCTAAGTGAAAGCGAAATTCGAACAACTTCAGCTCTGCGGAAACAAAAGTTGTTTATGGCTCAAATTGCAAGAGAAATTAATCGTGATCGAAAAGTGATACATAATTTGCTGAAAGATTCAAGTGTATACAGAAAGAAGAACAGTACAGGAAGGCCAGCAGAATTATCCGAACGCGAACTTGTGCCAGTGTGGGGAAGTCGCTAAGAAAGCTGGAGTGGAAATAAATATACAAAATATTCGTCGTATACTCCAGACTAGCAACATTATAAATCGGTGTAGATTAACACTAGATTGCCCAAGAAAGTCTTTTTGACTGCTTTTTAATTTTAATTAGAAAAAAAATTATGTATATAATGATACAATTTCTTAGAATTTTGTGACTTTTTGTACAACATATAAATGCGTTTATTAATAATTGTAGTTACCTCCCCCCCTCCTCCATTTCCGGTATATATATATATGTTATACCTATATTGCCCAAAAGCAGTCGTTTTGACTGCTTGGAAAATTTAAAATAATCAAATGACTCTTATTATTGAATTAAGTAAATTTCTTATATGACCAGTTCGGCTCTGTATTGAAATAACATTTTTAATTTTTTCGTTACCGTTACATGATAACATACAAGTACATGGCTTCTTGATTCCGTAGGTTAGATGGAAGTTATTTTGATGCTAGCATCACAGCTTCGTCTCTTTCCGCGTACCTCCCTGCCCTATCTCTCTTACTTTTTTTCGTGACACTAGCATCGAAAACTTCATCGTGTAAATGGGCCCGTTGCTCAATAAACTAAAGTAGTACTTGTTATTCGTATCTTTATGCAGTGATACTTGTTCTAACAAGTTATTTATTTTATATCATTTGCGCCCTAAATTCATGAAAGAAATGTCGAATAGAAGTGAGTTATTAGAAAAGCTAACGAACATAAGTGAAGAGTGCTCCGATATAGAATCAGATTCAATAAATTCTGAACTATCATCTGAAAATGAAACGGTTCATATTCAAAGTGAAACATCTGAAACTGAAGATAGCGATAAAGTGTCGATCACCAATGATGAAAATGAAGGTGTCATCAATATGCCCAGGAAAAGGTGCAGGGTGCTAAGTAGTTCAGATTGTGATGAAGAAACTGAAAATACCTTTCAGGAGACCGAAACAGCTGCCGATGGTACTGTGTGGTCAAAATTTGACGAAGATGGTATTCCTGGAAGGTTACCATCTACTTGTATTTTCAAGAGTGTGAAAGGGCCAACAGGCTACGCAAAAAGGAACATTATGGCAGATAATCGTATCAATGCATTCTCGTTGATAATAGATAACCATATTATCCCACATAACCCACAAAGATCAGCTGCAACATCATCAAATTCAACCCATTCTAACAAACGCAAAATTTGTCAAGTACGATTTTGCCACAACAACAAAACAAATAATATATGTGAACAATGTCAAAAGTATGTTTGCGGAAGATGTACACATAAGAAGATTTCCACTTTTATTTGCATAAAATGTACAAATAATAATGCATAAATTATTTTTTTTCCAAGTGAAGTAAATTTTTTGTATTGTTAATATTTACTAATAACTTGTTATATAACTGTAAATAATATAAAAATATTAAAAATTAATTTTAAATAAATTTCTTTACACATTAGTTATTCTTTCACAATGCAGTCATTTTGACTGCTTTTGGGCAATATAGGTATATACTCAGTTTCAGTCTTTCTAGTGTTAATGGCAAAACCATTGCTAAATGCAAGACATAAGAAGATACGGAGAAATGTAATCTTTACGGATGAGGAGTGGTTTAACCTTGATGGACAGACGGATGCACGTATTATTATTGCAATGTTCGTAAACGACCACTGACAAAAATTTGACGTCAAATACGTAGAGGTGGACTAACGTTCTAAACTGGTATCAGGTATAAAAAAAATAAGAATTAAGTTTATTCAGGGTACAATTCGTTATCTCGAACTAATAAAATATCAAATTTATTCATATGCAGAACGCATTGCTGTTATATGCTATGCGTTTCACCAAGATAACAGTGCAGCACATATGACTAAAATAATCAAGGAGTACTTTTTAAAGAAGAATATTTTCACTCTTCAATGGTCGATGTGCTTAATATCGTCAAAAATTGCTGGACGATGCAAAGAATAAAAAAAACCAGCCAGTACAGTTAATACTAGAACTACCAAACCAGTGAAGATGGCTGATCCCTACTTATCCCTTTTACAATTACTCAAGTTATAAAAATGTTTTCATTAGTAATTTTCCGAAGTACTGTTTTAGTGAACTGTTACTTTAATGTTACAATAGAAATTGAATGAACCGTATTTTTAATGATTCCTATACTTGACTATGATTGCGTGTTCATTACCACAACGACAGTTGCCCCGAGCATGTTCTGGAGTTTTCAATTTTTGCGCTCTCGCGAGTTCGATCGAATTCAACAATAAAATTTCGACGAATTCTAAAGTGAGCAAGAATCGTCATCGTATTTACGTGTCACAGCGTGGTGCATAGAGTATTATTTCCACTTGTCGCGAAGTCCTTCGCCGCGTTCCACGGAGTGCAATATTTCCACGTAGCTGTGAAACATTTTCCGCCATGCAATTTACCGATTGTTTCCTGCGTAGCGGCGCTGTCACTTCGTTATGACATAGCCTTTGTTAATTTAAACACACACGACACGAGCGGGTCTCTGTAATTCTGAATGCGCGAAAATTGTAGACAGAACCGGAATCCGTGCAGCCGGATCGGTCCGTTCGGATTGAATGCGTTCTAATCAAAAGGATTGCGCGACGATTTTGATCGAATCATTCGTTAAAGTGGTCGCTTGACGCGTGTACATAACAGAGTCTAATCATTGAGAACTTCGTTCTGACGCAATTCACAAATTTATGAGATCATCATTTTCGTTCGGCTATTTATTCCTCCACCGCGTCGACCACGATTTTACGGCCTACACAGCTCACAAGTAAATCCGAGTTCATCAAATTGCATTTCGATGCTCCAACCTCTACCGAGACCGCCGCCCTGCTGCACCGACATACTTTTATATACCTCACACCTAAATATACCTTTCTATTTGCGTAAATCATGCATACGTAATACGCATGTTTCTATGGAACCTGTATGAGGAAAGTAATAGAGACAGCGTGAAACAATCGGTAATAAAACAGCAAAGCAGATTTCAAAGTTATGGAATTTTGCGGAGAGCATTCGGCGAAAATTCAACTGCTAGGCTATTATTACGATACAATTATGAATGTATGTAATTTTATGTATTTCTTTCAATGTTAATAACAACATTTTTTTTCCAAAGATTGTCTTCGTTGCGTCCATATACTTTGTGTGCGATTACATTCATTGGTGAACATGCACTTAAGAATATTCATATTTCCAGACATTTATTATGCTTTAGAATAAAACGCAAGAAAATATTTATTTCTATCGTTCTTGTACATGCATGTATAACGATACCTCTTTCTTATTTATACGCAGTGTTAACCCTCGATTGGCCCAATTTTTTTTTTGGATATAAAAAAATGTGTGCAACGGAAAATCAACAATTACAAACCTATATATACAAATAAAAAAAATGTACCAGTTTAAACAATTTTATTATAATTTGTAACTTTGTAACTTTGCAGTAACAACATTGTAATACTATTGGCTCCTGTATGCGTCCACCAGTATCGATGAAACTTTAAACATTTGCGTAATATTCTTAGATCTACAAAAGGCATTTTTTATATTTGTATTTTTCTGCGCAATTCCAATTCATAGTGTTGCGCGCACACGTGGCTATCTGTACCAGCAAATTGATCGGTAATTATTGATTACTCGGTCACACATCTATGTGTCATTACTATGTGTCATGATTACTCGGTCACACAGACTATTCGATCGAAGACTTAACCCTCCATGGGCCAAATCTTTATTTTAAATATAAAAAAATGTATGCAACGGAAAGTCAACAATTACAAACCTATATACGGAGATTAAAAGGAATTTACCAGTTTAACCAATTTTATTATAATTTGTAACTTTGTAACTTTGCAGTAACAACGGATTACGATGTTTGAACTTCTGTGCATAAAAGCTTAAGCGTGAAATTCCATAAAACAGTTTTCATTTGGCGTTAAACGTAGAAGTATTTTGCGTTTGGAACATTTTATTTCTGGAATCCCTTTGTTCGATCACACTGCAGTGCATATGTATCGGTATAGTCAACTATATCACTTATAATTTCACATTCCATAATATACTAGAATATACCAGAGTGTCCTAGAATATACCAGAATATACCAGAATATTCTAGAATGTACAAGAATATACCATAATATACCAGAATATAACAGATTATACTAGAATGTACCAGAATATCTTAAAATTCACTAGAATGTACTGGAATACACCATAAACTACCAGAATATACCATAATATACTAGAATGTACCAGAATATACCAAAATTCGCCAGAATAGAATAGAATATAACATAATCGAGATCTTCGGGGCAATCTCCTTTCCAAGGGCAATGACAATTATTATTCGTCTGGGATACTGATTGCTAAACAATTTTTCGTGGTTCTGAATTTTCCTTATCCGATGATGATTCGGTACTAAATTCATCGTCATTGTTAATAATACTTGTACGTCATCGGGTAAATATTACTGTATGATCTTCATTGGACTCATCTATTACCGCTAATACGACTAATTCTAATTCTCCTATTACTTGTATGAGATCATGTATCCATATTTTGTGTATATAATAAAGGGTTTCCCAAAATTAACGCAAGATTTGAATTTGCCGCTATTTTTGCAGTAAATTGTTGGTAATCTTGAAAGAAGAACAATTTGACAGCTGAGAGTTTAGGGTTAGTAAAAATGGAGCGTTACACGATACAACAATGTGTTTTCATTATTGAAAAATATTTCAAAAATAATGAAAGTTTGGCAGCCGCAGTTCGAAAATTTTATACAAAATATGGTCAAAATAGTGTCTTATCCTCGTCTACTGTGAAAAGATGAATTGAAAATGTCAGGAAGACTGGATTAGTTGGAGACGTTAAACACACCGATTGTCCAAAAACAAGCCGTTCAAATGTCAATATCGAAGCAGTGCGTGAGAGTGTGATGAAAACCCAGGAACATCGATTCGGCGTCGTGGACAAGAATTGCAAATTTCAAGAAGCTCTCTACAGCGTATACTCACAAAAAATCTCTGTCTCCATGCTTACAAAATTCAATTAACACAACTGAAGCTTAATGACCATGAACAGCGAAGAGAGTTCGTGGAATGGATTATTGATCATCAACAAGTGGATGCTGATTTTTAGAGTAAAATCATCCTAAGCGATGAAGCACATTTTCGCCCTGATGGCATTTATAATCGCCAAAATTGCCGCGTTTGGGGTACGGAGAAGCCACATGTGATTGTCGAACAACAAATGCACCCACGACGTGTAACTGTTTGGTGCGGGTTTTGGGCTGGAGGCATCATTGCACCATACTTTTTTGAAAATGAGGCTGGTCAAGCAGTAACTGTTACTGGTGCTCGATATCGCGACATGATAACACAGTTCTTTCTGCCGA
>CM052082.1:5590908-5659844 GCA_028453745.1 Agapostemon virescens | reverse complement strand
AATAATAATTGTCATTGCCCTTGGAAAGGAGATTGCCCCGAAGATCTCGATTATGTTATATTCTATTCTATTCTGGTGAATTTTGGTATATTCTGATACATTTTAGTATATTATGGTATATTCTGGTAGTTTATGGTATATTCCAGTACATTCTGGTGAATTTTAAGATATTCTGGTACATTGTAGTGTAATCTGTTATATTCTGGTATATTATGCTATATTTTTGTACATTCTAGAATATTCTGGAATATTCTGGTACATTCTAGGATACTCTGGTTTATTCTAGTATATTATGGTATGTTCTATTACATTCCAGTGAATTCTTGTATATTCCGGTACATTCTAGTGTATTGTAGTATATTCTGCTATATTTTGTTATTATGGACCGTACTCTCCTGTGACCCATTTTCGAAAACTATTTGACAGTGAAATTATAAGCGATATAGTTGACTATACCGATACATATGCACTGCAGTGTGATCGAACAAAGGGATTCCGAAAATAAAATGTTCCAAACGCAACATATTTCTACGTTTAACGCCAAATGCAAACTGTTTTATGGAATTTCACGCTTAAGTTTTTATGGACAGAAGTGCAAACATCGTAATCCGTTGTTACCGCAAAGTTACAAAGTTACAAATTATAATAAAATTGTTTAAACTGGTAAATGTCTTTTAATCTGAATATATAGACTTGTAATTGTTGATTATTTATATTTAAGAAAAAAGTCGACCCATAAAGGGTTAAGTAGTCAGTATTATTTCGTATTCGGTTGCCGGCTATTACGCTGCACGCTTTAAAGAGAGATCGACTTTCCTGTAATTTCTTTTGAAGAGTTACCTTATTTGTCTCGAGTTTCATTTATTTTAGTTGTAAAAGTGCAATACAACTATAGACATACTAACATATTATAGACTCTAATAATTTCGTTGAGTTCTGTTCGGTGCTTTCTAAATTACTTCATTCCAGAAGACGCGCTTAACAGCATAGGAAAAAGCCGAATTAGTTTGTCTGCGCGGTGATGGGTATTTATTGTTTGCAGAAGGGTTTCAGGTGTTTGTATCGCTAGGAAGAAGAGAAATGAAAGAAATACAGGACAGAAAACAAGATCAATATATAAGAGACAAGAACAAGAGATGGAAAGAGTCGACGAGAGATGTTTATTGATTTGGATGCGGGAAGCAGGGCAGACAACTGATGTGTGAACCCAACAGGAAAAGGAAAGGGTGATTCATGCTAGGAGGTGGGAAGTTTAGTGGATAGTACTCGGTCCGTGTGCGTCAATGCATTTCCTCCACCCCTTAATAAAATTAAGGTATTTGTAACGTTGTGTAACAGTAAATAACCTAATGCGATGTGTAGTTGAAGGATATAGATTCTCTGTGTATCTAAAACGAGGAATGCAAGATGTTCGAAACTTGTTCATTACTATGACCGACAAAACTATGAGTGTACTGAGTCACGTCTCACGAAAGACTAAACCGATTTTTCATCTGCGAACGCGAATGTCGAATTCGCAGAGTAACTCTCCGCCTAGTAATTTTCTAATTGGATAACGTCTGTGATAATCGTTAACCAATCAGGTTTATGGCAGCTGTGCCTCCTGCACTCACCGACAGAGGGACAATAGGACGAGCTTCCCGCTAGTACCTGATCCGCCTTTGATTAATATGTATACCGTCCTTAACCGCCTTCCGACATCCCAGAGATTAAGGCAGGGCCTGCTACGTAGCCTTACCGATGAGTCGTCTAACAAGCCCAGGACGAATCGCTCCTTTCCTTTTCTTCCCTCTACCATCACCTTTCTAGCCGCATCCAAAAAGTCATTTGATGCACTTTCACACTGAAATTACCGGACGGGACAAAATGACTTGTCGATAATTCTTTCTGCCACAGTTATTGCAATTATAAGAATGTTTCCGCGGAAGGTTTTTAAATAAACTTTTTCATTAAACGCACATATTAAGATACGTTGCACGAAATTTGAATAGTTGCAACCTTATCCTTACTGTAAAGCAGTGTATATTAGTTTACTTTAGTGCTCGGTAGTTCTAGTATTAACCCTTTGCACTCCAAGCAATTTTAATTCCTTATTCGAGACATATTTTTGTCCTAGAATAATTCCATTGCATGTGGTTCATTTCCTTTCGTGCATATCAAATTTTTTTCTGTTTATCGTACGGCAACACTTCAATTTCTACTAACTACTTAATTATAAACATTTGTAATGTACAAATTGTTTTGAATATTAGTCTGACAATTTTCGGTGTTGCCTCAGGGAACCATTGGAGTGCTAAGCGTTAAACTTGACATTTTCATCCACTGATATCTTATAGAAGATTGTATATGGTTAATTTCTTTAAAAAACCGTGTTCAGCATGTTTTTAGAGGGAATTCTCTAGATAGTTAGTTTAGACGTAATTCACTTCTTTTATTTTATTTAGAATGAACTTATGTTTTCGCCAGTTTGTTATGAGTTCGTCATATTCTGTAGGGTCAAACAATATATTATTTTTTCTCAACGCCATTTTTAACGTTTTTGTTGTACTTGGTGTCTATTTATGGTTTCATTCCTTTCTTCGAGTGAATTCTGCATGTACTCGGCGATGTTTTTGACCTGACCGAACTGTGTTGGCGAAAGATCGTCCATTTACATTCGTGGTACTTGCCGTGTCACATTAAATTTCAAATTGTGGATTTCCAATTCGCGCGACCCATCTCCTTGCAACCACTGTTCGTGGTAAAAGAAATGCACGTACAAACGCAAGCATTGCATCGCATCGATCTGGTAGACTAGTCGATACCCGAGGGAACTAACCGTTGCGTTGCTGTATTCTTATACCCTGTATTCTCGTGTAGATACCGAGTCAGGTAAACACAGTGCAACCAGCAGTAAGCGTATGCAGTCGGGCTGCTCGAATTCCTTTCCCAGGGTTGTCTCATCGTTCTCAATTTTCTTGTGGAGTTTCTGGACCCGGGCTGTGTTTATCTTTGCTATAATGCATAGAAAGTACCATTCTACGATTGCGTTGGTTACAGACAAACACTTGGAGAAGAGATGGAAACAGAGGAGAGCTGCTAAGAAAGTTAAGGAGATCACTACGATAACGGTTTCTCTTTACGTCCCGAACCACCCAAACTCCGTTTCCACCCGTACCCATTCCATTTTTCTGTTTTGCTAATGCTTCCGTTCAGAACTTTTCGAAGATACTTGGTCTGAAAACAAAATGGGGATTGCGTGAACTTTTCGGACGCTCATGACTCAATCACCTTTCGAACGATCGCTATAGTAATCCGAAAATGCCACTTGCTAGACAAAATTCGTTTTTAAATAAGCAGAAATGTGATCTGCGATAATCTTTTGTCACGATTCTTACCCTAGACAATATTAAATCTTAACGATTAATGTGTTTGTATTACGCAAACATCTTAAGTAATAATTAAAACACCAAACAGGCACTTGTGCAATAACACCCTCGTAATCGATAGAAATATCTTGTGAATTTATTAAAGTGCGCTTAATTCTTAAAAATATGATCAAGTACTAGCGGGAAACTCGGCCTATTGTCTCTCTGTCGGTGAGCGCAAGAAATACAGCCGGCACACTACTAATAAGTGTGCAGCAGCTTCGAGGGGCCTTATAATCTAAACATCGGTGTGAATCCCTCGACGGCCTCCGCTTGACGCTTTCCGATAGTTTACTAAATACATTCACGCAATCATGCATTTACACTCATACGCACGCTAGAAATCGCACATAGATCGTTAGAAACGAAGTAAAAACAATGTTCTTTGTTGCTACTATTTACAGCACTGTCGCCGACCGAATTAACATTGGGCGACTGTTTGAATATAACGAAGCAGCGACTTAATACGGTGAAAACGTAACAATTCGTTATGTCGTATAACGTCCCGTTCTTCGCGGTCGTGTATTCGAATGGAGTTGTAAGTTACTGTTAACGCGATTGCGTTTGTAAGTCTCCAAACTGGTGGCGATTCACGATATCTGAATATACGATAAACGATTCGCAATTCTTCTTCAATAGTCACCAATGCCGTCGACCAAATTAATATTGGACGGCTAGTTCAAAATTTTCCGGCGTACTGTGTTACAGGGTACGAAAAGTTATGGACATCACGTGACGATAGATCTTTAGCGGAGTCGTAATAACGAATGCTTAACGAATGGAGCAACGAATGCTTAACGAATGGAGCAACGAATGATCAACGAATGCTTGACAAATGGGCACCGAATGAGAGCGAGGCCTCCTCGGGACCTCCTTATATCCTAAAACACGCACACACCACATCACTCACTCCCAATCGCACCGGTGGCTTCAAACACCGCATCTCAATCACGTACCGCGAGACGGTCATTCTCTCTCTCTCTCTCTCTCTCTCTCTCTCTCTCTCTCTCTCTCTCTCTTTCTCTCGAACAGACTGCTCGGCCGGACGGAACATGTCGCGTACGAACTATAATGTTTTGGCGTTTCTTTTATTTTGGCGCAACCTTGGAATTTCCCGTAATTTCGCCGTTAAGGGAACCCTGAAACAACGCCCATATTTTTGGCCCACGTGGCCCGAAAATGTTTTATTACCCCTGTGACCTGTGTCCAGCGACGAAGGCCTAAGGGTAAAACAGTTTGTCTGCGCGATTTCTAAAAAAACCTAAGTGGTCAGCACGTTCGGCACAAGGCAGACGATGCCCTTGGTCGCTGTGTCCTTTCTAAAGAATCCAAGTGATCAGCACATTCGGCACAAGACAAACGATGCCCTTGGCCACCGCTTATGCCGACTCTTGGCCGCGGGGCCCAAATCCGTAGCTCTCGCGTATCTCGCGGACGGTACCCGGTCGAGGGTAGGAAAGGATTAATCTAGCATCAATTTTTATGTAATTTAACTTTCTAGGTTCAATAATCATTTCATTTTCATACTAGTTCATTTATAAAACTACTTTGATTTTATGGTAACTATTGTCACAAGTATTATTGTCACAATTGTCATAAGTAGACTTCTAATTCCATGTGTTTTTGACGAAAATGCATAGTAGAAATACAAGACAGTAAAATTATTAAATGAATTTAAATACATCGATCTTTGACAGTAAAATTATTGAGAAAAGATATATTGTAAAAAATATTTTGTCTGCATGGAAATTCGCAACTTACAAGAAATAAGAAAATATGAAAGAACTATTCGCAAAGAGGTTTAGATAGAGTAATCATTTTCTTCTTAACGATTGAAAAGAAATACTTTAATATTTAAATAAAAAAGTATCACTGATTCTGTATTCTGCTAAATAAACTTCTGACACAGGTAGTGACACAATTTCGGAGAAGATTCTTCGGGTATCCAAACCAATTGCGACAAATATCCCACGTGTCCCACGGGATGCGGAACCAGCAAGCACATGCACCTCATATATTGGGTTCTGTAAAATTTTCCAAAGCTGAAAATTTCCGGACTCTCCTGTGACGGGCGCAACGATAAAATCGAGATTGCGTTTTCACGAAAATTCTGGTTGAAACCTACGGACGCATAAATTCATGTAGAACACGCGCGGTTCTCTTTCTAAAATTCTAATGATATGTTGAACGAATTCACGAGAAACAGTCCGAAACTGTATTAAAGTTACCAAAAAATTACAACCTTGCGATAGTCCTATTTTATTCTGCTTTAATGTTTCCAATCTAAATAAAAATTATGCTTGTAATTTATATGTTTCGATCGATGATATTATAATAATATAGAAACTACTTTGCTGATTGATAACTTAACCCTCTATGGGGCCGTGTAACTTTCAAATCACATGTTAATATATTAACATTTTACCAAATGATTTTAGTTTTTTATAAGATAACGTATACGATGAAGCTGCTTTTCTTGCAGTACATCGTTCATTTTTCTCCAAGATATTTTTTTCTGTACGATACAGTAACTGGGAAACTCAAGATTTTCTTTTAGTGGAGAATCGTACAAATTCAAACGTCTCTGAAATATTACAAATTTAAAGATCGAAGCTTTCCCTTCATAAATTTTAGAATAATTCATCCTGAAATTTCTTGTATGATCGGGTTAGTCAATTTATTAAGCATTCAATGGAAGATGTACTTGAACTTTGCAATAATGTGAGATACATTGTATAGACCTTACTTACTTAGACCTCATTTACCATGTGCGGTGACAAATCCCTGTATATTTGTAGTATTTATTCGTTGCCCAATTCACAGTAAGCTAACTGTAGAAACGAGATCTAGCTTTGACGGTTTGTGTACGGTACTCCATTACATTTATTGATTGAAATATCAGTTCACCAATATTAGTTGCGTAAATAAACAATCCCATGCTAATCGAAAGCGAGACTACTACTAAGGTCAATTATGTAGAACTCGAGGTGGGTCTATCGTAATAGTCGAGGTTCAATATAACCATAACCAATCTTCGATTGAAACTATCGGCGTCTCTGTTCTATAATTCTTTCAGTGAAAGGTCAATTATGTGCCAGAATGATAAATTACTTCTTACACCGCGTCGATGTAGGTCTCGCTCGAGCGGAAGAAACGCGTGCGGAAAATGGAGAAGCACGCTTTAGAATAGATGAATGGTTCATAGAATTAATCACCTAGAAAAATCGGAACTTTTCGTATATCTCAGGAAGGATGAAAATGTAAAAGACAATTGAAGAAGCTGAAGCGAATGCTAAATATAATACGAGGAATTTCTTTGCGAAGGACAGATTTATTCGATTTCAAACTGCTTAACCCTCTATGGGCCGAATTTTTACATAAATATAAAAAAATGTACGCAACAAAAAATCAACAGTTATAAACTTATACATGCAGATTAAAACAAATTAACCAGTTTAAACAATTTCATTATAATTTATAACTTTGTAACTTTGCAGTAATAATGGCTTACAACGTTTGCACTTCTGTGCATCAAAACTTTAAACGTGAAATTCCATCAATCCATTCCGTTATATTTGGAACATTTTATTTTTGGAACTGCTTTGTTGGATTACACTGCACTGCATGTGTATTGATATAGTCAACTATATCACTTATAATTTCACTGTCAAATAGTTTTCGAAAATGGGTCACAATAGAGTTGGGTCCTTCGGAGTCTTCATAGCAAATTTCTTTCCAAGGGCTATTACAACTATTATTCGTCTGGGATACTGATTGCTAAAAAATTTTTTGTGGTCCTGAATTTTCCTTATCCGATGATGATTCTGTACTAAATTCACCGTCACTGTCAATAATATTTATGCGTCGTCGGGTAAATATTACTGGATGATCTTGATCGAACTCAGAATGTAATAAAGAATCTTCGGATCTATTACCGCTAATGCGTCTAATTTTGATTCGTTGATTACTTTTATGCGATCATGTATCCATATTTTGGGTGTATGATATACAGGGTGAGTCACCAAACGTTTGCACCTCAAATATCTTTGTTGTTTCTAATGATATGTAAAATATGGTAAGGACAAAGTTGAATAGTACAATGAGGCTGACACGATGCTATAAAAAATTTTGTTTTTACGTCATTTTTTTAGAGATATCAAGGTCACTTTGACTTTTTTAAACGGAACCACCCTTTTTTAGACACCTACAATAATAGTCCCTTTCATTAGAAATTCAATTACTACATTATTCCAAGGTCATTCAAGGTCAAGGACAGAAAAAACGTATAAGATTTAAGATATGAAAGCAGAATACGTTTATCACGGTTAAGACTTGTAGTAAATAGTAAACATACTGTGGTCTTAGTCAAAGTAAACATACTAAGGCCCTTCAATGTTACTGTTATTCAGCATTCTTATTTACAATTAGTATGTTTCCAAACGCGATTCCAAACGTGATATGGTCACGATTTACTGTGAATGTAGACAAAATGCAGTGCAGGCTCGATTACTTTATGCAGAAGGGTACCCCGAGCGAAACACACCTTCTAGACAGATTTTCATTAATACGTACCGGTTATTTCGAAGTACTGGAAGTGTAAGAATGTGAAGTGAAAGTGTAAGAAAAAGAATCCCACGACCAATGAAGACAATGAAATTAATATTTTAGTAGCTATAGCTGTCAATACTCACTTGAGTACGAAAAAAATTTCCCGGGAAGCAGGCACAAGTCAAAGTAGCGTAATACGAATTCTGGTCCGACATAAAATTCATCCGTTCCACATATTGCTCCATCAAGAATTGTACGGGAATGATTTTCAAAATAGAATTAACTTTTGTCAGTGGGGATTGTTTCAAAATCATTCAAACAAACAAATACCACCTTGGATGTACTTATCAGAGTTCAAGGTTCCTTCAAAGCTCGTTTACATCAATGTATCGACGTAGACGGCCATCATTTCGAACATTTGTAAAATACAGGTATTCTGCTTCCATATTTTGGTTTTATACGTTTTTTCTGTCCTTGACCTTGAATGACCTTGGAATAATATAGTCACTGAATTCCTAATCAAAGGGACCACCATTGTAGGTGTTTAAAAAATGGTGGTTCCATTTAAAAAAGTCAAGGTGACCTTGATATCTCTAAAAAAAATGATATAAAATTTGTACCACTCAACTTTGTCCTTACCATATTTTACGTATCTTTAGAAACAATAAAGATATTTGAGGTGCAAACGTTCGGTGACTCACCCTGTATAACTCTGAAAATAGAAGAAACCACAAGCATTATCCTAAATATACCAAAATCTATCATAGATTGCGAGAACTTGCACGAGAACATACTGAACTTTATACTACTTCACATTGAATTCAGACGTTTAGAACTGTGGCGGCTGTGTCTCCTGTGCTCATCAACAAAGGTGCAATAAGACGACATTCTCGCTAGTACTATCGCTAGTACTAAAAATCTATCATAATAGCCTACTATAAACTGAAAGACACAAAACTGTATTATATGCAAATAATAACAAACTGATTATTGAAATTACAAACAAATAAGTTGCTATTGATATGCAAACCCAAAGCTATTATGTACGCTTTGTTTTGTTTTAATGTAAGATTTACCTTTCTGGAGGAAATATTTTCAATATTTTCAACAATTCTCGTCCGCGAATGGTTAAATTACCCATCAACAAACACAATTTTATGGTTAGAAAATCATAAGAACCAAAAATTTCGAATTTTATCATGTATATCGAAATTGTGGAGAACTAGAAAATTAGTAAAACATTTTTTATTTTTGTTATAATAAGACTAGACGAACAAAAATATTTGCAAAGTATGAGATAGTGATTACATACGTCAAAGATATTGTAAAGTAATTTTCTATAATGAAATTAGTAGAATAATGCGGGACAAAGCATCATTATATTTGATGTTTAACACGTTGACTTTAATCTAACTTTAAATGGAAAGAATACAATTGTGCATAAGCAAAAGACTCGCTTATCCCATTTGAGTTTTCCTGTTTCGATGAAATCTATTCAAATAGTATGAATATTTCTTAATATTATGTAAATTATATATAACACAATAATTTATAAATTTGATACCGTCAGTCCCAGGGACTAACACAGCGTTCAACGAGTCAGAAACCACTAATTCAATACAAAGGATGTTTAAATGCCATTTATTAGGAATTTTTACAAATGGCAATTTCGGCCATCTTTTAATTTAGTCTAGAGTCAAGATACTTCAAGTTAAAGTATTAAGTTATGGTTTCTCCGTGAGAATCGTACCATTTGTACGTTTCCGACTCCTCGCTGAATGGCGATGGACGAGTCTTAACCTTTAGCACTTCAATGACTCCTCTCAGGCGACACTAAAAATTGCCACACTATTGTTCAGAACAATTTTTTCATCATTGTGTTTGCAATTAAGTAATCGATAAAAATTAAAGTGTTGCGCGAGCGAATAATAGTGATAAATTCTATATACATGAAAGTAAATGAACCATGTACAATGCAACTATTCTAGATAAAAAGGATATTTTGATTTTGGAATTAAAATTGCTTGGAGTGCAAGGACATTAAACATACAGATGTGACAAGAATTGCTACGAACGCTGATCGCGCGACCACCCTTAGGCCGTTTTTCCGACGGCCACCGCTTGGAATGGTTCGGCCTCACTTAAAGAAATGGGCGGATCTTTTCTACGTGAAGCAACTGCTCCTGAATTTCGCAAGATTCGTTATTGGGCAATGATATCAACGCCCACGAAATGGTCCACGTATATATACTGCAAACTCTACGATGGAGTCGTCTTTTCCATTTATATTTCGCCTTTTACATTTTATATTTCGTCTTTTTCCACTTGTACTGTGGGATTGGAAATCTCAGCTCGCGTCGAGGAGATAATGCCACTTAAAATTCTTTGCAATATATATTTGAACTGTATATTTTGAAATCGGCCCACGTTGATTTTTCAAAAAGATCAAGCTAGCTAGTTTATTATTTACATTCTTATGTTGTCTTTTCGTTTTAAAACAAATTGTAAATAACATATTTAACATTAGAACTACCGAACCAATCAAAATGACTGGTTCCTGATTTTTTCGTTAACAATTACTGAAGTTATAAAAACATTTCCACCAAAAAGTTTCGAATGAATTTCTTCATTGAAGCAGACATTACGATAAAAATTGTACAAGATCTGAATGGATGCAATTTTGTCATTATTACAAAGCAATATACATCGGTCGAATTTACTACTCCGTAGTTCTAGTGTTAAAATTACTATGATTTTGTAAAACGCAAATTAGCGCAAAAAATCAAGTAGATCCGTCGATTAGTTTTCTCTCAATCGTGCCTGCAAATTTGGAAAACATTGTTTCCAGAAAAACGCGTTTAAAGTTTCGGAACCGTTCAGGAGCGCTCGGCACACGTCGGCGTTCGACACTCATTTTGAACTGTTTTGTTGTTTATTCAAACTTGGGGTTTTACAAACATGTTCTCTGGATAGAATACTATTGATTTCAGCAATAAAAAAAAGTCGATTTTTTTTACCTCTGAACCCCTTTAAGTCCTCCAATTGACTAAATGTCACGTCTGCATCATAAACTCCCCCCTTCGCTCAGACCGTTCACCCCTACTAAGGCACTTTTACCTTAAAAATGCCTCCAGGTGAATTAAATATTTAAACGATATATAGTCTATATTGCTTTCATATGTTCTTAGTTGGTTCTGTTCGAAGGGGTTCCGTTGGTTTGTGTCTGCAGAAAACTTGCAAGGCATTTACTTTGATATTTAAGGTTGACGGTGCAGCCAACCGTTATCAATATTGCTATTTGTTACCTCAGAGACATTATATAATTTAGACGTATACGCTATCTTATAAAAAGCTGAAATCATTTGGTAAAATGTCGATATATTAACATGTGACTTAAAAATTACACGGCTGCATAGAGGGATAAATCTACTATAGTAAACTACAATGTTGTTGCCTTGAACGTGTGGCAATTCGGATGGAACAAACGCTCGAAACAACTAATAATAATTTATTTAATAAGAACTGAGGAAGAGCGGACAAATTTTTTCCATAACGCAGATTTGTATGCTTCTGTACAGTATTGTATATGTTTTCGAAGAGTATACATAGTTTTCGCATATACAGAAAAATGCACGAACCGAAGGAGCTATTGCATCAGAGTTGCAGATCGAAATCCGCTTACGTCTTCAACATGAGTTGTCGTCACCGAAGAGACGCGTGCCAGGGCACGTCACTGGAAACGTGAAGCATTTGAAACGATGCGATGGCAGTTTTACTCGACGGAGACTGGAAGGAATATCACTGTCTTATCGGTGAGTCGAGAGGCATGTATCATTTGCAAACGCGGGGATTGCAACTGCGATAGCTTCAGATGGTCAGCGACGATAAATGACCCTCGTTTTCAGACTCGGCCACTTTTGCCGAGTGTGCGACGAAACGAACGAGGCCAAGTTGCGAGGCGGCTTGTGAGCAACAGAGAGGCAACGAGGAAACAGGAGTTTGAAGCAACAGCAGCAGTAGCAGTAGCAAAACGAGAAAAAGAAAGACGCAGCAAAAACCTGTGGCCACGCAGAAAAAAGAGGTACAAGACGGGGTGGAGAGTGGTTGAAAAGAAAAGAAAGAAGGGGTTTGCCGATGTTTCCGTGCGAGTCGAAACGGGCATGTAATAGAAAAGGCCGGGACTCTCCAATTTGCTGAGAGCTCTCCATCTTCTCAGTTCTCCTTTATTCTTCACCCTGCGTTTCTCCCACTTCACTCGCGTCTTCCGTTCCCTTCTCATTGCGCATTCACACTTCCTCTTCACCTATCTTATTACGTCTGTTTCTCCTACTCCTACGTTCTTCCTCCAATGTTCAACCCCATTCCCTAAAAGGCTGAATACTCGATCGTTAATGACAACCTTCCCAATCGCAAACAACGGGATTTCAATCTTGACGGATATGACGATACTCGCGATTGTTCGAATGCTAGTCGCCGCAGCGGCACGGCATTATAAAATGTCAGAAAATTAAAGATGCACAGCGATATCAAAAGTTAAGACATCCGAATCCTGCCCAACTGATAGCCAAATTTTTAAAAGCATTGCTCCGCGTTGAGTTACGAAATTTTACAATTATAGCTTCTTCGAACTCTGCGAACTCTACTCCTACTCCACCTCAATGTTCTCCATTTCCCCTCCAACTTTCGTACATTTTCACCACCTTTTCCGACACACCCTAGAAACAATCATATGAAATTTTCCTAATACTAGATCTAAATCTAAGCTTTTCTAAAACGTTGCCCGTCTCTACCAAACTATAACTTTCTCGACCACCGACTTACCGATGTCTCTAAGCGTAACCGAACCGATTTTTGTGTACTGAATAAACCAGTTGTTTTCCGTAGTTTGATTTTACACCCATTCTTTGTACGTCCCGTCGGATCCAAGTTCTCTTGTTTCGAGTGTTCAAGGTAATAACGCAACTAATTTACGACAATAGATTAACGTATTTTGTATTCGCAAATATACATCTATTGTTTTTAACACGTTGAGCGCCACGCGAATTCGTAAGGAAATCTCCGTCAGGCTACGCGCGCTGCTTAGTATTGCGGTATAGCAATGTGAAACGCACTACTAACAGATTGAAATTTATTCGATACAGATGTGTAAATATATTAGGACCATTGTTTTTTATCACAGTAGAAAATATTTAAGTATAGAATGAAATGTTTATAGACATTCATTCAACGCGTTATGCGCCAAGTCTATTTTGTTTATCGTTCGGCCCGCTGGATAAGATTTCATCGAAATCGGCCTTTGAACTATTATTCAATACTACAGTTCTAAATAGTTACATTTTATATAAAAATATTAAAATTACTGAATTCCGGAAAAAAATTAGTAGTACACCTTACAAGTTGAGCCGAGAAGAAGACAAATCCATCTGGCATTATCACAACAACTTCTAAAAAAAAACGATATAAACTGCAAAAGAAACCTGGAAAAGTCTCTGCAATACAACAATATTGTAAATCAAGTTACGAAAAAAAATGTGACACAATATGGCCAATAAAATGATTAAACGAGTTGTCACATTTTGTCATACCTGCGAAGGTCAACCATTTTTATGTTTACCGTGTTTCAATGAAATCCATTAAAATGTCTTAATGTAACCTCGTAATAAATAAAATTTAAATAAATTTTAAATAAATTTTCATCATTTAAATATCATATTTCACACTGTCAACCACCGGTGGTTGACGCGGCCTAAACGTAAAGTTCAGTGTCAACCACCGATGGCTGACATGGCACTCAACGTGTTAAGGATTTAAAGTTTCAAAGATTTCAACATTCTAAAAGTTCAAAGTACTAAATTATCTCAGTTTGTCCTAGTCCGAAGTTCAAAATACTTTGTAGATGTGTACTAGTTCGAAGTTCAAAATGCTCTAGAAATGTATACATCTCCTCTTTTGCAGCACAAAGCATTTTTCAAGCAAAGGGAATAGAAATACAAACTCTCTACAGAGGGAGCAAAAGTTAACTGATGAAATCATTTTTCACGATTACATTCAATTTACTACAGTTGTTGCTGTTGAGGCTGTCGGATGTAAGCCGTGTTTTTATGGAATCATTTTCCTAGGGTTTCATCAGTATTGCAGTTTCATTGGGGAGTCAGAAGAAACACTCATTATCACTGCGTCCCCGGATCCCAGCTCCAAATCGTTTGTTTCGGCTAAACTGTAGTGCTCGCATAAAGCAATCAACTTATGTTACAAATGCCAAAAAGTTGATGTAGCTGGCTAGGAAATTGTATGCCCCAAGTATAAAGGTAACGGTCCCAGAAACGTACTCGTCTGGTCTTTCTCTTACAAATCGCACATATTGTACGCACGTCTTTACGAAACGTTTTTATCGTCTTAGTCTTTGTTATATTGTTTCGAAACACGCACGTCTTGTCTTTGCAATAACACACGTTTGTACGCACACGTGACGGTCTTTTGCATATTTAACAATCGCACATTTATACGCACGCAGAGTCTTTACATATCGCACATTACTATAAGTCTCGTCTATACACGCATATATACGTCTTACAAACGTATCAACGTCTTGCTGTCTAATCAAACGCGCTCATCAATCGTTATAGTTGTACGCGACGTAACGAATTGAATTCTTGTTTACCCGCACCGAGTTCACTGCTCCGAGATATCTAATCAGTTGCCCAAAGTTAATTCGGCCGGCGACAAAGTGTTGAAATATTAGAATTAAAGTACACTTTTGTTCTATCTAATCACGCGCATTAATTTACAACACGGAAATTCCACAATAACGATCGTATGTATGTTCGAGCACGTTCCGTTGTCAACTGCGGTTTCTCCTCTGCGCGAGACAAACGAAAAAAAAAAGATTATAGATCGAATTAAAACAACGATTTGCGGATTAATTATTTGTACATACTAACTACTCAACTTACGATTTTCTTTAAATGTCTGCACTTCCCCCATTCTGTCTCACTAGCCAGTTAACCGTTGCCACCTTTTTCCAAAGAGCGTACCTATGTGTGTCACGAAACTCAACAGTACCAGCCAGAGCATACGGAGATGCATGAATCCATCTGAAATTGTTTATACTTTTCATTTGTTCGTTTTATTTCGTCTTGACCTCCAAAATATTCTATAGATATTGAAATTTACGAATACATTTTAGTCTTCGTTATAATTACAATTTAAATAGCTAATGGTAACTAAATTTTTCGCATGACGAGTATACTCGTCATGACACAGAACACTGCCAATTTTCCATGACGAATATACTCGTCAAACACAGCTACCTGGTTAAAGTAAAATACTAGTACAAGTTGCATAATATCGGCTTGTCGTTATAGGTCCAATAAGATCGATAAACGTTGCTATTTTTATAGATGGGGATAACAGTAGCAATAAATAGAACTCGAGTAAATTAAGACTCGTTATTCGAAGTTCTTTCATCGGAGATATTTTTTTTCGAAAAGTATCCCTATCCCATTGAATCCGCGAACCAATCCTCAATCTCTCAGACGGACGAGTTAATTTGTAAATCTTCGTTAAGTGCACGAACCGATGGTTCCATTCAGAAGCCGAGACTTTAGTCAGCTCCAAAGCAACGTCGAAGGCGATCGTCTCTTCCCTTTCCGGGCCAAGAGGATAAGGTTCGCCGTGATTTGCCGGTATCAATAGGCGGTAACTGCCAAGTTCACCCTTTGAGAATCCCCGAGGTTCTCTTCAGAGACTACCGAGCTGGTCAACCGATTCGTTTTGAGAACTACTCGAGAGAGAAACGGACGAATTCAGCCGAAGTTCCTAAGAGAGTCGAGTTTTCGACCAGTAATTGTCACTTTACACGCTCTCCACGGTGACGTTCTAATGTGTTTTGAAGTAGTTTGCAACCGAGTGAACTGAAATGAGGAACATCGTTGACGGTCCTCAGATCGATGAACTTTACTTTACGAAAATATATTTCACTCGTCTGTTCAACGTTAAAGCCTATAGAAAATTAAGAATATCGACGAAACTCATCTTTCAACTGACACCATTTAGCTTACCAATTGCATTAGTCAGGTAAGCACATCATACAATACGCTCAAACGCATCAATAACTCGCAGATCAATTAAATGTCACACGACAAGCCGTCTCCATACATTTGAAAGCCATGGGAAAGATTCAGAAGATAGGTAGGATTTTGCTTCATGATAATGTTCCATTACACACAATAAAACCGGTCAAGGAAACGATTAATGCGTTTAGTCTCTCTTAGTCTCTCTCTGCTCATCAGACTTGACGCCAACCGATTATTACTTATTTGCATCGATGGGACACGCATTTGCTGAGAAGTGTTTCACATCTTACGAAAATGTACAAAAATAACAGGATAACTGATTTGCCTCAAAAGAGGAACAGTTTTTTTGTCGTGGCATCCACAAATTGTCAGAGAGATGAACAAAATGTATAGCTATCGATGGACAATACTTCGAATAAAATATTTTTTATCATTTCCACACAATAAACGTGTATTTTCTATGCACAAATGTCGGTTTCATACTTATATACTTCGTATAATCTCCATCATTATCAAGGACAGTTTGCTATGTTTCCTGCAAATTTTCAATCCCCTTCTTATAGAAGCCTAGGGTCCGTGGAGCAAAATGTTATTCAAGGTGCTTCCTCTTCGAGGCCTGTCAGAGGGGTTGCAATTGCCAGCAGTAAACCTCCTGAATCAACGTTGAAATTGCTGACCTTCAATAAATCTCCATAAATATTACAAATTTTCTTTATTGTTTCCGTTGCATTAAATTCCGCATAAAAATGATGAAGTGTGCATTCATGAATATGATCCTCAGAAGGTACGAACGCCGCCCTTTTATTACAGGGCAGTAAAAAATGTATACTTTTTAAAATATTTAGAATAGAAGCTGCTTTACAGAAAACTGTAAAAGAATACATGTTTCCTTTTCAACGATCGATACAGAACTAACGACAAAATACTTCTTTCCAAATAATTTATTACTTATGGGTGCTCCTAATAAAGGGTTATGCGAAAGTATCTTTAGGATATTGTCATGTTTGTTTATTTTAATTTTCATTTATTACTAACCTACGATGACACCTGATGAAATGATACCTCTTCACGACAATTCTGGTGTATACTGTGAACATTCAGCTGAACGATGCAGTTGTCTGATGTCAAAATTCTTTGTGGAACATTCAAACGAAGTCATTATGTGAACACATCTCGAAAAACCAATTTTCCCACCTCGGTGATGGACCACTTGATCCATTCCACATTTCTTCAAATTATGGATGTGTCCGAAATGATTCCTCTTCACGAAAATGCTGGCGTATACTTTGTACATTTAGCTTGACGATGCAGTTGGTACGATGCAATCCTTGCAATCCTTTTTCAATCGTCGTAATTCTTGCAATACTAGCATTTCTTGCAATCCTCGCAATCATCGCAGTCCTCCCAATCATCGCAATTTTCGCAATTCTTGTAATTCTTGCAGTACTTATAATGCTTAAAAATCACAAATTTAACAGGTCATCCATTTGCGAAGCCTACTAAAATCGCAAACTGTTTTGCCGACTAAACAGAAGCTAATGGTCTATTCTCGGTCCAGTGTGACGTGAGAATTTTTCGTGAATGTTGATGATTCTCTACAGTGGACGTTTCAGAGTCTTCAACGTGTGGTCGATGCCAATCGAGGGACCTGACTTTGAAAATTTTCAGAGCGTTCCATTCGTGGAGCAGAGCGAAGGGGAACGGTGTCCATGTTTCGATAAGGTTTCGCCGTGACGCCAGATGAGCCACAATATCATACTGATCTGCGATAACGCGGTGGCTCCATTTTACATGAAGGCATTCCAACATTACTCCAAAAGACTTGTTGGGTAATAGTGTATTTTTTTTTTCTAGCCCTCTCGCTTCTCATGGATATCAACGGTACTATCGAGACTCCGTTATGTCGTCGACGCTAGAAAATTACACGTCGATCTTTATGGCATTTTTTGCGTGTTATTTTGACCACCAGTGTCAATTGTTGCAGAAACTATTTTTGTTGACAGGAACAGCTATGATTCTTCGAACGCTTTTGCTGTTTCGGGTTTCTCCTATTCAGTTTTACCATAAATGCATAAAATCTGCAATTATGCAAATTTCGATGATGTGAAAATTTGGCATATGCCATGACATTTTTTTCTGACAGTTTCTTTACTTGAAATGGGGACCGGGTAGGTTGAGTACTGTAGAGAGTAATATTTAGGTTTCAAATTTTATTAACTGAGGAATATAATAACACGAGGATAAATAAAACGGAAAATTGTTAAGGTAGCGAGAGATTTTCAGATTGTTTACTCTAAATAAGCTTCGAAAAAGAGTAGATCACAGATATAATACAAGACAATAGTTGATACATTTTCAATTGATCACTTATTCGTACAGTACATAGATCCAGAATCTAAGAATTTCTGATTGTTTATTTGCGAGAAAGTTTAACTAGTTTACTATATAGTTTACGTCGCATATTTTTAATAATTTTACATAATTTCCGCAATCATAATAAATAGACTGCTGATTTTTGCATTTATTACAAAAATTTTATGCGTCATGTACAACATTGATGAGCGTTAAAAGGAGTCTGCGACATTTTTGCATTATCTTCAATTTCTTGAAGTCATTCACATATCATGTGAAGAACATTCATATAATGTTAAAAAGAAATTGAATCTATTTTTAACCCTTTGAGGAAGAATGTCGTCACATTGGCGATGTGAAGTCCACATATTCGATTTTTAATGTTGCACAAAACACAGTTTGATTATTTCATTAAGAAAGATTACTAAATCCTTTTACTTTCACACAGAACTTAAAACTTTAATGCAAAATTTTGCTTCCTGGAGAAGATATTTCCAAAAATCCTCATTCGCAAAGTGTTAATATTCAAATATATGTAGGATATCAGGAAAAAAGAGGAGGGGAACCGGGTCGGGAATTGAACCCGGGACTTTTTGATGGTAGCCGATCGACTACCTCACTGAACCATGGTGCCTTCCGCCTCTTACCCAATTTTCTAACGACATTTATTTTGGTTGGCGGAGAGGGGGGGTGTGTCTGATCTCACGATTCGCTTGCAGCCTGCGGTCTCGGCCAGAGGACGACGCTGTTCTCCTGACCAGCGGCTGCCGATGGTCGCGGAAGGAATTTTAGGTCCGCTGGCAGAGTGCCACGCATCGAGCGCTCTTTGTGCATCTTTGAGATTGTTCAACGATATCGGCTGGCGCTGATAACCTTCCCAGTCATTTATTCCCCAGTCGTCGAGCAGAGCGGACTTATCCGGAAGCTCCGACGAACGTAGTCCTCGTTCGAGTATCTCGGTAAGAGGACAAGAACAGCCCTGAAAGGAATGCGGTGACGTAAGCACGAAGTAGGGATGCGATTGGTTCGCTTCGATGCAGCAAGCCAGACGTTCCTTCGCACGCTTTTTCGAAAAGGGAAAGCGTGTGGATACTCTGGCTTCCATTCAAAACACTCATGAATCTTTCGTCTTTTCATCGTCTATCATCGAGTCTGATTGGTGCGCTTGCATGAACCTTTTTCTGTATAAATACTGCACACTTTTCGTACTCTTGGCGATTCACATTTCAAACGTTACGGAAACTACTTCAACTTAACTATATCGCCCGTTTGTAAATCCTTGTTAATTTTGTAACAAAACCCAGTACGTCGAAATTATTAAAGTCAGTTATTCTGTGTCGATCCTTTAATACGTGGCGTTGGAGTTTTATTTCAAATACCTGTCCTACCGCGAGTCTACGGAGCGCCTGTACCAGAGTATTTAGTGAAGTTTAAACAAGTTACGATTTCCCCGTAACACACTGAGTTTTCGTGCGATCTCCTTGGATATCATATTCGCCTAATACAAAACGCGATTTCTGACATTTGTTTGCTGCGCTTGGAGCTCATACAGCGGCACTATCTGTAGTGGCAAAATGTGGAAACTACTAGCCAAAAAATACCGACGGCAGATAATCTGATGGTAAATAAAGAATCGTAGTTGGAAAAGCAGATTGAGCGAAAGAGAACTTAAAAAATTACAGAAATCTTCATCAACTGATTTATCGTTGATCTGTACTACTGAATTTTCATGCGACCTCCTTGGATATATTCGCCTAATACAAAACGTGATTTCTGAAATTTGTTTGCTGTTTTCGATACTCACACAGCGCCACCATATATAGCAGCAAAATGTTGAAACTACTAGCTAAAGAATGCCGACGGCAGATAATTTGATGGTAAGTAAAGAATCGTAGTTGGTGAAACAGATTGATCAACAGAGAACTTGAAAAATTACAGAAATCTTTATCGCCTGATTTATCGTTGATCTGTACCACTGAATTTTCATGCGACTTCCTTGGATATCATATTTGCTTAATAGAAAACATAATTTCCGAACATTCATACTCAATCCCCCAAACCCGTGTTTAGTATTAGGCGAATATGATAGCCAAGGAGGTGGCACGAAAATTCAGTAGTATGAATCAATGATATATCGGACTATGAAAGACTAGAAAGGGAAGTGAGAGGTTGCGCCTGTAACGGGCGGAATATCTACGAGAATATTTCAGAACGATTTATTATATATTATAATCCTACTAATACTTATATACTATTAATATTTAGAATCCTACATTAAACCACCGGACTGCGTAATATTATTAAATGTAACGGGCGGAATATCTACGAGAATATCTCAGAGCGAGCTTACAACCATCCACGCTATATTTATTATATATTATAATCCTATTATACTATTTAGAATCCTACTTTAAACCACCGGACTGCGTAATATTATAATTCTAGACAGACAGCATGTTCCGTCGGAACGACATTAGATGTAAGCGTAAATGAGTTTGTAACACTGTACGAGTTGAGCACCCACCCGGTACATACCTACGAGCCGGGCGGATGGGAAACCCTCAGCACTTCACCACCCCTACATCCAACATCTTGCGCCCAGGCCCAACGGAAAACCGAGCGTTGGACCTGCGATCGCTCCGCAGCGAAAAACCGTCGTCGATTCTGATTGGTGCGCTTGAGCGAACCTTTTTAGGTATAAATACTGCACGCTTTTTGTATTCTTGGCGATTCACATACCAAACGTTAAGGAAACGACTTCAACTTACCCATATCGCCCGTTTGGAAATCATTGTTAATTTTGTAACGAAAACGCAGTACATCGATATCATTAAAGGCAGTTATCCTGTGTCGATCGTTTAATACGTGGCGTTGGAGTTATTATTTCGAATACCTGTCCTACCGCGAGTCTACGGAGCGCGAGTATCAGAGTATTTATCAAAGTTTTAAATAAGTTACGATTTCCCCGTAACACGCCTGAGCTTCGGTAAGAACGAATACGCTCAAAAGATCGGACAGTTGCCCTTTGCAATTGGATCGTGGAACTTGTCAAGCGACGTAAACACTTCCATACGAGTGCCAACCACCACCGAGAATAAAGTTCAAGTTTTGAAACTCTACATGTGTGCGTGTATGGTCCTTCATTCTATCCCTCTTTAGACGATACACAAGTACTAAATGTATTGGAATATCTTGAAACTTTACCGATCGATGTTGAACATACCTAACATGTGGCATAGTATCCGGAATGTGTCAGAATTTTTTTAGAATTTTTAATTTATTAGTTAGTTAATAAATAGGGAACATAGGCCAAGAAAGCGTTTTTTTATTTTTCTCAATAACTACCCTTACAGATGAGATATGGGGCTGAAACTTGGCATACGGGGGTCTTTTTGGGTAGGCTATGACATATTCCAAGCTCGATCAAAATACCGTCGGGGGCGAAAATCACCTACAAACCCGGCCATAGCCTTTCTGTTAGCGCGATTGCGTTTGTAAGACGCACAAAACAGGTGGCGATTCTCGAAACTTGAATATCTGACAAGCGATTCGCAACTCTTCTTCAAATTCTTCTTCTCAAATTAATCTTGGACGGCTAGTTCAATGTTTTCCGGCGGACCGTGTTACAGGGTACGAAAAGTTAGGAAATCTCGCGACGATAGATCTTTCGCAGAACGTAAATTACACTCCGAACAATGGTGTATTTCGACTCGAACGTTAATCGAATTTATTTGTCTTATGACCCGAACGATGGCCAAAGATTCCAGTCTTGACCTACTCGCACGATAGTTCATCAAGTCGGAACGATTCGATGTGGTTGATTCGGTAGTCAACTTGACTCTGCTCGACTCGATAGCCAAAACGATTCTAATCGCGTTTTCCGAAGTACGTTGTTTCCTCTTCCCTTCGTGTCGTCCGTGTAAAAACTTGAGGATGTGGCCGATACGATGCACATAGCACTTCATTCGTTAATTTTCATCTGAAGGAGGAGGATCGTTTTCGAACGTTCCTCCACGGTGGAGGAGGAAAAATGACTGGCCAATGAGAGAGAAGCGTGCGAACTAGCGCGTTCGACCGTCCGCCGACAGGCGCGCGAGCAGAAGTCAGAGAGCGCGAACTTTCCGAATTTTTTTTACTACGCGACGATAATAATTTTAAGAAAAACGCTGTTCATTCTTATTTCAGAATGTCTAAAGAATAATTAATAATTTTTCGGATCCGAAATAATAAAAAATTTAGCCATGTCAGCCGTTTTAATTTTCTGGTATGCATGACATCTGACGCGTACCACATAAAATTTTAATACGATATGTACTATGAAGATAAACAATAAGTAACCCCGTCGAAATATGTAAGAAAGAAAGGAAAGGAAAATACATAGCTCTCAATAGAAACGTTTCGGCGCAAGTCGTCGCTTGTGAGGGCTTTCAAACGACCCATCCGACCCATCCTTGAGATCCGGTCGCATGTGATACGCACTCGGAACGAAGCCCAGTCGAAAACAATGTATCGAAAGAAGAAATAAATAAGAAAACTGGCACGACAGTTCTGAAAATTTTGTTTTTATCCTAGAGGGTTTCAAATGTTTTCTATCGAACGCTATACATTATTTATCGACTACGCTTCGTTTCGAGTGCGTGCCACATGCGACGCGTTCTCAAGGATGCGGCATAAATATGACAAAGTCTAGAATTTGAAGGCCGGTCGTTTGAAAGCCCTCACAGGCGACTTACGCCGAAACCGGTTCTATTGAGAGCTATGTATTTTCCTTTCTGTTTTTTAAGATAACGAATTTCTTTGTCCTCTTTCAGTTCGTGTTACAACCTCGCTTGTAGGAAGACACGACCATCGCGCCAGTCTTCCACAGTTTCTTCCAATGGAAAGGACGTCGCGAGCGCGTTATTGCATTATAATATCTTTTTAAATGTTCTTGTGCGGTGTGAACAACGGATTGGAGAAAATGTGTGAAACGTGTGTTTTAGGCATTGTGTTAGGTATTTCTTTTTGAAATCGACTTTTTTCAGAGCTATAAATTTAAACGAAGGAAACATCGTCTTAAATATTATTAAATAAGTTATGGTATCAGTGTTTAGTGATAGTGCAATGAAAGTGAACATTGGGACAGCCTGCCTTCGTCCGCTACCTGCGTTCGTCACCATGGAATAGGAATCAGCTGATCAATTCAGCATACACTGTAAGGGGTTAACGCACTGTCCTGCTGTCCACATTTCCAACCATGCAATGGATTTACACCTGAATGGGTGAGTTTACTGTTAATGACACTCTTTAACAATTCTAAACACACATATCCTGCATGTTCTTTAATGCGATTATTTATTGTTAAATTAGTTTTGCGAATCGTTCGTAGAATTCTGTTCGGACACAGAATTATTTAAATTAAAATATCGTTTACGTATTTCGACGGGGTTACTTATTGTTTATCTTCACAGTACGTATCGTATAAAAATTCCATGTGGTACGCGTGAGATGTCATGCATACCAGAAAATTAAAACGGTTCACACGGTTAAATTCTTTATTATTTCGGGTTTGAAAAATTAATAATTATTCTTTAGACATTCTGAAATAAGAATCAGCAGTGTGTTTCTTAAAATTATTATCATCACGTAGTAAATAAAATGCGGAAAGTTCGTGCTCTCTGACTTATGCTTGCGCGTGTCCGGCGGACAGTTGAACGCGCTCGTTCAAGTACGTGCTAGTTCGCGCGCTTCTCTCTCATTGGCCAGTGATTTTTCGTTAATAACTCGTTAACAAAGCTGCAGATTGAATTTTTGTTAAAGAAATAGTTGCTTCAAATGACCTCAGGAACCCCTCATTTCCCGCTGTCACGATACTTTTGGGACACCTAGTATATATCATCCTTAATCACCTTCCAGTATCCAGCGTCTAAGGCAGGGTCCGCTAGTCAGCCTTATTGACGAGTCCTCTAGCGGACCCAGGACGAAACGCTCCCCTTTCCTTCTTTCCTTTTCTCTGCCTCTCCACCACACTTTCAGTAGCCGCCACATATATCATATACCCAAAATATGGATACGTAATCGCATAAAAGTAATAGAGGAATTATAATTAGACGCATTAACGGTAATAGATCCGAAAATTCCTTATTAAATTCTGAGTCCGATGTAGATCATCCAGTAGTATTTACCCGACGCCGCATAAGTATTATTGACAATGATGATGAATTTAGTATCGAATCATCATTGGATAAGGAAATTTCAGGACCACATAAAATTGTTTAGCAATCAGTATCTTAGACGGACAATAGTTGTCGTTGTCTTTGGAAAGAAGATTGCTTTGAAGTCTCCAAAGGACCCTACTCTCCTGTGACCCATTTTCGAAAACTATTTGACAGTGAAATTATAAATGATACAGTTGAGTATACCAATACATATGTACTGTAGTGTGATCTAACAAAAGCGTTTCAAAAATAAAATTTTCCAAATGCAACGTACATCTATATTTAACGTTAAGTGCAAGCTGTTTTATGGAATTTCACGCTTAAGCTTTTATGCACAGAAGTGCAAACATCGTAACCCGTTGTTATTGTAATGTTACAAATTATACTGAAATTGTTTGAACTTGAGAATTTCTTTTAATCTGCATATATAGGTTTGAAATTGTTGATTTTCTGTTGCATATATTTTTTTATATTTAAGAAAAAATTCGGCCCATAAAGGGTTAAAAAGAACTGAATATGTCAAATGTTAAAGGACAGATTGCACACCCAATATTGATGGAATGGAACTATTTTCACGGTCCAATAAGTATTTGGCGATAGAACAATTTGCACGATTACATAAATTTTAACATCTTTTAAATTTTGTAATTTTGAATAAACCATTTTAATAAATCGCACACTAAGCATGAATTTGTAATCTTATAAAATTTTCAATATAAAACATTTTTGCTTAAATGTCACAAAGTTTAAATTTTAAAGAAACTTTGAGCGTTTAAAATGAAATTGTTTTACGAAACGCGTCGCACTGTCAATGGATAGTCAACGGAGCAGAATATTCCAAGGAACAGGAGCTAGATGAACGTATCTACATTTTTATGTTCTACAATTCTAAAACAAAGTCCTAATACGTAATAGAATTTTTTGAACTAATTTTACACGCACGCACGGTATAAAATTAAACGTACATCGTGAAATAAAAGATTTTTATTTGGTCAAACTGAATCACAAAATAAAATATTTTTATTTTATTTAAAGTATTTTATCATCCTATAAGTAATTCGAATTTTTCAGTTAAACCTTGATCTGAAATTCAAGAGTTTCCGCCGTTGAGTTATTACAAGACATTAAAAACACAAGTTTTAGATAATGGTAGTCAAAGATATTTCTGATGAAGTTCAATGTGTTTTTTTCAGCGTATTTCCTACTACGGTTTGTTGCTAAACAATATAAGCATACAACGTATCTTGCCGTTAGGAAACAATTTGTAATCCTAAATATATTGAATACGAACTATTATTTTCAGTGCAAAGTAAATCAAATATTTTGAAACAAAATCCAAATATACGGATATTCTTCGAATAAAATACTATTTCCAAACATCATTTAAAAGAAATATTAACTTTTCAAACTTGTATGCATATTTTACTTTACTATTATTTACTAGTTACTATTTAAAATGCTATTTCACGTAGCTCTGCACGTTAGATACAGTGTTACAGTGTTCGTGCTTTACTTGGATTAGCAATGCTCAACAAGAGAGGAAGATCCGAACCAGTTACAAGTAACGGGTACTCCGGCCACTTACGATCATCGGAAACCTGAGTTCCGTGTATGTAAATACAAATTGCGTGGGCTTTGAAAAGTAACCGAGCGAAAATCACTGTGAGAAGTTTATTTCAGTGAGAAGACTGTCAGTGATCTGTAGTGCTGGCGAAAGCGCAGTTTCGATTTAAATTCAAGAGATGTCTACCTTTGCGATGGCAGTCGGTGTATATTTGATTTTGCATTCTGGTATCGTTACTGGTTCACGTGAGTATATTAAACTAGAAAGTTTGTCGTGTTATTTCGTCGTTGCACGTGTAACTTTTCATTAATAATACACTCTGGTTGCAACAGGATTCTTCATAATATTCCCTTGTATACATACAGCTCGCGAAAGCTTTCAGACACTCTTTAATTCTAAATAACTTTTAAGAATTGAACCAAACGACTTGACTTTTCTGAAGGAATTAGAAGCATTAATTTACTAAATGATATATAACAATAATTTCGAAATAATTCTAATTGCTAAAAATTACGTGAAACAATAAAAAAGATACGTTTAAAACATTTTTATTTCAATTTGTAATGAAAATTTAAAATATACGTTTTACAGACCTGTGTTAGTTATAAACATGCTGAAGATTTCATCGAAATCGATTGACATAGAAAAAAAAACAACACGCGTAGAAAGATGTAAGAATTTGTGGAGTTTAAACAGAAATTTATCAAGAATCGTGAAAAATGGCGATTTTCACCATTTTCAATTGTTTATAGCTCGTACGTAAGTGAAGCGATTTTGATGAATTTTTCAGCATTTGAAGAAATATCATGGATCTACAAGTTGCTTCTTAAACATTTTTATTATAAGGCTCAAATAAAAAATATTTAATAAGTGTCGTTTTTATTTTTCATGTAATTCTTAGTAATTGCAACCTTTTCAAAATCCTTTTCGCTGATAAATTATAATTTAGTAAATTAATTCCTCTAACTGCTCAAGAAAAATCAAGACGTTTGGTTCAATTTTAAAAAAGTTATTCAAATCTAAAGGACATATGACTACTTTTTTGAAAGCCACAAATATATGTTTCTTGTCTCTTCTGTTCTTTAGAACAGTACACAGTTGTTACAATAAATATTATTCGACAGTAGCACTATAAAACCGTATATTTAATGTTACTAAACACGAATTTCTTCTTCAAGCAGTTTATTTAAAAACATCATTAGCATATCTAGTCAATGAAATTGTATTTGTAATAAAAAAAAACCGTAGAAATGTCTGCCAATGCGTGTTTAGCCATAATTCTTAAAAGTTTCATAATGAAAGAAATTCTTGTTTCATTAATTTGATCATGGAAGTGTATAATATTAACACTTTAATGGCCGCACGTTTACGCAGTCAAACGTTGGCAGGGGCTGGCAATATTTTTAAAAGATTAATTTAAAAAAACTTTATTAAATTCACGAAATAATATAACATGTGCGAACAGATACGTAAAACAAAAAACAATAACAATTTAACAACAAAATTAATATTTTTCCTTTGTGTGATAATTATTATAGCAATCATCTACATGTAACGGTACTGGACAGGTCTTACATATAGAATATGTCGGATTTCTAATTTTACTAGCGATGAAATACGAAGCCAATAGCAGTATCCACACTTGTTTACATTCATAATTCATCACACAAAGGGTGTGGTACTGGCTAATAATCTTAGGCGGTAGCATCACACATACAGTGGCACACAGAAGTATTCGGACACTCTTCAAACTTAAATAACTTTTTTAAGATTGCACTAAACGTCTTGACTTTTCTTGAGCAATTAGTTGCATTGATTTAATAAATAAATATGCAAAATGAATTTTGTAAATATTGGAATTGGTATGAATTACATGACCAATAAAAAAAGAACCTTTTAAATATTTTTTATTTGAGCCACGTACCTAAAATTTTAACACGTTCTACTCGGCGCGGACCACCGGTGGTCCACGGGCATTGTTTTCATCTGGCGGCGCGGACCACCGGTGGTCCACAGGCATTGTTTTCATCTGGCGGCGTATATTTTATTTATTAAAATATTTCAAAATTCACACAATTCACACAATCATTGAAACTTCGCTGACAGCCACTGATAACTGATAACGGCAAAAGTACTGAAGTAAACAAGCGCCGCCAGATGAATGAACAACTCATCATCTCGTGCACGCCGATCATAGAGACATCGAAAAAATGCGCCGGGTTGAAGGTGTTAAAGACGCATCTGGTAGATCTATGATAGTTATACACATGCAGAAAAATTCATTGAAATCGATCGACATACACACGAGCTACATGCCATCGGAAATGGTGAAAATCGCAATTTTTCAAGATTCTTGGTCAGTTTCTGCTTAAACTCCACAAATTTTGATGAAATTTTCAGCATGTGTCTAACTAACACAGTCCTGAAAAACGCATATTTTAAATTTTCATTATGAGTTGAAATAAAAATGTTTTAAAAAATGTCTTTTCTGTTTTCCGACGTAATTTCTACCAATTGGAATTATTTCAAAATTATTTTTGCACATCATTTAGTAAATCAATGCTTCTATTTGCTCCAGAAAAGTCAAGCCGTTTGGCTCAAGTTTGAAAAAGTTATTTAGATTTGAAGAGTGCCCGAATACTTTCGTCAGCCACTGTATGTTGTGTGAGCGGACAATAAAGTGTTAATATGTTTGGTGTACTATTTGTTTAAGTGTAAGATTACAGGGTGTTGTTGAAAAGTTACGGTTGGTGCAGCCAGGTAGGAAGTTATTTTACATGTAAGAAAATGTCAAAAAAAGGAATAAAACTTTTCCTTCGAAACCTCGCATTCGGAAAATTCGAATCTGCAAAAACGTCAACTTCGTGTGCATTAGTATTTGCCAGAAGCACAAATTGAACCGACGCACAATGGAGTATTTAACTCGAAAAGCAGAGATGATTATTTCAAAAGCAGCTTACCCCTGTACACTCGAAACCATTTTAACTAGAAAACTGAAAAATTTTTTTCACTAAGATATTTTCATTCTACATGAATTATTTCACCTTATGTATATATACAAGCGTTAAATTTTTATCGTTACAATTTTTTAGATACAAAGATAGCGATGTTAAAATTGTTTTAAATAATAGTATGGCATAATATTTTTTGTGGCACCTCAGAGTCGCCACTCGAGTGCTAAGTGTGAATCTTCAAATTCTCATAACATTGTTAATATTCATCCGAATCTAACGAAGTAAACACTATTTTGATGTTTATATGTCCTACTTTCCAAACCTTCAAACTGTTTTTAAAGCGTAAAACCGTAAGCTCAAAGAATTATGTTAATTTTAAAGTATTACCAGATGTTATTTAAATACTAAAATCTGCAAACATTTATTTTATATTGAATATACACTCCGGGACAAAAACATAGCATATTTTAAAATTAACGTCATTTTTATTTATTTAACATTACAACCAAGGTTTTGTTTTTATACATACTTGCAAAATACCTCTATAAACATACGCAAATAAAACTGAATTGAATTTTGCCAGTCTATACAATTTGTACTAATACCTAAACCAAGTATCTTTAGAGTAATAAATCTTCTGACAGTACTCGGTACTTCACTTTCCGACATTTTGAGAACTAGCAGATTAAATTGAATCACTGAAGGAGTATAAATATCGTTGTTTTAAGTGAATGGTAAATTTTTTAGTGGAACAGTATAAATTCACTCGAATTCAACTCTAAAAACGTACACTGTAACTCTACTTTTAGTATTCAACGTACTCTAATTTCTATGAATCAGGTGAACAAAGCGATATTACCAGCAGACTCGCTCAAAACGCAAAAGAAGCAGCACCCTTCACTCCGCTTTCGCCATCAGGAATATCTCAACAGAACGTTAAATATTACGACTTGCCAAGCGATTACAATTATAGACCATTACAGAACAAGTAAGTACCATATTCTCATATTAATTTTCGAATCAATTGAAATATTATTTGAAATATTGGTAAAATTGAGGGGAGGGGCTGCAACAGCTTTGGCCTTGACAAATTTTAGCATTATGAGTGTGACTAACTTTCATTTGTACATATTACCGTTGCTCGGACTTAGTTTTTAAAATATTTGTTAATTTGTTTAGAAATTATAGAAATTACAAAGCAAAACCCTTTCTTTCCTCACACCATCTTACAAGTGCGATGAGACGCGTGTTAGACTACGGCTCACTCATATTGCTGAGTCCTATTAAGACGCATAACAGAATTTCCGAATATTTTTGTGATGTGATAATTGAGCATTATATTGTTTAACATTGTAAAACAACATTGTTTGACAATTCATAGTATATATTTCTTTTTTCAGGCGATGTCCTTTGTGCGACAACTCGGTGTATCCGTACTGCGGAGAAAAGTTATTGCACGATGCATGTTGCTGTACAGATCGTTATATCTACAACCTTCCTTATCAATGTAAATTGGCAGATTGTCGATTTCTTCATGCGAATAACTGTAGAGAACACAAATTAATCGCTACGTGTTGCTGCAGCGACGATTATCGATCATTATTGAAATCTTTTACAAACGTCTAGATACGAGTACTGTATCGAATAATGACTGGGCAGCGGATATTTATGCAAAACAAAGATTTTATACCTGAACAATAAGAAACTAGGGTTAAATAGGGTATTTTCTTTCTTAACACCTTAATGGTCGCTCACACAACAGGTGTGTGATGCTGCCACCAAAGATTATTGCTCAGTACCACACTCTCTGTGCAATAAATTATGAATGTAACCAACTGTGGATATTAATATATATATATATATATATATATATATATATGGATATTCAATTATTATTTTTTTTTTGTTTTATGCGTATGTTCGCACATGTATTATTTCATGAATTTAATAAAGTTTTTTTAAATTAATTCTTCAAAAATATTGTCGGGCCCGTGGCAACCTTTGACTGTGTAAACGTGCGGCCATTAAAGTGTTAATATGTTCAATAGGTTGCAAATAATGTAATAGTATCTAGAAATTCTTAAAATATTTTTACTGCTTTGCATTCCATCTATCTATTTCGGCCATGTTTACATCCAATCCGCTGTCTACTGAAAACAAATTCTGGCTTTTATCCGATTTAAGAAGAAGTTGTCAATATCGTATCACTTAAGTAATTTTGGATTCTCGGAGAGAGTGGAAAAGTGCGATTGTAGCAATTGATACTATAAATCGTATCGTTTTTATGTTTCAGAATTATACCTACACACGAAATAATAAAATTTAGTTTGATGTAAGAAAACATTAAAAATAACATAAAGTCTCTAGAGTATAGTACTAACAGTACTAATTGTACTAACTTCAAGATGTCTTTTAAATGTAGGTTTGGGCATAGGTTTCAACTATCGTTTGCATGTCTTTCTCGTTGCATTAGTCGTAATATGGCAACATGATCTAGGAAATGAGAAGAAATACAATTTTGAATTTAATTTTAAAACGAATGTACTATACATGCTTATATTATACAAGTGATATTATAAAATATACGAGATTCAATTAATATAGAAAAATATTCATAATTATACAACTGATAGAAATTATACTATTTCTATTTCTTTTTTAAATTGTGACATTTTCGAAACAACAAACACTATCTTTAACGAATAAATAACAAAGGTTTAATTCACGGAATGCGACATAGGTAATCAGTGCGAATTTGGAAATTTTCTTGTACCTTTTAATAATTATTATTTCGTACAGAAATATATTTAATTAGTCAGAAATAGAAACGAGTCAAATGTTTCATTAAAATTGTAAACGCCATTAAGAATAAGGAATGTTTTAGTAACAATTTGTAAGAGTAATATGTACTGGATTTAAAATTAGGTCAGTGAATCTGAAACAGATATGCCATTTAATTATCTAACGTAATTAGTCTTCACACGTGTTCGATAAAAAGTGCTTCACAAACTCATTTTATGACATGGATATAATCTTACTTTCTCGAATGTGTACATGTAACGCGTGTATATGTATCTTATAGTTCTTATACATTCGCAAACAAATAAAATATATGAAGGTAATATTCATACTAATGACAAGAACGCTTTGTTAAGACAACTTAACACTAACCGTACTGCGACCGGTCATACGATCTGCTTTAAATTTCTTGTTTTATAATTATCATTTAAGTAAATATTATTATACAAGCTGCTTGAAATATTATACACTCAATCTTGCACTTTTCACAAAAAAACTTATAACAGCTATATTTTGTACTTGGTACTGTTAACGATGGTAAGTACAAATGGATATTAATTAAAAAATCTTTTTGTTTTTCTAATATACGCTCTTCTTCGTGTTCATAAATTTTTTTTTAATATCTGTTGAAAAAACATTAATAATAAAGGCGTTTTAACAGAATATTTGACATAAGAAAACCCTTCCAGAATACATTAAAACATTATACAGTCGGTGTGGAAAGTATTCGTACAGCGACCAATTTCAAATAAAACTGTGTGCGTAAAATTCAGTTATACATTTTAAGCGAAAAAAATGATTAATAAATATTCTTGGATATTTGTAGAAAAGATATCGTGAAAATTAAATTTTATTTTCTTCAAGATTAACGAAAATATACATCCAGCATAGATAAACGTAAGAAATAGACGCACAGAATGTATTCGTACGCCTCTCATTTCTTACGCTTACTTGAGATATGAACATAATGTGACCTTCTGAATGTGACGAATAACAACAAAGATGATTAGTTTGTACAGAGTACTAATAGAAGCAAGTTTGAAATTTGTAATATACCACAACATGGGTCGCAAAAGGTGCGAAACGGCAGAAGAAGAGCGAAAAATCATTATTCGATTACACAATCAATGTAAATCACTTAGTGAAATTTCTTCCATAGTGAATAGAGCAAGGTTTACTATTCAAAGTATAATTGACAGATTCGGAGAACGAAAAACTGTTTCAAATAAGAGAAGACGTGTCCGTCCGCGTAAGATAAACGAGTATGATCGACGACTGATTATTCGTAAAGTGAAACAGAATCCACGTATAACTGCCGAAGAAATTGCAACAGAACTTAAAATCAACAACGGCATAAGTGTGACAGCTAGTACTGTACGTGACTATTTAAGAAAAAGCGAATATCATGGTTGAGTAGCACGAAAAAAGCATTTTGTAAACGAAACTAACCGTAAGAAAAGATTATGATTCGCTAAGCAACATATTAATACACCAATCGAACCTTGGAATAAAGTAATTTTTACTGGCGAAAGCAAATTCGACATATTTAGCTCTAAAAATAAATTTACAGTGTGGAGGAAGAAAAATACACAATTCAGAAAAGAAAATTTGCAACCGACGGTAAAACACGGCGGTGGATCTGTATTAGTTTGGGGTTGTATGAGTGCAAATGGAGTGGGGTCTCTACATTTTATTGACGGTATTATGAACCATACAGTTTATATTGATATTTTGAAAAAAACATCTCCATGTTAGTGCAAATAAAATGGGTCTTACAGACAATTTTATATTCACCCACGACAATGATCCAAAGCACTCTGCACATAATATAAGGCAATGGGTATTATACAACACATCAAAATATTTGTAAACGTCGCCTCAATCACCAGATATCAATTCCATTGAACGTCTATGGGATTATCTTGAACAAAATATACGTAATCATAATATTTCATCGAAAGAAAGTTTAAAAATCGCTTTATTCGAGGAGTGGAATAAAATAACACCGGCTGTAATATCTAACTTAGTAAATTCCATGCCAAGAAAACTCGATGCTATTATAAAATCCAAAGGCAATCCTACAAATTATTAAATATAAAAAATATATTATATTTTTATAGTTTATCTTTCGTTATTCATAACTGTACGAATACTTTCTGTGCTTCTATTTCTTATGTTTCTCTATACTGGATGTATATTTTTGTTAATATTGAAGAAAATAAAATTTAGTTTTCACGAAATCTTTTCTACAAGTACCCAAGAATATTTATTCATAATTTTTTTCGCTTAAAATTTACAACTGAAGTTTACGCACACAGTTTGATTTGAAATTGGTCGCTGTACGAATACTTTCCACACCGACTGTACAATCTCTTTATCAGTCGTTTAAGGTAAAAGTGGTTACACTATTTGAAAACCATTTAGACAAATCAATCTCAGTTATTTGAATATTTTCATTATGAATGCAGCGACCAAAGAGTTAATTAGATGGTAATAAAGTGGCTTTGCTTTTATGAATAAATAAATAAAACAATTTTACCTATGGTGATCTCTGTTGTTACTTTTACTCTACAATTTAACCAATTCAATAATGCTCACAGTTTTATACGATCTCATTTCACCAACGTATATAATTTATAATACTATTATTAGCTTTGAAAAAATTCCGAAACGTGAAATTTTACATTTAATTTTAATTTCGTTATTGATTAATTGTCTGAGCCGATGGAAATTATATTAACGCGATCTTTCGAGGCTGGAGCTTCCACTGTTCGAAATTTACTAGCAGTATAGACGTGTTGGTATACACTCCGAAACAAAAAAATAGCACACTTTAAGATTAACGTAATGTTTAGTTATTTAACATTACAACCAAGGTTTTGTTTTTATATATTCTTGCAAAATACCGCTATACACATACACAAATGAAATTGGAATGAATTTCGCCAGTCTATACAATTTTATTAAACACAAAGAACTTCTAAGGAAATATAGTGGGACAAAATGATATAACTTAACTATCTAAACACATTTAACTTAACTAGCTAACAATTAACTAACACCTCTAGTGCCACGCTTAGTGCCTCCAGGACCAATATCGGGCGAGCAAGATGGAGGCTGCAGTGGAGCGGGCACTCGTTGGTCAGGCGGAAGCTGTTTGAGGAAAGACTCCCTTTGGTGGAGCCACGGTCGCTTTACTTTTCTTTCCTTTCCTCGTCCTCTTCTCCTCAATACGGGGGGTATGAGCAGGGAAATAGTGGTTGATAAAACCACTGCCCTAAGAGCGGCTAGTACGCAGTTGATGAAAGCGAGCTTCGAACTCAGAGTGGCTTGTAACGCGCGTAAGGGTCTTTGGACTAATTGTAAAATATTATAAACCATAGCCTCGACGAGCGATTCTTGGAAAAAAGATAACGGCTCTCGGATGCCCACAGACCTTTAACGTAGGGTCACTCAGCACGGTTTCCAAATCTGCTGTCTATCGCGTGCGGAAAAGCAAAAGTATTCGTACTCCCATCTTTCACGCGCAGAACGACGCATGAGAAACGAAACCTAGTTCAAGGTAACTTGGACACCTTTTTTGCAAGGAAACATTAGAAACGTTTCATTCATTGTCAAGGTAACGTAACAGTAGTGGAATACTATATTAGCATCGGTCAAACAGTCGAACGCCACGCAGATTCAATGCTCGTTGAAAATCACCGCGGTTTCTCCAGACCACGGAGCTTGGTACTCGAAACGTCAACTTATACAAGGTGGTTGGTAACTGGTGGTACAAGCAAAAAGGGGGTGATTCTACATGAAAAAATAAGTCAAAAATATAGAATAGAAATTTTTCGTTTGAGGCTTTGTTTTCGAGAAAATCGACTTTGAATTTTCGCAAAGTACGCGTGCACTTGATCATGTCTCGTTATAACGGATCTCACTGTAGATCGTTGTCTCGATGGGACACGTAAATTACGAAGTAATCACAAAGTTTATTATTACAAAAATTGCTGAAAATGTTGCCCATTCTGCCGAACACATACTTCTGCTCTTCTAATTAAATTTCTATGAACACTTTCTAACGTATTCGATTGTTTTAAAGTATGAAAGTTTTAAATTCAAAGTCGATTTTCTCGAAAACAAAGCCTCAAACGAAAAATTTTTATTCTATATTTTCGACTTATTTTTTCATGTAGAATCATCCCCTTTTCGCTTGTACCACCAGTTACCACCCACCCTGTATAATTGTTAACTTATTAAAGTCTGTGGTTTACTAGTTATGATAACATTTTTTCCCACATCCGTGGTTGTTCCTTAGAGTAAATGTTTCGACGCACATCACGTACTAGACGCAGCCTCAGTCATTGCGAACGGTCCCAAATTCTAACGGTTCTAAATTCCCAAGTCGAATGCTCACGGCTAATGAGTACGCGATTTAGGGGCCAGAGGGCAATCCGATCCTTTATCTTGTGGGAGTATCAGTGGAGTTGTTTGCCCGATATTCTGGTTGATATTTTTCTCCCAAAGTACAACCGGATAGTTTTTTCGTTCAATTAGCCGGCGTAACCGACACCTGGGTGTATTAAGCGATTCCCATCCTCCCCCCCAATAAAATAATTCTGTTACTACGACCGATAACGAAGTTACCTTCTACCGTGGTCGGCAATGTAGGTATCCATCAAATGTGGGCAAATCAACTACCACGTGTTAGAATAAAGAATATTTATTTTTTTACGAGTTACATGAAATTCCAGAAAATGAGCGCAAAGCTAAATATTGATGCGTTCCTACGCGGTACGACTGATACAGAACACGTGCTGGGGCATGTTAAGCATCTAAAGGGTGTCCCAAAATTAACGCAAGATTTGAATTTGCCGCCATTTTTGCAGTAAATTGTTGGCAACCCTGAAAAAAGAACAATTTGACGGCTGAGAGTTTAGGGTTAGTAAAAATGGAGCGTTATACGATACATCAACGTGTTTTCATTATTGAACAATATTTCAAAAATAATGAAAGTTTGGCGGCCGCAGTTCGAAAATTTTATACAAAATATGGTCAAAATAGTGTTTTAACCTTGTCAACTGTGAAAAGATTAATTGAAAAATTCAGGGAGACTGGATCAGTTGGAGACGCTAAACACACCGGTCGTCCAAAAGCAAGCCGTTCAAATGTCAATATCGAAGCAGTGCGTGAGAGTGTTGGTGAAAACCCAGGAACATCAATTCGGCGTCGTGGACAAGAATTGCAAATTTCAAGAAGCTCTCTACAGCGTATACTCACAAAAGATCGGTGTCTCCATGGTTACAAAATTCAATTAACACAACAACTGAAGCCTAATGACCATGAACAGCGAAGAGAGTTCGTGGAATGGATTATTGAACATCAACAAGTGGATGCTGATTTTTCGAACAAAATCATTCGAAGCGATGAAGCACATTTTCACCTTGATGGTTTCCTGGTTTACTGGTGCTCGATATCGCGACATGATAACACAGTTCTTTCTGCCGAAATTGGATGCTATTGATGTGGCCAATATGTGGTTACAACAAGGCGGTGCCATATGCCATACAGCCAGTGAAACAATTCAATTACTGTATGAGACATTTCCTGGTCGTGTACTCTCTCGTTTCGATGATCAGAATTGGCCCCCTAGATCGTGTGATTTAACACCATTTGATTTCTTCTTATGGGGTTATTTGAAGTCAAAGGTCTATGTCAACAAGCCTACAGCCACCCGTGCATTACAAGAAGAAATTAAACGCTGCATCAACGAAATTCAGCCACAATTATGCAGAAAAGTCATGAAAAATTTCGTCAAAAAAGTGCGTATGTGCCAGCAAAGCCGTGGACGCCATTTGCCCGATGTGTTATTCCATAAATAACCCTATCCTATGTACTTTATGATTCAATGAAAAAATAACAATCTACAGACTAAAAACTGTGTTTTCTATTTAATTCAAACCTTGCGTTAATTTTGGGACACCCTTTATTTACGCCTGCCTTCATATGCCTGGAACCGCCATCTCGTTTTTGACTCGTTCTCAGTCGACGAACGACCGTCAAAAAACCTAGACGTGTGTGTAATCGACGGTACGAGCTTAAAGTTGCCGGTCGATCGGCGATTGTGCGAAGGAATATCAGATATAAAACTATTAGTTTTTATAGTGTGCTGAATAGCGAAATTACTGAGACTGTTACCGCTAGAAGAAGGTCAAGAAAGTCCCCGGGGTAACACAGTGGCAAGGAGGGTTTATCGTTGACCCTACCTGTCCTCGCCCTATGATGCTCCCATAGTCGCCAAGCGATTCTAATTTTTAGGCTGTTTACGTCACACGATATATAGTAGTAAGGTTACCGTAATTAAAGGTGGTCTACCATGTTACACGATTTACTGGCAATATTCAAAGCCAGGGCTATGAGAATCTTGTTGCAATCGGTAATGGCTACGCTTTTAAGGGTAATTTGCCACTCTTCATATTTCTCGTTCTCTCTCTTAATCAGACAGTCCGATTAGTGTATATTGAGCCAATAGAACGCTCTACTCGAAAATGCGTGTGAGGCCTGACGTGCTACGTCCAAACCAACTATATTAATCGGCTGCACATTCTTTCTTCCGTCATCGCATTCCTATCAGGGATCTTCTTGTCATCTTATCACGGTACATGTTCTGCATCGACTACTATACTCCGGGACAAGAAGATAGCACACCTTATGTTTTCCAATATTTTGTGTTAAAAGCTGATTAAAACGCATATTTTCTTTTACCGATAACTCAGAGCATGTCTGTGTATACAATTTACGAAATATCGTCTGCACATATACTTCGACAGGATTCTAACACAAAAAAAATGTAAATATTATTGTTCGCAAGCGAGACAAAATGATAGCATATGTAGTAAATCTACACTTTCCAGTTACACCGAAGCTCGCGAATTGCGAACATCAACCTCGGAACATTTACACTTTAATAAAATTGAAAGAAGAACAATATTCAGTGACAAAAATAACAAAAGTTATGAATAGAAGTCAAAAATTAATAATGAATTTCTTGAAAAATACGTAAAACTATGATAAAAAGAAGAGTTTTGGACGTCCGCAAAGTCTAAACGCTCGAGAACGGCAATACTAAGAGCAGCATCGAATTCTCAGATGACTGCGAGGCAAATTGCTCAAAGCGTTGGTGTAGACATTGATATGAAGAATGGAGTAAACTAAGAAGAATGAGTAACACGAAGAAAATTGAAGAAAAAGCCTTGGTTAACTGTGCAACGTAAGACGAATCGATTACACTTTGCAGAAAAGAATATTCATATGCGAAAGAAATGGCGAAGAATAATATTTACGGATGAAAAGAGGTGTAACTTAAATGGACCTGATGGACTGAGTTACTATTTTCACGATATGAGAAAAGAGGAACAGTTTTTTACTACGATTTGCGGACAGCAGTGATTTTCTGTTACCATTTGAAAAAAACTGCTGCGGAATTGCATCGAATGCTTGTCGAAGTTTACGATGAGTATCCTTTTGGTAAATCACAGTGCTTTGAGGCATCCCCAAATTGTCAGAAAAATGGAAAAAATGTATAGCTACCGATGGACAATACTCCGAATAAAATATTTTGTATCATTTTCATATAGTGAACGTGCGTTTTCTATAAAAAAAAAAATACCGGTTTCATGTTTGCATAACTGATAAATTGCTTCGTTGATGCCGATTGCACCAGTGATACTATAGACCTAAAATCCGTTTTAATATAAGACTTACGATTATCTGACGATCATGCAAGCGAAAGAATCTAGCAAAATCATCCACATTTGTTTGCAAGGTGGTTATACTACGAAATATACAATGGTTTTATTATTTTTTATATATATGCTGTTGAGGCGTCCGTCTCGCAGTTCGGGGAGTCGGTCGCTCAAGTACAATGCTTTGTAAGAGCACGTACTAGCTCCAACGCAAATTAATGGGAAGGAGCTTTATGTTGTTGAAATGAAACCCGACCAACTTGTACTTTTGGGTGGAAGTTTATTTCTGCGTATTCGTGTATATACAAGCGTCAGCGTGAGCCGACCGATCGGATCTGATGTATGTCGATACAGGAGCTGCTTATATACAAGTTTGGTGACCAAGTGTCGGCCAATAGTGGTTCGCTATTTTTGCCCTTTATTTGGCGCGTCGGGGGTAGTGGGAGAGCGGGTTTTCCCGGCCGGCAGTGACGTAGGCCCGGCCGTGGGTGTCGCAGGTAAAAATTGTAGGTGTACTTGCACCGTTTGAAGCTACGTTAAAATAAGCTACGTTAAAATCAGCTACGCGAGCTTCAACATGTGCAGTTTCAGATGTCCGATATAATATCACCTTTTATACACAGGCTGATACTCGGTAGTCAATGAGTAGTTATCAATCCAAAGTGATGTGTCCATTATAATATTCATTTTCTCTGCGATAGGTTTTTAACCCCTTGCTGTACCTTTTGACTTGGAAGAATTCGGGTCTAAGCGGTGACTACAAATGTTCGCACAAGGAGCCGAAACGGCGGAGACATGTTATCGAAACGCGCACGCACGCACGCACGCACGCACACACACATACACACACACAACGTGTCCCAAAAGTATCGTAACAGCGAGAAACAAGGGGTTCCTGAGGTCATTTGAAGCAACTTGAAATGAAAGCGAACATTGGGATAGCCTGCCTTCGTCCACTACCTGCGTTCGTCGCCATCGAATAGTAATCAGCTGATCAGTTCAGCATACACTCTAAGGGGTCAACATACTGTCCTGCTGTTCCCATTTACAAACATGCAGTGGATTTACAACTGAATGGGTGAGTTTACTGTTAATGGCACTCTTTAACAATTCTTAAAAACTCATATCCTGCATGTTCTTTAACGCGATCATTGATTATTAAATTAGTTTTGCAAATCGTTCGTAGAATTCTGATCGGGCACAGAATTATTTAAATATTTATATATAAATATGTTACATATATACATATATAAATATGTTTTTAAACATATATATTTCATGTGCTAAAGATAAGAAATCTGTCCGAATACTTTCGTTAGCCACTGTACATTTTTGTGATCCGAGGTTAAGACCATGAAATGGATTCGTGACATTCATTTTCTTTCGAATGTCTTAATATGCTTCATACTCGTGATATTTATTTTTGACGTGATATTACGACAATGAGCCTAACTCACCATTTTTACGTTTGGCCCGAAATTTGCATCACTCGTCGAAGTACGCCAAGAGATTTAACATCATTTTTTAAGAGTTAATTAAGTCTTATCTTTTTTTATTATCTTTCGTAGTATAATCCTGACGGTTCCCTAATCTGTTTAAGAGTTTGTATCTCCTGACAACAGGTTATCTTTGATTTCCGATACATCCGTGATATCGGATTACATGCCGGTATGTGCATATATGCCTTGGAATATTCCTGTATAGGAGTCCAGTCGCTACAATGTCCTGAGAAAATTCCGCCCGTTAATGTTGTATGTCTATTTTAGACATGTAATCTGGGCTCGATGCAAGCTTGCTCGCCGTCCACACATCTGGCAGCCAGACTCAGCCAGGCCGATACCATCCCGCCAGCGAAGGTCCTTGGTACGTGACGAATCCAGTAAAAGCAGGTATACATATATGCCTAAACGGACAGGAACAGGAAGATGTTTAACCCCTTGCACTATTTTCACGAGTCTGACTTGGGATGAAAATTTTAGGCCAAACTTGAATATAACGAGTCAGACTCGTTGTCTAATTTCATGTCAAACGTGGATATCACGAGTCAGACTCGTGATTAACATTTTGGGCCGAACTTGAATGTCACGAGTGTGACTCGTGGTCTTAATCTCAGGTCAAATAGGAATATCTCGAATGGGATCGTGTATCCCCATGCAGGATTATTAATTTTAGACTTGTAAGTATTTTCAATTTAATGGTTTGTTGATATTTAATTGTTTATTTATATTTTGTTTTTCATTTTGTGGTCTGGCAATAGTGACATAATCTTAGAATTTATTTCAGTTCAAATGTTACTGCCGTGGATTTGATTTCACTTATTTGTATTCCACTATTAATTAATCATATTATTAGTACTTATACAGAATTTGTTCTAATCATATGTAATAATTAAATTGTTTTTTTTAAAGTTTTTCATTCAAATTCATTTGAATTTCACAAAGGCTCCATCGCATGAAATAAATACAAGCGCAGTTATCTCGCACTCGGTCGTAAGATATTGTTTCAAATTCCAACACTCGAGCTCTGCCGTTCGGATTCTTCCTCGACCATTGGGGCGTACGGGTTTGGCACGGCTTTTTCCGAGTTTCAGCATAGTGCAAGGGGTTAAGTCGAAGTAGAGTACTGGATCGAATGCGGATAGCGCGCTGAACGGTACAGGAGATCGGCACAAATTAATTGAATAGAGAAGAAGGAGCAAGAGGTCCCGCGTGTGGAGATTTATTACCCCTCCGGTGTTAGGATGACGGCATTTGCCTACCCTTTTAACAAAAAGGAAAGGGTATACGTATATATCTAGGAAGATAGAAACAGGACTTAGAGTAGAGAATATTAACCCCTTAACCTACGATTTACGTTCGAGAATTTTGGGCCGAAAACGTAAACAAGCTCGAGCAGCCTTCGAGCCATTCGCACGACTTGTGTAATACGCTGATCGGGCCAATCGTATAATCGTTTTTTTATCTGTTCGATATTGGTCTTTTTAATTCATACATTTTATGTAACAAAATAAATAACGGGAAGAAACAATGTTACGTTGACTATAGGATCAACATAGCCGAATCACTATTAAAGAATATGCCAAAACCGAATTATAGAGAACGAGGACAATTATCTTCCGGAGATATGCCAGAGAGACTGCACGCAAAGCATTGGGCTCATTTTCCAAAACATATTGACCCAACAGCATCAAAATTAAAACCGTCAAAACCTTGTAGAGTTTGCCAAAAAAATAAAAACCGTAGAGAAACAACGTGGGAGTGTAAGAAATGCAAAGTTCCCTTACATCTACCAGAATGTTTCGAATTATATCACACCATTGCAGATTATTAATTTTGTATTACTGATTTTTGTATAAATGAACTTTTTGTAGTACTTGCATCTACTACAATTATTGCATCAGGTTGTAATTACTTATCAAATATTCCACAAATATTTATAATTTTAAAAGGGCGCCGCCGCTAATATTTATATTTGGCCTGATCATTGTACTACGGGCTATGTCCGTAGTTGTAGGTTAAGGGGTTAAGAATATTGGATTAAGAGACCACCGGCGAGAGCCCGGCAATGAGTCTCAGTGATACAGATAGAATAGGGATCGTCCATCAGCTCCAGGTGTGGAGGTCATAATGGGTATTGCGCGATTTTCCAGACCGGGTCGAATCGTCCACTGCTCCACTCCTCCCTGCACACAAAATTTGAGCACATATTATAAAAATACATTATAAAATAAAATATATTATAAATTTGTGGAAATGCTTAATAAAGAAAATTGAATACAAAAACTTTAATACAAAAAATTTAAAATAAATGTTTTTGCTCCATATTAAATCGATAAAATGTCGCGGAAGTGTATAAATCAGCCGCACTGTTTTATTATATTTATGACGAAATTATTTTAAAATGAAAACAAGGAATACAATTCCAGCATTAATCTTTCATCAAGATATTTCAACACTCGAAAAGCCTTACAATGGAAAAGACTTCTGTGCGATGCTTGTTGAATACTGTTCGACACTTATTACTGAAAATCGGGATACCAGGAACAAGCGTCAAGCAAAGCGGAAACATTTCTAAATTTGTTTACATCAGAAATAGGTAAGTTTTTGTATTCAATTTTCTTTATTAAGCATTTCCACAATGAAATGTCAATATAACTCGTATTTTTATAATTTTTTATAATGATTGGCACCCAAAAAGACAAAAAAAAATGTATGTAATTAAGCATAGTAAGCAAAGACATACTTGAGTAGTACCAACGTCGACTACGCATAGCGACGGCCCTGGCGAATCGAGAAAAGGCTGCAATGGTCGTCTGGCGCGAACGCGTCGCGCACAAGCTGTCAATGAATATTTTCTGATACTTCTCGTATATTAAGGGAAGCAAATACTTTTTGTGAATGGTTTCTTTACCAGAAATGTCTGTAGAATGCATTCCTGTATAGTAAATTCCTGCTAGATAAAGGATTTTTGACACAAATACAAAAATAGAGCGTATAAAGTACCCGCGTCGGCACATTTTCAAAATTTAACAACCATTTACAACTATTAAGGAGTACATAAAAATATAATTGGCTATATGGATGTATAGAGGAGAGTCCCCTCTATCTCCTGACTCAAAGTTGAACTTTCTCGCGTGTTTAGTTTTTGCGTACCACGTCATTTTTTTATCAAAATCATGCATTTTTACAAAAATCAAAATTTTTCGAAAACGTTGGGTGATGGAGCAATTCTACTTGCGGATTCGGTTTTAGGATGACAAAATGTATAAGAATCACCCAACAGGTATTGCAAAATTTTTTTGGTGTTGGACAGTGTTATCGGGTGCGTCATGCATAGATGAGAAAGGTATGTTGTGCGGGTTTGTTATGGATGAGGTGGCAAGATGCGTCACAGTGTTATGGTTCGAAGGGTCGGATAGATAGGAAAGGTATGATGTGCGGATTTATCATGTATGTTTGTCATAGATGCGTCACACGCCCATAGTAGCCTAAGGTTTAATATCTACCGATCTCCTGTACCGGTTGGCTCACTGTCCGCATTCAATCTAGTACTCGACTTCGACTTATACCTTCTCCTCTTCTTGTTCTTTTGGCTTTGCACGCCTAAGGAACTTTTCGTTGACCCCTTGGCCTACGACTTATTTTACAATAACAATGACTAGACTTTCTTTGTCCTCCGCAGAACGACAAAAAGAAAAGATAAATTTGTAGTTACTGCGTGCCTAGCTATTCTCCAATGACCGTATACAATCAACAATTAGATAAAATGTTATTTCCGTTTAAAGAAATTTAAGGAAATACATGTTTAGAAGATTCAGTTCGAAATCTTGATCATGAGTCTGACTCGTTGTTGTAGGGCAAGGAGTTAAATGTTTTCGCAACCGGCGTCTTTTTCCTACAGTTACATTTTCTGTCTCTATTTCATAGAATTCTCTGCCCTTTTCAATGAAAGCATAAATTGCCTTCCAACTGCGCTAGAGAATCTCACTTGCCGTACCGTTACCTTGGAATTTTTACTCGTGCGTTTACCGTGACGTACGTTCTACGACAACATTTTCGAGCCTCCGAACCGGATCGAGTCAAGTCAACAAATATATTTTTGTAATCTTTGTCACAATAAACTTCGCAAGTGCAGTAGAGACCGGGTAGAATTCGTGTGACCGATGTCTAGAATTGTCTAAACATCGTGTCTGAATCTGTGCTGTGCGATCAAGTGGTACACTGTCGTTTTTCAAATATTTATGTTCATGCTTGGCCGAAAGAATTAGTTACAGACTCGGGTACGGCTGGAAGTTAAGAATTTTGTTTTAGAAATGGAAAACAGACCAATTGTGTTCAATGATTGTGCTCCATTCAATGACAATCGACGCATCGCAAACCAACCCGCAGAAGAAAGGCGACACCAGTTTCGGGAAACGATCCTTGAACCAGGGATCTTTATTCAACGTCCTACGAGGCTTCGTGGATAAACGAAATCTCGAAGTCAGTAGGCGTTGCACTATTTAGGATTACGCCTCAAACTGTTAATTCATCCCTCATTTATCTTTATCAAAGGAAAAATAGTTTTTCCGAACTTTGGTAAGGATAAATCAGGAGAGATTCTGTGGATCCTGGGATTTGGACAGATAGAACGTTTTAAATTTCGAACTATTAGGTCAATCGGAAAGTTCTGTCCATCTAGCGTCGAGTAGCCGTAGCTCGAACTGTGGGTAACTATAACCTCTAAAGTAAGGCTAACTTTTTAGTTTGAACATCTGTTAATAAAACTCAGTACACAACAATTTACGCTTGCATCAATAACTTCGTTTTTTTCTACATTGAAGATGTCGGAATTTGAGCCGAATAAGTGACATTTGCGCGAAGTGTTAGTCTTTTGTTTCAATTGGAAGAAAACGGCAGTTGAAGCTCATCGAATGATTGTAGACGTTTATGACGGTAATGCTGTTTCCGATAAAACATGTAGAGAGTGGTTTCGACGTTTTAAAAATGGTGATTTTTCTTTGGAGGACAAAGAGCGTTCTGGACGGCCACGAGTAAGCGAAGACGAAGAATTGCAAACATTGGTGGATGAAGATCCATGTCAAACGCAAAAACAAATTGCAGAAGCGTTAAATTGTGCTCAATCTGTCATTTCCGACCGTTTAAAAGCCTTAGGGAAGGTCTACAAGGAAGGAAAGTGGGTCCCATATGAACTCAAGCCAAGAGACATTGAAAGGCGGAAAACCATCTGCGAAATTTTGCTTGCTAGGCAACAAAGAAAGGAGTTTCTCCATCGTCTCATCACTGGGGATGAAAAATGGATTTATTTTGACAATCCTAAACGTCGAAAAACCATTTGTGATCCTGGCCAACCCTCAACATCGACGCCAAAGCAGAATATCCACGGAAAAAAGGCTTTACTCTGCCTTTGGTGGGATCAGGAAGGTGTGGTATACTATGAACTGCTAAAAACTGGTCAAACAGTCACAGGAGATCTCTACCGACAACAAATTATCCGTTTGAGTCGAGCATTGCACTAAAAACGACCACAATATGAAACGAGACAGCGTAAGGTGATTTGGCTGCATGACAATGCTCGGCCTCACGTCTCAAAAATTGTCAAGGAAACGATAGAAGCACTTTGCTGGGAAGTGCTACCACATGCGGCTTATTCACCAGACTGTGCTCCATCTGACTACCACTTGTTTCGGTCGATGGCACACGCACTTGCTGAAGAACGATTTAATTCGTACGAAGATCTCGAAAAATGGATCTCCGCCTGGATAACCTCCAAAGATGAATCATTCTTTCGACGCGGAATTCGTTTGCTGCCCGAAAGATGGGAAAAAGTCATCGCTAACGATGGACAATATTTTGATTAACGTACTTTTTCATTTTCTTTCATGAATAAAGCTATACTTTTTGTAAAAAAACGGACGGAACTTTCCGATTTACCTAATAGTATAGATTACATCATCTTTAACCGCGGACTAGGACACATCGAGATAATTTTTAAAACTTTGAACTTTTAGAACGTTAGAACCTTTGAAACTTTAAATCGTTAAGACAATAGATTAAACAGACATTAAATCTACTGTCGTAAATTAGAATGTTATTGAACTAGCTGCAATTCGGACGGAATAAACGCTTGAAATAACCTTTCTTTATCTTACCGAACCTACGCCGCCTCACCTGAAATTTAACAAAGCTAGATAGATGTCTTCTCTTGCATCCAATGCTTTCTTGAAAAACATCTTCATCGATGTAAATGCACTCTCAGCTAGTTCATTAGACCGTCGATAATGTAGACTTGACTCGATATGTTCGAAAGACGAATTTCTATCAAGTTTTTAACATTTTTTTAAATCAAAATATAAAGATCCATTAGTATACAGAATCAATGAAATTCCGTATCTGACAAAGATAGATTTCATTCCAACTATAACCACCTTATTTTTTATGTTCGGTAAATTAGTCAATGCATTAACCAGTAGCAGATAATTGTTGCAATTCAATTCAAGGACATCATAAATCACTTCCAACGACGGTAGTAACGGAATTTCCTTACTCCTCAAGTTTAATTTAATATTATTCGGTCCGAATTTCAGGCATATTTCATATAATTGGACGAAGTTTAGTATGTCCTGATTAATACCAATCCAGAATGTCCTGTGTGTAGTATCGACAACATTTTTCTCTTTAGACCTTGCAATAATATCACCTACTTTCCTCAGAAAATAATGTTTCTATTTTCATTTATTTCATTTTAAATTGTAGCAAAGGATTTACATTTCTCTAATAAATCGTTGTAACTTGTAAATATCCTGTTGATGCTTCTACCAAAGCACAAAACGCTTATGTTACTTGTTTTCTATCGTGTATTAGTACAACTCCCATCCTTGTGCAGCTCGGATTCACACTTAATTTCCCAACGTAATCTTCCCAATCTTTCTGAGTTTATTGAATGCATTATCATGAGTTGGTAACCATGCAAATAATACATCTTCCTTTTACAGTTCTTTCAACGATGCTGCAAGTTCGCTGTAATTATGAATAAATTTCGACACATAATTAAATAAACTTAGTTGCGGTGATCTTTTGTCTTGTTGTGCCCTTCCACTGTTTTTATTTTAACTTTACTTACTGATATTTCCTTTGGACTGCTGCTGTGACTCAGAAACTCGACGGTAATGGCGTTAAATATGCATTTCCTCGGATTAAACTAATTCCTTTTAATCTAGGTGCTTCTAATACCTTCGTTACACTTTCTTTTAACTATTCAGTCCAGATGGAAGTTTATTAAATGAATATCTACTCCAGGGAATCTGAAAAATAAATAATTAAAAACTTTCTTTATGCAGTGGCACTGCCTAACATCCTAACTATCTTGACTATCTTGCTACTATCTCATTTTGGAATGAGATCTACATTTCAATCTACATTTTAGAAATGTATAGCGTTCTCGCTTAATAGCCTTACTTAATGGCCTAGGATCCAAATATATTCTTAGCGTCTTATCTTTCTTAATTATCGCAATTATCTGCCTGGCTCAGTCACGCTTTTAATTATACCATTAGTTTCCATTCGATGGAAGGTATAGAGTATCTTACAAGTTGGAGCTGCTACCGATTTTGCATTCTTACCTAGAACTATTTTACAATACTGTGATTGACCCACCTTTTCATCAAACAAGTTATGATATTACTTTAGTATATTATGACAAAATGATAACTTATTTTTCTCTAACACATCTATTCTTTTAATTAAATCTAAACATTTTAATGCTTTTAAACCTAGAATATCTGCATAATGCTTGTTTATTATAAAGAAGTCAAGATTATAATTAACATATTTAAACTTACAGTTGGTGTGGAAAGTATTCGTACAGCGATCAATTTCAAATAAAACTGTGTGCCTAAACTTCAGTTATAAATTAAAAGCGAAAAAAAATTATTAATAAATATTCTTGGGTATTTGTAGAAAAGATTTCGTGAAAACTAAATTTTATTTTTTTCAATATTAACAAAAATATACATCCAGCATAGATAAACGTAAGAAATAGACGCACAGAATGTATTCGTACGCCTCTCATTTCTTACGCTTACTTGAGATATAAACATAATATGACCTTCTGAATGTGACGAATAACAACAAAGATGATTAGTTTGTTCAGAATACTAATAGAAGCAAGTTTGAAATTTGTAATATACCACAACATGGGTCGCAAAAGGTGCGAAACGACAGAAGAAGAGCGAAAAATCATTATTCGATTACACAATCAATGTAAATCACTTAGTGAAATTTCTTCCATAGTGAATAGAGCAAGGTTTACTATTCAAAGTATAATTAACAGATTCGGAGAACGAAAAACTGTTTCAAATAAGAGAAGACGTGTCCGTCCGCGTAAGATAAACGAGTATGATCGACGACCGATTATTCGTAAAGTGAAACAGAATCCACGTATAACTGCCGAAGAAATTGCAACAGAACTTAAAATCAACAACGGCATAAGTGTGACAGCTAGTACTGTGCCTGACTATTTAAGAAGAAGCGAATATCATGGTTGAGTAGCACGAAAAAAGCATTTTGTAAACGAAACTAACCGTAAGAAAAGATTATGATTCGCTAAGCAACATATTAATACACCAATCGAACCTTGGAATAAAGTAATTTTTACTGGCGAAAGCAAATTCGACATATTTAGCTCTAAAAATAAATTTACAGTGTGGAGGAAGAAAAATACACAATTCAGAAAAGAAAATTTGCAACCGACGGTAAAACATAGCGGTGGATCTGTATTAGTTTGGGGTTGTATGAGTGCAAATGGAGTGGGGTCTCTACATTTTATTGGCGGTATTATGAACCATACAGTTTATATTGATATTTTGAAAAAAACATCTCCATGTTAGTGCAAATAAAATGGGTCTTACAGACAATTTTATATTCACCCACGACAATGATCCAAAGCACTCTGCACATAATATAAGGCAATGGGTATTATACAACACATCAAAATACTTGTAAACGTCGCCTCAATCACCAGATATCAATCCCATTAAACGTCTATGGGATTATCTTGAACAAAATATACGTAATCATAATATTTCATCGAAAGAAAGTTTAAAAATCGCTTTATTCGAGGAGTGGAATAAAATAACACCGGCTGTAATATCTAACTTAGTAAATTCCATGCCAAGAAGACTCGATGCTATTATAAAATCCAAAGGCAATCCTACAAATTATTAAATATAAAAAATATATTGTATTTTTATAGTTTATCTTTCGTTATTCATAACTGTACGAATACTTTCTGTGCTTCTATTCCTTATGTTTATCTATCCTGGATGTATATTTTTATTAATCTTGAAGAAAATAAAATTTAGTTTTCACGAAATCTTTTCTACAAATACCCAAGAATATTTATTAATCATTTTTTTCGCTTAAAATTTACAACTGAAGTTTACGCACACAGTTTGATTTGAAATTGGTCGCTGTATGAATACTTTCCACACCGACTGTATAAGTTAACGAATACTTTACAATAATCTCAACTATATTTTTCGTAAGGGAACCGAGTAGTTGCCTTTTCATCTCAGCGTGCATGTAATGACATTGAGCACTTGGGTCATGTAATAACTACACAGAATGATCCTATGTATACTTTATTACACTAGTTACAATGCTTACGATTTCTGCGTTAGTCGATGTCTTAGATGTTCGTGACATCGATAATTTGTGTTTCTTGAATGTTCGTAATTTCTTGTTCTTACACTTCTGTTGTTCGTGATTTCTGTGTTCCTCAACTTCTGTCTGAGTGTTATTGTGTTCTGTCCGTCGTCACCTCAGTTTTGTGGTGATTGGTCAAGGATAATTTGAGGTGGAGGAATGTAGCATTTTTTAGTTGATTGTAGGAGTGATGGAAGGAGCTTGCCTGAAGCAGTTGGAAATCTGTCAATGAAGGATTATCGTGGTTTATTATAGGGTTGCCTGGTTTTCATATCCTTGAGTGTGTCGCCTGTGGTGTCCGTCCGTCGGGGTAAAACTGTTCGCATACGGCGCTTGTCGAATAAAGTAGTTAATAATAATTGTTAATTTAAGTAGTTTACTGCATCCTTTTCGGTTATGCTTGCTAATTTACTGAGAACAGAGTGAGATACGTACAACCATCGGTGTTGCCGTCGCAACAGTTGGTATACTAGTATAAGATGAAAAATAGCGGAGACTTATTTATACTCCCAATAGTTTTAAGAATTATAAATCTTCTGTAGTCCACCGAGGACACAGCACGTCCACCGAGGAAGGATCGACAGCTAAATTAGTTATAACTCCACCGAGGAGAGCTGCAATAAGGATTCTCGCCAGTTGTACCATAATAGTAAGTGATAGTCCCTTAAATAGCCAGTAGCCGTGTATACAGTCCACTAAAATAAAAGGTTTTTTTCTAAACCCACCGTGGGTCGATAGTCGGTGTTGGTCATTTCGCGTGTATCACAATCCTCTGCGATCCTCGAGAGCGTACAGCTTTCCGGTTACAAAACGTAGTTATTCTCTTAAAATCTCTTAAAAATCAGCCGTACCGCTCTGAATGGCACTCGACATAGTATAGAACTACGTATGGTTCGGGTCCTAGAATGTAACAGGGCTGAGTATACTCAGTACCGTTCTGACCGATTTACCTCAAACTAACACAACGGATTGTGGGCATTAGGTAACTTTGAAAACCGCCCTAAATGTACGTAATGGTCAGGGCCAAAATCCCACCGCTTTCTAGTTTTCTTTGGAAAGGGGTTTCGGGTTTTCTTTTTTCCGAATCCTTCTTTTTCATATCAGATTATTTCGAGCACTTGCAACAGTCACAGCTTCTAGGACCGTACAATTCCTGTACAAATTCCTAAACAAATAGGTACAACTCAGCAATAGGAATCGTCGACACAAGTTTATTAAATGTTTACTGAATGTACGACTGGAGACCGATGTTGTCTCTACAATTGTTAGCGACTCAGCGTCTTCTCCCATTCAGAAAACTCCCTCCGAAACTGAAAAAAATATGTAGAGCGGAGGAAACGTAATAACGCGAGAAAAGTCAAATAAGGAAAAATGAGGAGAGGAAAGTAATAAAAGGAAAGTCAGGAGAGGAGGATACAGAAAAATCCGGAAGGGGTTACTCTGTATCCGAGTACAAAAATTTTCTTCTGCTGGTAATAGTTTTATGATCTAAACTGTAATTGCTAATAAGAGAAAAATATGTTGGCGCCTTTCGAAAATGAACGAGCACGGACGAGATGGTACATGAAAACGATGACATAATTTTGGCATGCATCATCGATATTCACGTTGCCTGAAACAGTCTCTGTTCACAACTTGCGCAGCAGACCAGTCTGGAGTAACTGAAAAGAATCGGAGATTCGTCCTTGTAAGTTCATGTACGTGAACGAGTGATTGTAGGACCCAGCTTCGATTTGTTTGCTGACATGATGAATGCAACCAATGTTGGAACTTGTAAAACCTGAAGAAAGTATCCCAAAATAAACTGCACCGATAGATATGCCTTTAAATACAATTTAAAATAATTTTACCAGATTTATTTTCTATTAACACATATTTCCACTACGAAAACTTAAAATTTGATCATCGTTGAACGGTATAAAAATATTTTTATGAAATAAATTGATAGTGTTAACGGATTATTCAAAATAGTTCATTGCTACGATAATTCTTGAGTAATCTGACTGGTAATTTATATGTTCTAAGGTATGCAACGATTATGTTAACACTAGAACTACCATACAATAAATCCAACGATATACGTTGCTTTGTAATAATAACAAGACTGCATCTATTACAACTTCATACAATAGGTATTGTAAGGTATACGTCATTAAAGAAGTACATCCGATAATTTCTGATGAAAACATTTTTATAACTTCAATAATTGCGAAAGGAAAAACTAGGGACCAGTCAAAATGACTGATTTGATAATTCTAGTGTTAGATAACTGCCATAAAACAAAATTTGTCTACCACAATACAAAACTTGAAGAGACAAATACAAAATTACGAAGATGATACTTATTCTACTAGTTTATACACAATATCATAACAAATCACATTATAATATCGAGTAATGATAATATATATTTGCGCCCTTCCGTATTACAGATCAATTTAAATGTCTGGTATTTCAAATATATTAGGTTGGGGAAAAAGTAAGCCATTATTTTTTCGGTAGATGGATGTAGTGATCGATATCTCGTAAAGTATCGATCAAACAATTTAAGATTTATGCTCGTTGGAAAAGTGACATTTTACATTAAAAAAATTCTTTTTCTGTTTTTTGTTTGGTCCAGTCAGTTGTGAGTTACAGAATGTTAAAAATGGAAGTTAACAAAAAGAAACTTCGGCACATTTTACAGTTTTTCTTCGATAAAGGCGAAAATGCAAGCCAGGCGGCTGAATTTGTGAATGGTGTTTATGGTGTCGATACTGTAACAGCCAATTGCGTGCAATTTTGGTTTCGTCGATTCCGTTCAGGTATTTTTTATGTTAAAGATGCCCCTCGCACAGGTAGGCCCGTCGTCGAAAATGTCTATAAAATTACAGAAATAATCGAAGTTGACCGACATGTTAGCAGTCGTAGCACCGCTCAGGAGCTAAAGATCGACCATAAAACAGTTTTAAACCATTTGCACAAAGCTGGATTCAAAAAGAAGTTCGATGTTTGGGTACGACACCAATTAACACAAAGAAACATGATGGATCGAATTTCTATCTGCGAAGCCTTGGCCAAACGCAATGAAATCGACCCATTTCTTAAACGGATGGTGACTGGGGATGAGAAATGGGTCACATACGACAACATTGTGAGAAAACGATCGTGGTCAAAGCGCGGTGAAGCAGCTCAAACGGTGGCCAAACCAGGACTAGTGGCCAGGAAAGTTCTGCTGTGCATTTGGTGAGACTGGGAAGGAATCATTTATTATGAGTTGCTTCCATATGGTCAAACACTAAATTCGGATCTCTACTGTCAACAACTGGACCGTTTGAAGCTAGCGATTGAACAGAAACAGCCAGAATTGGCCAACAGGAGAAGTGTTGTGTTCCATTGGGACAACGCCAGGCCACACACGTTTACAGTGACTTGCCAAAAACTCCGAGAGCTTGGTTGAGAAGTTTTGATACATCCACCATATAGTCCGATAGTTTATCGATAGTTTATCGATAGTTTATTTATGATAGATACATCCATATATCCAATAGTTTTTCTTGCATTGCAAAACCTCCTTGGTGATACGAAATTGGCACAAAGAGAAGATTGTGAAAATCGATTACTAGAGTTTTTCGCCAATAGGGGTCAAGACTTCTATGAGAGAGGCATTATGAAGCTACCTTTAAAATGGCAACAAATTATAGAACAAAACGGTGCATATTTGACCCAAATCGGACAATCCGAAACATGTTAAATGAAGTCTTGAAGTTCGCGTAAAAGTAAGGGATTTCTTTTCCCCAACCTAATATTTATCGTGCTTTTAAAAACATGTGTTAATGACGATAATGGGGAGACATAATAGGTTCGTTAAAGTAGCAGATCGCAAAATAGCGTTGAAATAAACTATTAAATTAAGTGACACAGCATGTTAAAATTATATAACGTGATTATTACCGATATATAAGAAATACATCCATATCTGTCTAACATTATGAGAGTAATACGAATATAAGGCACAAGAGAATATGCTCGATAATTTTTATGCAAGCACTTAATTTAAGTGTTTCGAGGTATTATTACCCTACTAGTATATTTTAATAATTTTACCTTTAACACTCCAAACAATTTTAATTTCAAAATAGAAACACTTTTTGATAGAGAACAATTTCTTTGTACATGTTTTATTTTCTTTCGCGCCTATAAGCGCCTGTAAGCGTCAGATGCAAGTGGCACAAAGCTGAAGCGAAAGGTGAATTAGATCATTTTAATTATCCTAGTCCACTTCGACTAGATTTCCTTAAACATTTAAAACCGATATATGAAGAACTTTCAAAGGAGGATTTATTAAGCAGGTGTCTAGGTGGACACACACAGAATTGCAATGAAAGTTTCAATTCAACGGTTTGCCGCCTAAATCCAAAGCATCTAAATTCCGGAGCAAAAATTATCGAAACCTCCGCCTTTATTGCGGCTGACATTTTTAACGAGGGCTACTCAGCTATATTAAAAATAATGAATGTATTAAATATTAATATCGGGCAACAATGCAAATTCTTTGCTGAAATGTATGACGCGCAGCGCATAACGAGACAGAAACGCCGCAGACAAAGCAGCATAAAAGACGCACGAATCTCTCGTAGGATGCACCAAATGGAGGAAAATGAATTTTTGAAGCCACAGAAGGCTTACTATATGGCCTTGGTATAGCGGATTAGTTTCCTCCAGAACTTAGTGTTCAATAACTACTACTGTAACAGTCGAAAATCTTTAAATGCGTTTTTCTCAATATCATATTTCTGAATCTTGCGTACACGATACACAACGCTCTATTGGACCAATTGAGCTCCTAAGGCGATTTTTCGTTAGGTAATGATAAAATGTCGTCGATGAACTAAAAAAATTCCTAAATAGTTGCATCTTTTCCTTTCAATTTACATTATAAAGTCGAAATTTTTAGCGAAAAATCGTAACTTTTTCAATAAAGCTCAAAATTTTTGCATTTTTGTACTTTTTGTTGGAATTTTTTTAGTTCATCGATGAGATAATTTTATAAGGATTAAAAAAACTTTTGTTTTCCTGTTTCAGATGAAAATTAGAGGCTCTAGGATGTACACAAACTGACGATGCGCGTGGCGCACAGCTGTGAAGATTTATAGATATTGCGAAAAGAAATATATTAATCATTAAAATAGAAAATTTTTTGTATTGTTTAAATATAGAACATAATATCATGAAAGTCTCAGAATGATTCGCTTTGTAGTTATTGAGAAAAAAATTCGTAAAGATCACTATTTTTTAGGCGCTCTAAAGTGTATTCCCCCCTTAAGAGGCCATAAATCAGGATAAATAGCGACCGAGGTCCTGCAAATAATCAAACTCGCCACATGTTTAAATATCAAAATTGTGATCACAAAAATGCAAAATTAAATTTTGCTTTCTTTCACTAAGATTCTTCGTTTCATTGTTTGAACTACACCGTAGATATTCTACTCCCTCTGCAGTTTTCTTATTTCCATTACTTCGTGAAATGAAGATTTTTATAAAAAGATATATTGCCGTTTTAAAATAGAATTTCAGTTTGTAAAATTTGCAATAGTTATCGTATTACTGTTTAACACGTTAAGCGTCACGTAAGTCACCGGCGATTGACGCGGTCTGGACGGAAAATTTAGCGGTTAGTTAAATAAAATTTAGATAAAGTTTTTGTCCAGACCGCGGTAGTCGTCAGTGACTGACAGTATAAAATACGATATGAAACTTAAAAGAAGCACGTTCTATTATTAAATTAATGAATGTACCTAAATATCGGCGAATACTTAACACTTTACCGACCGGTGAGTATTTCAAAATTTTACAAGGTCCATTGTCCATGATTGAAAACTTTTCAATGGATCTCCCATTGCTGACAGCAATTTTTATTGTAAATCAACATGACATCCTCAGTAAAGTTGCCAAATAATTTCGTTATAAATTACAATGTAAAAGCAGTTTGTTAGGCTTCATTTTGGGCTTACGGTCGATAAAGTGTTAAATAAGCCAAAATCGGCGCTTAACGTGTTAAACTTTCTTTTGTTGGTCACTATATGCTTGCACGTAAATGTTTTGTTACCATTGTTTTGCGGCAACTTCCGAAGATACATTCCAGGACAAAAAGATAGCACACATTATATTTCCCCATAATTTGTGTTAAAAGCTGATTAAGATACATATTTTCTTTTACCGTTAACTCAGAGCATGTCTGTGTACACAATTTACGAAATATCGTCCACAACATATCCTCCGACAGGATTCTAACACAAAAAATGTTAATATTGTTATGTTAAAAATGTTAATTATTGTTCGAAAGCGGGACAAAATGATAGCACATATAGTAAATGTACGCTTTCCAGTTACACCGAAGCTCGCTAAATTGCGGACATCAAACTTGAAACATAGTTATTCAAGTTCGTGATATTATTTCGTGTTGTATATTTGTTCAAAAAAGGCGAAATATTATCAAAAATGGGTCGCGGAAAGAGATTGATCGCGTGTGAAATTCACACTATAATAAAATTGAAAGAAGAACAATATCCAATAAGAAAAATAGCAAAAACTATGAATAGAAGTGGAAAAGTAATAATGAATTTTTTGAAAAATCCGGAAAACTATCATAAAAAAAAGAGTTATATACGTCCGCAAAGTCTAAATGGCTGGGAACGACGTGCAATACTAAGAGCAGCATTAAATTCTAAGATAATTGCAAGGCAAATTGCTCACAGTGTTGGTGTAGATACTGATATAAAGAATGTGAGACGTGTTTTACAAAAATGCAAATACATAACACAAAGAAAATTGAAGAAAAAACCTTGGTTAACTGTGCAACACAAGATGAATCGATTGCACTTTGCGGAAAAAGTGCAAAGTTTTTCATTTTCAATCAATTTCATTCATATGCGAAAGAAATGGCGAAGAATAATATTTACGTATGAAAAGAGGTTTAACTTAGATGGACCTGGTGGTCTGAGTTAATAGTAACTCATGATATTTCACGATATGCGATAACAGGAACAGTTTTTAAGTTGTCGGCAAATGGAAGGTGGTAGTGCAATGATTTGGTGCAGTATCGGGCACTGTGGTAAAGTGAAAATCAAATTTATAATAGGAAAAATGAATAGCAAAATGTATTTGGAAACAATTAAGGGACAAATAAATACATACTCCACCAGAATTGCTGGAAAGAAGTTTATTTTTCAGCAGGATAACGTCGCAGTACACACTGCAAAAGTAGTAAAAGAGTACTTTTCTCGAGAAAAAATTCACGTTTTCGATTGGCCAGCAAGATCACTCGACTTTAACATTATTGAAAATTGTTAAGAAAATCTTGCCCGAACTATATATGGAAATGGCAGACAATTTGAAAATATTGCCGAATTGAAAAAATGTATTCAAGCTGACTGAGAGCAATTAAAACAAAAAACTATTTTAAAACTCTATAAATCTTTACCAAAGAGAATGATGGCTGTTATTAACACGTCGAATGCCACGGTGGTCACCGGTGACCGACACCATCGCGTCGTTCAAAAATGATTATCGTTAAATTAACAGCATTGAACATTGATTTAATATTCTGGAAGTTAACCAAATTGTAGTACGAGGTAAGGGCTTCGTTCTACAGTAACTAACAATTCTCTTGAATAATATTGATCGCTTCTATGAATGAAATAAATGAAACTTGTCTGGAGTACATAAAATTCGCTCGGCATTCAACGTGTTAAAAGTAAAGGAGGAGCCACAAGATATTAAGCATTAAATATCGTTAGTTGATTTATTGTTATACATAATTTCAAGTTAAATGTGTTATCATTTTGTCCCACAATATTTCCTTAAAAGTTTTTTTGGTTTCTAAATAAAATTGTATAGACTGGCGAAATTCAGTTCAATTTCATTTGTGTACGTTTATAGAAGTATTTTGCAAGAACGTATAAAAACAGAACCTTGGTTGTAATTGTCAAATAAATAAAAATTACTTTAATTTTAAGTTGTGCTATCTTTTTGACCCGGAGTGTATACTCTCTTTACAGGATACGCTTTCGGGTGTGTTGGAACAAAGTTTTCTTCTTCGGACCAAGTAGATCGCGTTACACGTGGAAACACGAGGGATTATGTAATAGAAGGTCACATGTTTACCAACTCGCGGAAGATCGAGGAGTTGAGGTCAGACACGTGGAACACGTTTGTCTCTTGTCGGGAGAGGCACAGTCTACACATACGGAGAAATCTGCGCACACAGGCGCGATCGAATTCGCCACTACACTGCCAACGGCCGATTGTCTCTCGACGGTCCCGACGCTGACGAACGCGCGAACATCGTTCGTGCAGTTCTTTTTTAAAATCTAATATTATATTTTTACGCGCGTAACTCTTTCGATGAAATACAAGTATCTCACCCCAGTATCTCACCACGCATGTCTTTTTTAATTTTATATAAATTTAAAATGATAACTGACCTAGATGGTCTTTGATTCGTGTTCGCGATCGATATAATAAAAAGACAAGACACAACCAAAATGTTGGAAAATTCGATTTATGCAGTGTGAATTATCTAAACAAAATGCAGCATAGTTCCGCTATGCTGTGATCTCGATTTCAATCTTGAATCTCGTACCAAGGATTTCACTTTTTCTTCTGAATGTTGATAAACTTGATCGCGATCTTCTTTGTTGCTACCTTATCTCTGGCTTGGCAAAGTTCGACGAACCAGAAAGCACTCTTCTATTCCTTATCTGCGTAGAACGCCGGTAATGCAATACCGTTGTAATACATTTGCGTTCGAAACGACCCGCGTAGTTTGTTTAATAAAGGAAATGAATTATGATGATTTTTTTTCATCTATTGCATGCGTGACCATGAAAAATGCAGCATGCATTTGTAGCAAATACTCTGCCACCGGGGTTAGTTCATTTACATAAACTTTTAACCACAGTGTACATGAAAATCTGACGGAAGAACGCGGTGCGTTTAAATGTTAAAAAGTTTCTCGAATTAAACGTGTTAAATGTTTCCTGTTTTAGTGACATTAATTATACCATAGCGACGCGGTCGTAGTTACTCTCATATTTGTTCGAATCTCTGGTACAAAATGTAGTCGTAATTGATTGCTGTCGTAACAAACAAAGGCCAAGTTTAAAATTGAGTACTGGTACATCAACAATTCTCTATTATCTATCTATGGCTTCTTGCTTCTATCCTTAAACTGGAAATCCTATTGCAGTTGAAGCACAATCAAGTATCCTGTAAGAAAGTGCCGGATGTAATAGTTTCAGTGGTTCTTAGAAAATCGAAATGTACGATTACATGAAATTCGATAATATAACAAAATATGTACATGTTCGATTGTACATAATATGATCAGAATACAAGTCCGCATGTCTGTCGTTTACCGTCGATCAGGTACTTCTCGCATCTAGAGATATTATACAGCAAAAAATCGAAAGACTGAAATATAGGAACATTATGCTTACATACGTGTATGATTATGCAAATTATACGAACCGCGCAATTACGTAATTATTCAATAAAAATTCTTTAATGAATATGAAACGATTTTACTTAAGTTGCATTCTCAACAATGACTGCTCATTCAGTATTTACATCCGTACCTTCGTTATGATCCACCATCTTGTCTGCTCTACGACATTCTTCAAATAGAATTTAATTTCTCAATTTTTTTTCGCATTTATCGGAAATTACTTTTTCTTATTCTGTCTTACGCTTGTCATCCTTTTCTTTGCGTTTAATCATGCAAATTCCCACCATCATTCCGACACGTGTCATTTCTCTCTCTTTCTTTTTCAAACGACGCATGGTAGTATTCATAGTCTGACGTAATTGTTTTGACGTGGTTAATCATCGAACTCCTTGTTTTCAATGAATGAGACGCTGTGAGCACGAAGGATTCACATCGCAACAAAAACTGAAGAGAATGGTTGAATCGACTCAAAAACAGCTCGAAGCATGCGATTACGATGAAAGTCCGCTACCCACATGTCGACCAAAGTCGTCTAACTAATTTCGAAAATTTTCGCAAAAACGCTTAGTTCGTCTTTCAATCGATAGGCAGTTACCGTCCAATTAAAGATTACGCAACTATGCTAATGTGAACAATCGCGGAGCAAAAGATTGTTTGGAGTAACGACGAAAAAACGAATCTTGACAATAGATATTTCGCGTTTAGGTGCAGAATCGAAATGAAAATTTTTCGGAAAGCACTAACATATTACTTTTAAAACGGAAAATGGAAAGTTTCTCCCCCGTGAAAGTAAACAGTTGTAACACCAGGCAAGATGCATGATATAATCTTTAAATCGAAAAGTGCAGCATTCACTACGCACATGGTTACCTTCCATCGTACTTCCAGAATAAAATGTGAAAGTTACATCACCGATGACAAAGCAAAAGAATGCCAAGACAAAAGTTTCTTACAATTTTGAACCTTGCTTGGACTTTGCTGAGCAGTCATTTTAATTCTAATCTCCGTTACGAATGTTAGCATTAGCGTTCGTTTCGATTAAAACACAATGCTCTTTCATCGATGAGAATGATCGTACTACACGGTCGTTAACGAACCGCAAAGAATTGTTTGACAGATTATTAATTATTCTTCAATAAAGTTTATTTCATTTTATTGCATACTTATAAGGTAAATAATTATACGGAATAAGTCGTCTACGTTGGGAACTCACGAATGTACCTAAAATCAAGAAAGTTAAATATACGTTAAATAAACCAAATGCAGTGTTAACGTTCTTTAAGACACGCATTTTCCTGAATTACTTGTTTCATGAGTTAGAGCGTATATCGAGTAATGGTATATATATATTCTATCTAATATATGATATATTCTATCTAATAGAAAATTCATAACAATCGAATTGGATATTTGAACGATTCGTGAACTGCGTTTGTGAGAATAAACTAATCTACAATTTCTTATTATTAGAAAATAAATACTGAACTGTAAAGACATTAGAGGAAATTGAAAATATTATTACATTCTTTGCAATTTGTTAAAATCACCAAAAGAAAAAATACATTTTTATTTAACCCGTATTTCTTATAATTGACGTAGATCGTTTCTATTTCGCATAAAGATCCGCAATCTACTTAATACATATTCTACATAAATTGTTAATATTATCGTGAACGTTTTTTTGTAATAAACGTGATTATTTGTAATAATATTAAGTTTTATCAAGACTACGATTGTATACTTCATATATATATAGAAGAATAAGTGGACCTTTGCAACAAAAGAAGGGCATCGATCCGATCCAATGGTCACGATCAACATAGACAAACTACCGAAGAATAAAATTGGTTTAGTATCGAAATCTTTTTATAAATAATTACGTTTGAATGCAATGCGATTTGTTTGCTATCATTGCAATCGATAGATCACCCTTATAATAACTAGACTGACGTGCAATGTAAAACCGATGAATAGAGACCAAAATAGAAAAATTAAAAGACACCAGAAAAATTTAAGGCTATTGTTACATCATTTTCGACCTCTTTCGATCCTGAAAAGGGGCAATACATTTTCACTTAACTACAGTTTCTTACAATTGACACGTACAATTTTTATTTTGCATGAAGATCTACAAACTTCTAATAGGATGAACCACGCATTGATTTGATGTGTACGATATATGAACTGGGTATAGTTCTCATGGATGCAAGAATTTCCGCGCACAATTCACACGTGCTGGTTGGTGCAAATATAAATTTTGCTGTTTTGCAGATAAACGGCCAATACCTTGGTATGAACGAGTATTCGATACCTCTACATGTTCCTGCATACACGTCCCACGTGTTTGTTTCTATTGGTGGAAGAGTTAACCACTGGCCGTTGATGTAGTACACAGAGTATTCAGTAGTATATAAGGGAGACTGTTTGGTACAGGCACGCATAACCGAGGGAGTCATTCGATGATACGTGTTGCACACGACGGGGCAACCTCTTCGTCCACTGTTTCGACTGTTTCGATTGTTTCAACTGTTTCAACTGTTTCCAAGCATCGCGATCGTCACAGTAATTCCTAGTCGGCACACCGAAGCGAACCTTCGGGGGATAGCTCGCCCCTCTTCTACTGGAATCCATCTAGTGGTTCTCCAGAAAAAAAGAATATTGAACTGTAACAGCGAATAACGACATCGCGAAACGATCCAGAAATCTAATTTAAAATTTCCATTCGAATGAATATTCGCCTTTGTCAAATCGATCGAACTCTATCGTCGGAAAGAAGGAACGTGACTGGAATGTTGCAAATATGAAAAGGAGATACTAAATAAATAGCATTCAGGTTCTATAAGAGAAAAGTCATTCGAAAGTCATACCATGGGTACGCCATGGATTACGTTGACCCTATCGATGTGTTTGTTGACGATCATTCTACTGCTGGTTGTACGTCGGGGGAAGTTTCTCTACGCCCTGCGGAAAGTGCCTTACCCTCCAGCGTTTCCTATTATCGGAAATGCTTATCAGTTGTGCTGCAGCCCGGAAAGTAAGTAGAAATTCTTATACAGATTATATACCTCTGCGAACGATTATCCCTAAGCTACTACGTTTCAATGCGACAACGCCAATTAACACTAGAACTACCAAACCAGGCAAAATCACTGGTCCCTATTTGTCTCTTTCGCAATTACTGCAGTTATAAAAATATTTTCATTAGTCATTTTCCGATGTACTTCTTTAATGAACTACATCTTACAATAAAAATTGACTCAAATTTGAATAGATGCAGTCTTGTTATTATTACGAAGTAATGTATGTCGTTGAATTTATTGTTCGGTAGTTCTAGTGTTAAACGTCTGAATACAGTTGATCAATTTTTACTTAGGTACATCAACATTTTACCCTAAACAGATACTGCTGTTTGATAGAGAAATTTGTAGAATGTTACGTTTGAGGAACTATTTGATATCGCAGGAATCGAATGTTTCAATCGCCATTTTTACGAAAGGTTACTTATCCAATGTTACGCAATATCGCAAAAACGTTACTGAAATAAGCTAATTTTGTAGCCGGTATTTGCTTAGTTAACGCTAGAACGAAGATGCACTGAATTATACTAATGTACACTGCTTTATAATAACGACAAGGTTGCAATTGTTCAAAGTTTGTATAACTTTTATCTTAATATATGTTTTAACGAAAATGTTTTCGTGGGAACATTCTTATAATTTCAATAACTGTTAAATAAGAAGTCAGGAACGAGTCATTTTGACTCGCCCCGTCGTCCTAGCGTTAATTATGGTATTATAGTTTGATCGGTATGGTGAAGCGTGGTATTATAATTCCATATTGTTTGCATTCCTTCGAGATTATCGTTTATCTTGTTACTCTTGCTAATCATTAATTTGTAAGAGATAATTCGTGTGTAAATGTCACCGTTAATATCTTTTAAGTTTGACAAATTTTTTAAGTTACGAACGAAAGCCTCTATAATAAGGAAATGTTAAAAATTAAATTTTTATTTATTTAACGGAGTTAAACTTTGAAGAGAAACTAAAGGCTTGAATAATTCTTGAAGTATTAAACACATGTTTTATATATAAAAATAATAACTTTAAGTGTTTAACTATTATCTTTATATTCTGACTGTGGGAATAAGTAAAACAAGCACTTTATTACTTGTAAGTTAAAGGAGGAAGGGATCATTTAACGAAGTATTCCGCGACGCAAAAAATATTGAATTTGCATCAGTGAAAAAGTTACTTTTAAAACTACAATGTAGCGCCTTGTTTGAAATACATTCATACAAAAGTAAATCACGGAAAGGTTTTCTTTAGAAAACCTTACTCCATATCCAAATATTCACGGACGATATATTGTAAATTAATATGATAGAAGAGTACAAGCGATATTTTGAAATATTTGTTGCACATATAACGAATTGCACAGAATATAGAAAAAGTGCATATAAATATATTACAGGTATGCGAAACGTCTGGAATCTCGCCAGATTTAAATACGCCCAAAACCGATGTTTCTATATACTTTTTTCAATTTGACACGATTCGCTGATAACCTCAACAGCGAAAAGTGAAGAAACAGTGAGCATGTAAGGAGGTGTATCGATATTGATAATGAATAAATATACAATAAATGATAAGAGTCGGTATAAGCGTTCGTTAAGAATGAAGATCAGTTTTAGAAAGTCCTAACACTTTTATATACGAGAGTTCTATTAATCATGCTCGACAAATAATTGCACGTAAAATATGCACTGCATAGATGTGATAGCCAATCTCATGTAATTTATAAGAGCAAATTAGTTCGGAATCTACGTTTAAATATCTTGTAGTTTTATACCTCGTTTCTATGGAAATGTAACAGTCTCGAGAAATTGAATGCATTCATTACATTCGTTACATGTTTACTACTGGCGAATTGCATTGTAAAGGTAATACTCTAATAAAGTAGGCTTAACTAGACAGTTATCTCGATAAGTAAGAGGTCAAAGTCCTGTTGGGAATGCACCTATTTTTTTGCAAACATGAATAGAATCGATCAACAAACCGGACATTGGTCGTCAAGTATAAAGTATGTACGTATTTTGGAAGTAAGCTGTCTGCTCTAAATATGAAAAGCAAGTGAATTGGCGCGAGTGCACGCGCGAAAGAATCGGAGGGAGAAAAGAGGAAAACAAGATTTATCCACCTCGGGTGTATTGAATACTGAAGATAATCGTGAGCCACTTGCGAGCAACAAGACGAAAGAAGAAGCAGGTCGAGGTCGTCTACGTCTTGAATAACGCTTCTGCAGCATATAATTGTAGTTAATTCTACAAAATTTTATATATTATATATAATATATGCTGAAAATATCTAGTGAAATTCGGTTAAGCGGGCCACCTAAATTAGTTTTAAACTATTTAGCATACGAAGAAATGATTCAATTCAAAATCGTTCGATTTAAAAAGTAGCAGACATTGTGATAATTAGTTTCTCCTTCTGATTTGGTTTTTTTACAGAGATATGATAATCACCTTGAGTTTTTTTTTTATCGTAAAGAACAAATTTTAATCTTACGACTGAACATGGTAAAACTGAACTTTAAATGAAATACTATAACCGTGCATGGGTTAATAAACTAATAGTTACCGAGATATTCTGAAACCATTTTAGACGCAAGCAACGTTCAAAGCATTCTCTATTTCAATTAATACATTTGTATAATCGATCGATAAGCGCAAGTGATAGGTACACATTGAAGTATTTCTTGAGTTATTGCATTACATGCTCTAATAATAATAAAACGATTTTTCATATCTTCAGACGTCGTTAATATCTCACGATTAACTGCTCTTTTAAAACGTTCCCGAAGAGAATAATCAAATGGTATATGCAGTAAAAAGTTAATTGTTGTTGAGATATTTTTCAATGAATGACAGAAAAGCTTTTATACCGATACAAACATACAAATACATACAAACATATCGGTCAAACGCCAATACTGTCTTGATTGTTTCTATTGCATTATTCGAATTGTATCTTACAACCTGTAACGGTTGTTAAACATTCAATTTGAAACAATTGCTTAAGACACAAAAATTACTTCAACTATATATATCATTTACACTTAACGATTGATTACGCAAACGTATTAATCGTAATACAGACAATTTTAAACATTGCTTGCATTGAAAATCGTTAGAGAAAATCTCAGCAGCTATTAGATTTTTACCCAATGCACGCTTACAGTGATTTATTTAAAATTTAATTCCATGTTCAGTCTCAATATTAAAATTTATCCTATTCGAAAAAAACTCAAGGTGATCATCGTATTTCTATAGAAAAGAAAATCAGAGAAAAAAACGAATTATTACGTTGTATGCTGCTCTTGAAACCACACGACTTTCGTTTCACCCACTTTTTCATATTCCAAATGGTTTGCAAGCAATTTAGGTGGCACAGTTAGCTGAATCACCCTGTGAAGAATAACGTAGTAAAACGTTATATATAGTTCGGATTTTAGATGTGCATTCTAGTAGTAGCCAAGCTGTGAGTAGACAATTCTACAAATCATCGATGAAAATCGTTACAGTGTTACGATTACGAAATAATTTTAAAAATTATGACATACAGTTTAACACCAACCGAGTAATTGCTGTACCATTGCCCTGTAAATGCAATGTTGCTCTAAACGGGAGAAAAATTTACATTATTGTGCAGATTGATATTTTTAGCGATCAACGTCCGGTTAGTATTCAGCCACACCTTATTCCTTAAAGTTGCAACACGAGTTACCTTTCTCTTTCTATCTTTATCTTTGTTTTTACATCATCGAATTAACTACTCGGTTTAACAAGAAGTAATGCGCGTTGCAAAGACCCAAGGAATTTAGGCAGATGGTATAATTATAATTGACCTTGAATATAACTGAGAAAGGTCTATTTCTGCACGCTGTGACGGGTCAACGATCGTTATAATTCATAGAGAACTATTGAGAATACTTTTAAACAGCTGTTTAGCACGCCCATGAACTTTATCACTGTTCAAGAATAAAATGTTCTGCAAAAATATTGCTTGTAATATATGGCATGGGTCGATCGAGTTAAGGCAATAGTATTGCTATTAACTAGATGAAGTACAGAATGATGGTTTTCGATCAAATGTTGTTACTATCTCAATTTATTTGCAAATTAGAAAAGAGATAATAACTCAAAACTCTGAAAATGTATGTAAGCAATAACAATGTGTTCACGCAAAGTTGGATTAGAAATTTCTCTACAAAAGATTAGTCCGTGGAATGAAAAAAGAAGAACAAAACAAGTATAGTGATATTATGAGACAGCTTCAGAACCTGAATTAATGAAGTATTCTAAAGAAAGAAATATTCTACAGTATGTACATTCACTTGAATGTCGCAAACTTCGTTTGGTTTCAAGGTTTATTCGATCAGCGTATATCAAAGGTAATGAAACTCAAGCGGAACGTTTGAAAAATAAGGAATATTCAAAAAGATGTCGTACATGCGTAGTTATATTTATTATTTGATACCATATTCCGACAGGTCTGCGCGGGAGGTGGAAATCGGCGTGAATATGTAGCGCATATTATATCCTTCTGAAATATTAGAAACAGAAACGACTTATTATACCCATAGTTTCTAATTGTAAATTAGGATTGGATTGTAGAGGTTTATTCTGTACTTTTTAAATATTTTTTACAATAAAAAAGTACTTTTTACAAAAAATGAGGTCTAGGGACAAGGCAATACGATGTGAAGTTGTGATAAAAATTTCAGTAAGATTGATTGAACTACATTTCTCGACAATTTAAAAAATCATGTTTTTAAAAAAACACGTTTAAAGTTTTGATACATGAAAATTGTATAATATTTACCACTTACCGGTTAATCAGCAATTCCAAGGCCATATAATAGCCCTTCAGCGTCTTCGAAAAACTCATTCTACTGGGTTAGCTGTTCCTTTCGTGCTTTTCGAGTTTCCTTGGAGGTTAAAAGTTCGTGCCGTCCTTGACAAACCAGTCAGCGCTCGTTCATTTTGTCAGCGTACCCCTCACACTGGCTTCCTATTGTTAGCTGAAGCTCTGCCATAAGTTGTAAAAGTGCAGCGTGACCCTCATTAGATGTTATAGCAGCAATTAATGCAGCTATTTCTACAATTTTTGAGCCAGAATTTAGGTGCTTAGGAGCGAATCGCCAAATTGTTGAATTGAAACATTAGTTCGCATTCTGGCTATGCCAGCGTAAACACCTTTTCAGTAAACCTTCCTTCGACAAATCTTCATAAATAGGCAGAATGTGTTCTTGAATTTCCGAGTTGAGGGATTTAAGATACTCAAATGAATTTCCTCCAGTCGCTTTACTTTTCTGCCACTTGCACCAGCTGTTTTCGACCGGCGGACAGCAATCATGTTGTGGATTTTGATTTGTGAGGCGTGTCACGCTTGGAGGCTATAGCTTCAAAAGTACTTCGAATTTTTTTTTTAATTTTTGGGATTATATTCTTGACGTGTTAAACTAACAATTTATGTAAAAAAATTTGCATTTTTTGAAAGTTTTAATTGAATTTCCCCCCTTAAGGAAGTTTAAATTATGGCGTACACGATAACTACC
>CM052082.1:5556165-5590408 GCA_028453745.1 Agapostemon virescens | reverse complement strand
TAACAATTTTTTAATAGCACAATGTCCGAATATTAATAAGAGTCACTCTATATATCTACATCTTATAAAATGATAGTAGCTCAGAAACTTCACAAAACTATATAGAAGCGATAGTTTATTTAAAACAATGAAATACATGAAAAAACTGGTAGAACGAAAGTAGATTTATTTCTACAATTTCATAATTACAATTTCGATATACAAAAGTGTCATCAATTTTATTGCTTTGTAGGACCTCCGTACTATTACAGTTTATAGCCTGTTTGGCATACTGGCAATTAACCCCATACCGTGCGATTATCTTTGTGGCTGCTATAATTAGAACTTCTTTATCTGGAATTATTTCAAGGAGATGGAACAAAATTTATGTTTATTGTATGTCACCGTTAACTTTACTGCTTAAAGATTGGTTATAATAGTGTAGAGTACGGTAAGGTCGCGTTAAATGCCACCACCTCGGGTCCAAAACCTTATATTTATCGTGTATGAACGCGAGTTGAAAATCGTGGTCCTATGGCAGTTAACCTGTAGTTATTCGAGCCGTTAAAACGAGTTTACGGTTCACCTTTCTGACCGGAGGTGGTGACAATTAACGAGACTTTACTGTATTTTGTAGAATTTGTTTGAAATGTTTAGAAGTGTTTCTTAAATAACAATTTTCATTTTGGTACGAGCACTCATAAAGGAATCTGTTTATTTAAGATTGTCCATAAATATTCAGTGGGATCGAACTCTAGCGGTGACCACTCGAGTTTAACCTTTTGCGCTAGAATGACGGCTCTAAGACGCCAGTAAAAATCGTACACAAAACAGTGTTCATATTACCAAATTCGTCTGTATTCTACAAATTGCTAAAAATTCAATTGTTTAACAACAAATACAGGTTTCGCATCAAATGCATGATATAAAGAAGATTCCACAGAATAAACATGTTCGATGTTCAACGAAATGTGTTAATTTTGGAATTACAATTGCTTCGACGGCAAAGGGTTAACACAAATTTTTTTTATCGTAGTATAGTATTGAGACAAAACTTAAATAAATTGTAGGGGAAGAGACGGGACCCTGCATATAAAATTTAAGCTACTATCATTTCCAAGATATTTATAAAAACTTTCGCACTGCTACAGTGATTGTTATGTAGGTACGCGTATCTATGAGCTCATGGTAACATATGCACCAGCTTCGAATTGATGTATGTGTCATTCCACGCCAAGCGGATCACTTTTGCACACAAAGTCAGCGATTTTGTTTAAATTGAAATATGTGTAGTCTATGCGAAAATAGGGGGATTTGAGTCATCATTCTTCTATTTTCGAAATTCTTTAAAAGATACAGAACCTCAAACTTTGCGGTTTTTTAGCAAACGACCTTTGGGAAAAAATTTGTATCTCCGTTATTATTAACCGCAGAAACTTTGTTTTTTTAGTTTTGATCATAAAAGACGGCTCTTTTTAACTAATATTTTAGTTTATTCGTATTGTCATTTTTATAACGCAAAAATATTAAAAATAATTTTATTTTGCAAATTTAACTAAATGTTCGAACCTTTCAAAAAATCAAAAAAAATATTTCCATATTCTGTATTTCTTTGCCTTTCGATTCCAATTATAAAAAAGGTGGACACTTTAAAATTAAAGTCAGGACAGCCAATTGAAGGTCGCGGCGTCCAACAATTCAGTCAAGTAAGCCGCGGCGCGCAGCGATTCTTAGCCCGTGCGATTGCTCTCATCTGGCGATCTTAGTAAATCCGATATTAGATCTCAGAAAGATCTATAGCTACAATTTTATATTCAGCCCCTCGATTCCACTCTGTCCTAAAAATTTCAACCTGATATAGTATTATATCCTTTTTTTTCCTCGGAAAAATTCGATGCCATCTTTAAAGCATGCTCGACGTAAATATCTTGTTAAAATAAAGTGTTTTCCAATAGGGATGAATCGATGTTGTGAGTGAGTCGCCATAATGAAGAATTACTGCATGGTGAACAACCCTTAAGAAAATAATAGAAGAAAGTGGTTGTCACGGAATTGCTGTACCGACAGACAATCGAGAGAAGTTGAAGTTTGCTGTCGAGCAGACTGGACAGTAAATTAATCAGATTTATCCAAGTTGTACTCTTGTTGAAAATTGTTATTAATTTGTACAAACACAATTATTAAATAAACAAGATGCCGCGTCGTTTGCCGAATAAAGAACATAAAACGCGCAACAAACTTTTTAAAGGAGAATATTTTCACTCTTCAATGGCTGGCGTGCTCACCCATCCTTAGTACCATCGAAAATTGTAGAACAACGCTTTTGCAAGCAATATATGCTGAAGATCAACAATTTTCAAATATAAATTAACTAAAAACTTGTATTACGGCTGAATGAAAAAATTTATCAAAAATGAAAATTAAACAATTATATAATTCTTTACCTAAAGGGATGGTGAAAGTCATAGAAAACAAAGAAGGTTCTACGCATTATTAGAAAAATGTAGTTTTGTATACATATTATTATTATAGAAAATATGTATACTTTTGTTAAATGAAATATGTAGTGGTATTATATGAAATATAACTATTTTTTTTTGTGATCAGTTTGTCTGCGTCGTATTATGTGTTTCTCTTCCAACTAAGGGTACTCGTTGAAATAAAGTCAATGTATCTTATGTTTACATATGCTATTTATGTAGCACAGGTGTGCTATCTTTTTGTCTGGGAGTGTACATTCTGTTGACCGTTTAACACAATTGAGATTTAAGTTTCTCAATCAATTGTTTTTCTATTCATTTTCACACGATACATGAATTTGTTTGTTGCAGAGGCCTTTCAGAAGATGGTTAACTGGGGAAAGGAATTGGGGGATATGTACTTAATTTGGGTCGGCATGCGTCCCTTCATCTTTCTGTATAAAGCAGAAGCAGTTCAACCATTATTAAATAGCAGCGTTCACATTGATAAAAGTCTGGAGTATGAATATCTACAGCCTTGGCTTGGTAGCGGTTTACTGACCAGCTCCGGTAAGCATTTGAAACACATAACTTTATTGTTTGTCTCATCGGTCCTAGAACTTTAGAAGTCTTGAACGCATATCTTTTATGTCTTGTTCATCTTAAACTTACATATTAAAATTTTGCTTCTACTAAACTTCTTATTTTACTTATTAGTGTCTTTGAGAAACTAGCAAACGGTTTTTCATGTATTATTATACACAGTGTGGCTAAAATTCAAACTTAATTTTCCTTTAAATAAAACGCTAAACCAGAAATGTTATTTGTTTTGTTCAGCTTATTTTTATGTGTTATATTACCAACTGTTTCACCTTGTAAAAATCTGAAGTGGAAATTAACATTATTTTGCTGCAGAAATAAAAATATAGCAAGATTCGGCAATAAAATTATAGCAAATGCTTCTGAATCCCTTGACGTACAAATAAAATGAAATTTGACGCGTGCGAAGAAAACTATTTAACTGGCTCATATTATAACCTTACCCTAAGCAATCTAAGTATAGCATAAACATTAGTAACTTTGCAACTTTATTAACAACTTAACTTGATACCAACTATCAACCCTTGATATTCTTTAGAATAGAAGTCGGCTTCGATCTCTTTATTAATGTCCAAAGATAAGGTAAGGGTCTGCTCTTTTATATATTCATTCCATGTAGTTATTGCTTCCTTAATTTTTTCATCTTCAGTTATATGCGCTCTCAGAAACAGAACATTTTATTTCGAAATTTACATTGCTACATAATATTAAATCAGGTTGATATATAATGTTAATTGACAGTGATTAAGTAACATTATAAAATAATAAATTAATAATTCTGTAACGTATGATACATTTCAAAGCATTTTGGAATATATAAAGGAACCAGACATTTTTTACACTGCCAAGTTGTTTCGCTTCTTAGATTATTTTTTACATGTATGTAAAATAATATATAGGGTGTTTGCAAAATTGTGGTACAACCGACAAGGGGATGATTTCTAAGTAATCTTTCTCCAATGCTATTTCCGCCTTAGCAGCGGAGAAATGTCCCATTTCATGCACTCGTCGTATGAATTGCCTTTTTAAAAAGTACACCTCCTCTTGTCAAATACCCGTCCATCTTTCCCTCCTTGGCTAATTCCAAAATTCTTTCCACCTTTTCGTCCTCTTGCTGCGCTCTTTGTATCTTCCCCGTTATGCTACTTACATCCTTACTAATGATTAATCATATTGGCAAAGGGTGCCTGCTCAGTGCATCTACGTGTGTCACTCGTTTGCCCGACCGATGCTCGACAACATAATCAAATTCTTCCAATAATAACGCCCACCTCGCTACACGCAAACACAAATCACGCTTGTTCATTGTTAGGGAGAATGCTTTACAGTCTGTTATAATCTTAAATCGAATTCCTAACAGATAAACTCGGAATTTTTTGAGCGACCGTACGATTTCAAGAACTTCCAATTCGTAACTTGTATATTTCGCTTCCGCCGGCGTTGTTTTCCCGGTCATCGTTGTCACGCTGTAGCAATACTGCTCCGAAATCGAATATCGACGCGTCAGTATGCAATTCGGTTTGCGCTGCCGCCTTATAAATTTTACATGTGTTCGCAACAAATTCGTCAACGGTCTTGCGATTGTCGAGCTTCACCGTAAATTAAAACCATTTGAATTTTCTCCTGTTCTGAATAACGCATTATGGATCGCTTGTCGATACACTGAGAAATCTAGCAGTGAGCAAACTCTTAAATACATATCTCTTTCACACTCTATGCACGCAGACGAATGATACAATGTGTTTATTTACAAGTTCAAGTTCATGGTCGAATTCCTGTTACCGTTGAAATCTGAAATGTCGCTGAAAGAAAGTTCTGCATTAATTAGCAAATTTTAGAGTTCACGGTCATTTCAAGGTCGTGCTATTAAACATGGATGTATGCATAATAATGTTTGCTATAATATACAACAACAAAAACCGTGTATATATATGTAAAAAAACACGAGTCACCTTGGAGAAACGATTAAAAAATTACAATTTACAAAAAACGATTCTTCCATCTGATTCGTCTTTTGAAACCATTTAGATTACGTTAGCAACATTTTTCGTATTTTCAGAAGTAATGGAGATATTTAGGTGTCCTGTTTTAGACGAAACTCCCTGTATAATATCAATCAGTACATCAATGCTTCTAATTGCTCCAGAAAAATCAAGACGTTCGGTTCAATCTTAAAAAAGTTATACAAATTCAAAGAGTGTCCGAATACTTTCGTAAGCTACTGTATGGTAGAGGTCGTTCGTGTTCCGGATCGGTGAGCACCAACCAAAGTAGACTTTTAATTGGGCGTCCGAACAATTGAAAAACTGGGAGGAGCGTGTGCCATATTGGACTCAGGTTGTAACATGTATCTCTATTGATGTTATTAGGGTATTTCTCAGTTTCCAATGTTTTTCGGTGTTCCCTGGGAAGATATCCCTTAGTTCTGGCTAGACCTTTGGTTTCATTGATGAGTATGGTGTGTCCTGTTGTTAATTGGTGTTCAGCTACAGCTGATTGAATTCCTTCTATACGTATATTATATTAGATAACATACATTTTTAATTCAGAAGATGAGCGGAATATCAAGAAAAACAACACGTGAACAAAACAGGCAGCAAAATGATTTCGCTTCATGACAATGTACCATCACACACAGCAAAACCTATAAAGGAAACGATTGAGGCATTTAGTTGGGAAATACTTTCGCATACGACTTACTCACCAGACTTGGCGTTTCTTAATTTTATTTTAAATTATTACTTATTTGCATCTAAGGAACACGCACTTGCTGTGCAGCGCTTCATATCTTACGGAAATAGTTCGATGACTGATAGACTAATTGACAATAGATGTGTATTTTCTATACAAAGATTCCGGTTTCATATTTACATACCTGATAAATATAATTTATTAAAGCTTGTTCTTTCGAGCATTAGTTACCTAGTCGGCGCACGTCGGGTAAACACTGCAAGAGGTCCAAAAGATTTTACAAATCTACAATGAAGACCAAACGCAGTGTAAAGTTTATTACTATAATAAATTATCACGATTCTGGAAACCAACTCACTCAATACTAATTTGTCGTATGAGCACGCGTCGCATCGCGAATATTACGATTTGTACATCGACAGTGACGTCCCAACAGTACAAAAAATTTGTAATGAACAGTTGTAAAATTTTTAATTATAGAAAATGTTTTATAATTTGTTCCAGGAGAAAAGTGGCATTCTCGAAGAAAGTTATTGACACCAACGTTTCACAGTGGGCTTGTAGAATTATATTTGAGGACAGCAATCAAAGAAGCTGCAATATTAATTTCCTGTCTCAGAAAAGAAGTCAATAAATCGTCTTTCGATATTTTTCCATATGCAAAACGAGCAACGTTGGACATAATATGCGGTAAGTGAGATCAATATTCAACAATACGTCAATTAAGTAAATCTTAAAGATACCGATCTTCTTCTCCATAACTCGAGTAATATCTAGTCAAATTATATTGGTCATATAAAATTTCTTAACCATGTTGCGTGTATTCATGTCTCTATCAATCGTTATTAATATGCGAAATGTCCCTTGTGGTTTATTGCTATTGTGAAATGGAACGTTGGGATCCCTTTTATCTGAAAAGAGACACCTCTCCATTCAAAATTGTCGACTCTATGGAACTTAACTCACTGCATGTGGTCAATATTTTATATATTTCCCGCGTGGTTCCAAGCAATGCTTATATGAGATTTTATTTTGCCAATCGTTCTTCATGGTACTTACAACGAAAATAGAACTTTGATTGAATTTCAAATTTAAGTAGGTTAATACTAGAGGTATGCGAGAATTAGTAAATATCAGGGCAGGATGGGTCGACAATTCTATTGAGGATCAAAATGGTTTCTAAAATTTTTAAGACTGCTAAGATTATTAAGGATTCCCGAGTATATTTGAATTCTCGATAAATTCAGATAATTCTCGAGAATCTCAACATTTCTGAAAACCCTGTCAACACATATCTAAAGAATCGAAAAATATTTCACATTCACCATTATCGGCCCCATTTTGCATGTTATGCCAAAATATTCACCTATTTACTGGTTGCACGCAGTTGACAAGCACGTGCACTTCCAAATCTTTATTTTTCGACATGGAACATCATCTTCTTGAGATTCGTCCGTAATTCTTCTGTAATCCGATAGCGTAACACTACAAATGAAGAGCAACTTACCCTCCCTGTTTCGCTATTGTTACGTACAGGCCCTGTTGACGCGTCCGTTCCGCGGTTCAGGGAGACGGTCGCTCAAGTACGATGCTTTGTAGAAATACGTGCTCGCTCCAGCGAAAATTAATGAGAAAGAGCGTAAAATTGAAATGTGAGACCCGACCAGAAACTTGGTTTTAAATAGAAGTTTATTCTGCGTACTTGAAATGTACAAGCGTCATTGGCTGCTTACACTCCGAGACAAAAAGATAGCACACTTTAGAATTAACGTAATTTTTATTTACTTAACATTACAACCAACGTTTTGCTCTTATACATTCTTGCAAAATACGTCTATAAACGTACACAAATGAAATTGAATTAAATTTCACCAATCTATACAATTTTATTTAAAAAAAAGAACTGTTAAGGAAATATAGTGGAACAAAATGATAGCACATTTAACTTAAAATTATGTATAACAATAAATCAACTAACGATATTTAATGCTTAATATCTTGTAGCTCCTCCTTTACTCCAGACAAGTTTCATTTATTTCATTCATAGAAGCGATCAATATTATTCAAGAGAATTGTTAGTTACTGTACAACGAAGCTCTTAATTAAATCAATGTTCAATGCTGTTAATTTAACGATGATCATTTTTTAACGACGCGATAGTGTCGGTCACATGTGACCACCGTAGCATTCAACGTGTTAACAGCCATCATTCTCTTTGGTAAAGATTTATAAAGTTTTAAAATAGTTTTTTGTTTTAATTGCTCCCAGTCAGCTTGATTACATTTTTTTAATTCGGCAATATTTTCAAATTGTCTGCCATTTCCATATATAGCTCGGGCAAGATTTTCTCAACAATTTTCAATAATGTTCAGATCGGATGACCTTGCTGGCCAATCCAAAACGTGAATTTTTTCTCGAGAAAAGTACTCTTTTACTACTTTTGCAGTGTGTACTGTGACGTTATCCTGCTGAAAAATAAACTTCTTTCCAGCAATTCTGGTGGAGTATGTATTTATTTGTCCCTTAATTGTTTCCAAATATATTTTGCTATTCATTTTTCCTATTATGAAGTTGATTTCCACTTTATTATAGTCCCCGATACTGCACCAAATCATTGCACTACCACCTCCCATTTGCCGACAACTTAAAAACTGTTCCTGTTATCGCATATCGTGAAATATCATGAGTATTATTAACTCAGACCACCAAGTCCATCTAAGTTAAACCTCTTTTCATCCGTAAATATTATTCTTTTCCGCAAAGTGCAATCGATTAATCTTATGTTGCACAGTTAACCAAGACTTTTTCTTTAATTTTCTTCGAGTTATGTATTTGCATTTTTGTAAAATATGTCCCCCATTCTTTATATCAGTGTCTACACCAACGCTTTCACCAATCTACCTTGCAGTCATCTGAGAATTTGATGTTGCTCTTAGTATTGCACTTCGTTCTCGGACATTTAGACTTTGCGGATGTCCAGAATTCTTCTTTTTATCATAGTTTTCCGGATTTTTCAAGAAATTCATTATTACTTTTCAATTCCTATTAATAATTTTTGCTATTTATGTCACTGAATATTGTTCTTCTTTCAATTTTATTATAATGTCAATTTCACACACATTCAATCTCTTTCCGCGAACCATTTTTGATAATATTTCGCCTTTTTTTTTAACAAATATACAACTCGAAATAATATCACGAACTTTAATAACTATGTTCCAAGGTTGATGTTCGCAATTCGCGAGCTTCGGTGTAACTGGAAACCGTAGATTTACTACATGTGCTATCATTTTGTCCCGCGTGCGAGCAATATTTTTTACACTTTTTGTATTAGAATCCTGTCGAAATATATGATGTGGACGATATTTCGTAAAATTGTGTACGCAGACATGCTATGAGTTATCGGTAAAAAAAAGTATGTATCTTAATCAGCTTTTAACTCAAAATATGGAAAAATATAAGGTGTGCTACCTTTTTGTCCCAGGGTGTATATACTATTTTGGGTGACCAAGTATTGACCAATGGTGGTGCTTCATTTTTATTCATTGTGTAGAGCGTAAAGGATAGTGGGAGCGCGGGTACTCCCGGCCGGCATTGACGTTGACTCGGCGATGGACGACGACAGATACAATTTGTGCAATCGAGTTTGTACAATGTTTAAAGCTACGCTAGATTCAAGAGACAACCTTGAAGAGGCTCTTTGAGATGAATAAAAAAATCTTTTTCCCTTGCCTTTCATGCATTCCTCATATCTTAAGGCCCTTTGCCTTGTACATACGCTTATTCTGACTCTCTTTGCTTCTTCTAATACCAGGTAACTCGGCGCCCAAATATCCAATCCTTGTGTCTTCTTTAAGTATTTTAAATGCACTCGTTCTACCGTCTTCCTCTCTCCGCCTCTCTCCTTCTATCCCCATAGTTCTACTCCGCATTATAAAATCTCTGCTGTTGCATTTGATAAAGCATCTTGACCGTAAACACCACAAATTTTTTCCCGGGATTGTGCAACGTTTTTGCCTTTTACGTAGTAAAATTGCAAAACATAGCGAATTTTTTCAGAAATTTCACTCAAATTCACACTAATATTACTTTTCACACGATTGACGAAATACAAAACTGCTTATATGAAAATTGTAGACTGAAATATCATCTCTCAAATGCGCGTCAGTATGACGCAATCCGATTAGTGTTGCTCGATATATGACACCAAACAACATCTGGTGGGAAAAATCTCTCAATACTTTTCCATCTATCCAATATATTTTACACATGAAACAACTCAATATATTGCTGTCCAGTCCGCCGAAGTACTGTCACTGAACGGAAGGGCGCGGCCGTGAATACATGCAATATGCGTTGTTGCTGTATATACGTTTTCCTAGGTCTTATTGTTAAGTAATAATTTTGCTAATGTAGAATAGGTGGTGTGGTGGTGGATATATGTGGGGGAAATCAGGGATTCGGAGATGACAGATAAGTTGGTAGAAGTACACGGTCCGGATTAACAATACTTTGATAACACGCCGATCGTCCTCGATCCGGCTTCTTCAACTCTTAAATCACAAACATATCTTTTCCGTTCGCGTTCGAGGTTTTTAACGCGCCCTTGATGGTAGGGGTTTCGCGCCTCCGCCAATTAGGAGTTTCTCCGGAAAAATACCTTCGATCTTCCCCTCCTAGTACAGGTCCTAGAGGGGGAATTCGCGCCTATGTGCATCGCCCCTTGCATTGCACTACGGAGACCAGGTTTATGACGCGGCTATTCTGGGTATAAAATCGGGTGGTCAAAATCGAAAGACCCATTGTCGCAGAAATTAGCCTCGACACTACGGAAAAAACAATCGGTATTACGCCTGGGCCATAATCCTGGTCACCGTCCTGGTCGACTCGACTGTCGAACATCTGGCCGCTGCCTCAATAAATACTAAATTGCCTACACTAAATAAAACAATCTTTGCTACAATATAATGTGTATAATTTACATCATTGTTATTATCGACTGATGCATCGTTTGGGTGTCGGATATATGAGATGACGACCCAGAAGTTTTCGCGTGGTCGCCGCCTATAGGCAGCGCTCGTACCCACAGAACATTTTGTGCACGCCGCTTATAAGCGGCGCTCGAAGCGAAAGGGTTAACCGTTGAAAATATCTCAGTAAATAAAGTAAAATTAAAATAGAAATTACGTTTTACTTTCTAGCCTACTTTAAGCTCGACTCATATTTTGTTAAATAATTTTGTTTAATTTTTTATTATTTGTAGGAAATTTTGGAATTAAGGGTATATTTGTAACAAACATTTTGTTTTATTATAAACTATTTAGTGTACGGATAAATATTGGTAGATCAACGTGAAGTGGTTTTCTCCATTAATTACGTAAGAATTGTAAATAAATGAAGAGTTGTATTGTTGATTATTTGGAACAATATGAATTATTACAAATGATTTCGTTTCCTTTTTTATTGTACATTATTTCAAAATTTTTAATAAGTAAATCTTGAAAATTATTTATACGAAACCATCAGGTCTGTGTTATCTATGCGATACAAAACGCTGCATTCCAATTGATTAATTCGTTGCCTAGTAATCACTTGACAGACACGAAAAAAAACTACATACATACTTATCGAATTGAGTAACCTCCTTCATTTCGATATCGGTTCAAAGGTATGTAACACAAGAGACAGATTTTGTAATCAATTACTGTGTTGCAATTTCTTTTTTAACTTATTTTTTAACTTTAAATCTACTAAAATGACAGTTCTGTCAGAATCTGACGTCTTTGTTGGATAAGCTTTCCCTTTCGCTAGTTTTCTTCTTTTCATTCTCCGTTTATCTTTTCCATATCTGCGGTTATGCTTCTCTTTTGCATGTTTCATATAATAGCTGCAATAATATGATGTTTTTTTAGAGGAAAAACCATTATCATACGTTCGAAGAAATTAATTATTTGTAAAATTTTTTAATTTTGTTATACAATTTTTATAGGATAAAACATTATATGTTTGATTAAAGTAGAAAAAATTTTTAGCTATCCAGCTACACTTACTCACACAATTCAACAAACATAAACTACAAAAGTTTGATATGTTCAATTAACATAAACAACACTTTTTCATAGACCAAGTGTTTCTATACACAATATGACATCTTTACAAATAATTACACCATAGAAACACTTCAAATACAGTACATTTCATCGTCATAAAATTGAATGAACAAAAGCTGGATTGATAAAAACTATAGTTTTTGTTGCGACGGCAACACCGAAGCTTGTATATGCCTAACCCTGTCCTCGGTAATAACGCATAAATGAAAAGCAGGCAAGAAATCACGAAATTCCTCTCCGAAGGAGCCGACTATTCCACACGTGCCGCACGCGGACAGTTTTACCCCGACGAACGGACACCACATGCAACGCACTCGAAGGAACGGAAACCAGACAATCCTGCAACAAATCACGATAATCCCTCATTGACTGTTTCCCACTCCTTCAGCCTTCTACAACCTCCTATAACCAATTAAACTCTTACAACCAATGAAAAAAACGCTACATTCCTCCGCCTCAAACTCCCCTCAACCAATCACGACAAAACCGAGGTGACGACGGACAGAACGCAACAAGACTCAAGAAGACAAGAATAGAAATCGCGAAGAACACGAGCAAGAGACTAAATCAGAAATCGTGAAGAAGATGAAACCAGAAACCGCGAACAGAATAGAACTTGAAACCTAGAAATCGGGAAAATTATAATCGTGTAGTTATTACGCGACCCAAGTGCTCAGCGACATTCCTTGTACGTTGAGAAGAAGGTATCACTGACGTGACCCATTCATATATCACTTTATGCGTTTGCTATATGTGAAAGATATATCATTCATATATCATATTCACTTTCTGATAAAAGTATTTTAACCCTTTGCCCTCGAGGCCTTTTTCGCTCTGGCGAACTAGCATCTTATAGGCACGATCGTCTTATAGGCACTTTGAAATCATTTTATAATCAAAAAACGTATACAAATATTAAAATTTCGGTAATTTATTTATTTTTACATTGAATACAACAAAATCTGTTAAATATTACACTCTGTAATTAGCTTTTGTGTGATATTTAGTGAAACAATTCCCAAGATGCATCCTCGGTTTGTCAGAACAAGTATCACAATAATACGAGGTTTCTCGTCTACAGCCAGGCTTATTACGGCCAGAGCAAACCTTGCAGTCCCTTTTTATCCCTTTTAGCACAATATGGAGCTTTCCGTTTAGTCGGGGTTCATCGGTTGACGCCGACGTCGATTCTTGCTCACGATGCTGGCGATAGGATCCTCTCAATTGCTCCACAAGCGTTTTTAGAAAGCGCAAATGACTTTTTTCTAGTTTATACAGTATGTAAGAATTGATTAGGCAAATTTCCATGCCCCCAAAAAAGCTTTCGCCACCATTTTACCGATTTTCGAAGAAAACAATATGTCGATGTATACTGGTCTGCCCGATCAACACCACCCATATATTTTATATAATCCAATATAATGTTTGGTTTTTTTATCATCATTTCCACTTCACCTCGTGTAATCCTTCTGACGATCTCCATTCCTGTGTCATCTCTAGTAGTCAAACAAGTGACGGGCCTTTTGTCCTTCCATGCTAAAAGTAAGGTGATGTTTTGTCGATAAAATACCGTGGGTTTTTTTTACAAATTTTGGCTTTTTCATTGCACTGGGCAATTCTTTCCTGTTCGTTAGAACCGTTCCGGTGATATTACATTTCAATTTGGCTAGTTCTTGAGCTAAACTATAGTAAAACCGTAACAGTGTCGCTCGATTCGACACTTCAAATCAGCCGGGCGCCGTAGCGGCGCCGCTCGAGGACAAAGGGTTAAATTGTTTCGTCTATGCTGGCTTACATATAATTGAGAATTTACCGGTAATTAACGATTCGACAGTACCGTTAAGCTAATGCAAGGATGTAATCAAATTTTAACGCGTAATGAGAACGAGAAACAGATGATTCCGCAAATTGTAACAGATTATCGTCAACAGTATCTCTATGTAATGAAATTTACAATAGAAAGAAATATATGAATGTAAGAAATTGACCCTTATTATTATCCTGTAGAATATATTTATTTACGTATTTAATAATAGCTAACATATTATTTTCCTTGCATAAGACAATATATCCTACCATCGATTAAAAATATTTAAATAAATATATTCAAATATTTCTGTTATTTGCAATTCTATTAAAAAACACCAAAGGAGAAAGTTACACTGTTCAATAAAGCAAATATCAATAAAGCAAAATAAAAAATATTTAGAAAATCATGTTTTAGAAATTTCAAGGTCATCGTTTTTTTAAGGAGGTCATATGTATTTTTTATATTCTTATTTAGAAAAAAAATTAACGATATGTAAGAAGTTATAGTTAGGGTGAATTTTAAAATTTTGAAAATTTATTATTTAAATGCGCCACGCGATTCTTTCACCCGATCGATCTTGAACTTGATACAAAATTTGTTCTCTAGTAAAGAAATAATTTTAGATGGTGGCGTGTATTGTATTATCTCGATAAAAATTTTTAATCAACTGTAGCTTAAGTCCGTATACATAAGCGTACACTGATGATTCTTTTTGCACGAACACATTTCGTTAGAATGTGGTACTAAGATCACTTCTTTTCTAATGTACAGGGTGTCCCAAAAATTAAATACAACGTCATGCCGTTATTTTAGAGGACAAGGTTAGTGTTATGTGTCTTGACAGGTCTCAGCAATATTAATGAGCTATAGTCTGATCACACTTTTCACCACACTTGTAAGATGGTGTGAAAAAACGAAAAGGCGATAATCAAATTATACGATAGACGAACTTTGATACGAACTTGTGGACTTTAACCCTTAGCACTCCGATGGCTCCTCTCAGGAGATATTAAAAATGACCACAATGTTACCTAAAACATCGTTTACATCGCTGTATTTGCGTTTGAGAAATCGGTAAAAATTGAATTGTTGCAGGTGCGAGTAATAATAGTAAACTGTATATATACGAGAAGAAACAAGCCATGTACAATGAAACTATTCCAGATAAGAAAAGACGTATTGATTTTAGAAATAGAATTGCTCGGAGTGCAAAGGGTTAACCCTTTGCACTCGAAGCAATTCCTTGCCAAAATCGAAACAATATTTTTACCTATAATAACTCCATTCTACATACTTTATTTCCTTTCGTGCATATGAAATTAATTATTATTACTCGTACTTAGGACACTAAAATTTGTATCGATTTCTTAACTTCAAATCTAGCGATATAAAACTTGTTTAAATAATAGTATGGCAATTTTTCGTGGCGCCTCAGAGTCGCCACTCGAGTGCAAAGGGTTAATAAATATATACACTCCTGACTACATCGTTACCGTATGTTATAGAGACATTTTAAATTAAAGTTGCACCAATAAATTATAGCAGCTAGTGTCAGATATAAAACGCCATATCGTAAGGTTGCACATCTGTAAACAACATAACCTCGAAATCTTAGCGATTGTGTATCAGCGTCGTATATTTTTTTCGTGCGAAAGTCTCGACTTTTGAGCCGAATAAACGTAATTTGCGGGAAGTTCTGATTTACTTCTTTAATTTGAAGAAATCTACAGCTGAGGCGCATCGATTGCTTGTAGAAGCAAATGGTAAGGCTGCATTAAGTGCGAGAAATAGTCGGGAGTGGTTTCAAAAGTTTAAGAACGGTGAATTTGATATCGAAGACAAAGAACGTAGTGGAAGGCCGAAAATGTACGAAGACACGAAATTGGAAGCATTGTTGAATGAAGGTTCATGGCAAACGCAAGAAGAACTTGCACTTGCATTATAATTATCAGTGACACAACAAGTGATTTCACATCGTTTAAGATCATTGGGAATGAATGAAAAAGCAAGGAAATTATATACATACTGCTTACGTTTTTCGCTTATAGGGATAAAATTTACTTTCATAGAATCATCATAGTTACCATGATCTTTTTCCATACAATTTTTGCCTTCTTTTGGCCTTCAATTTTCGCTTCTTCTTTGGTTTCGATAACTCTATTAAGCGTTGCGTGGCTGCAAGAAAATAATATCCTTTTAAATTAACGAAGCACAGATATTTACTCATCTTTGATTCATAACTATAAATATATTTTTCCCCACATCATGAAAGTATATTCTAAAATTACAAATAAGGGCAGAATTATGGATTAGTGTAACGTCCCATTCCTCGCGGATTCAATTCAATCGTTAGCGCGATTGCGTTTGTAAGACGCAAAACGGATGGCGATTCTCGACATTTGAGTATGCGATGAGCGATTCGCAACTCTTCTTCGATCTTTACCAATGCCGTCGACCAAATTAACACATTGCGTACGGCGCTCAAAATTCGCAAATTTTTGCAGTGCATTGTTTTCGTTAGGCGACGAAACTTTCCACCGTTGCCAGCAATTCCGACCTGGCGGACCTTCTCCTACTCCACCCTAAATCTTCGTCATTCCCACTCCGAATTTTTGTACTTCCACCCTTCGTCCTACAACCAATTATATTAAATATCCGCCGTGCGCGGATTCGCGCGCTTCGACACTTTTTCTCGATAGTTTCTTCTTCAGAAATGTCTACAGAATCACATGCCGTGGTCGGTTTTCGTGTCAGGTAAAGAACTTTTCATAAATATGTAAAAATGTTGCGTAGAAAGTACGTACTTGGGCATTGTTTTAAACTTTGACAGTCATTTAACACTATTTAGAAGCATCAAATATTATAAATATCGATACTGATATAGTCAGGGACCCATCCTCTATCTTTTAAGCCAATATTGACCTATCTGACGTTTTTAGTTTCCGTGTAATACTCGGTTTTTGCTCAAAATCGCACGTTTTTACAAAAACTCATGTTTCTCGAAAACTGGGGGTGATACAGCAATTCGGTTTTCGGATTCGTGTTTGGGAAGTCACGCTCTACAAGGATCACCCAGTGGGTCCAGTGGATCATCCATATGGGGCAGAAAAAAAGTTTTGATTTTTTGGACAGTGTAATCCAATAACCGGTACACGAACTTTGAAACTAAACTTGTGAACTTCAATGATTATATACTCTCCTGACTAGACCGTCACTGTATGTTACAATGTTACTTTAAATTATGAAATGAATAAACAGCATATGAAATAGAAGAACAGCCTTTAAATATAAGTTTAAGAGTATATGAAGAATAGAATAAACAGCCTATGAAAATAGAGTAAACAGCTTATAAAAAATATAGTAGAACAGTTTATGAAAATAGAGGAAAACAGCTTATGAAGAATAGAGTAGAACAGCAGCGCGAGCATTGCAATGACAGGATACTTATACTAGTGCTCATAGATAGGGCGTAAACGTCCACCACCAATAAGCACATACAAAAATATATGTAAACCCTGATTGACTTCTTAATTTGCCGCTCGTCCCGCACTGATGGGGTGAGAACAACAGCGAAATGTCTCCGAAACAAGTACGTCTCAGGTACCGTCCCGAGGGTGGTCGCGCGCTCGCTATTACCTGGCGGTTCACATCTGGAGATTTATGGTACGTCAATTGCTATTGAGTGCCAAATTTAAAGTCTCGGAGGCGCACGTATCTACAAAGGAGAACCTAATAAACCGCAGTTCCAAGCTCTGACAAAAATACTAATTAAAACATCTGGCATTTCAGATGGATGGTTCCTCAAAAATATCGGAACACAGGCGTCCGTACCATAAACCTCTTCATTCATTTAAAAATATTCTTAAGGCGCTATTCGCGTCTTAACAGATTTTAAAACTAGACAGAGAATTTTCTTTGGTACAAAATACGAACCAATGGCATGTAATGCACCATATGAAACGTATCCAATAGGCTTGGATGGCGGTCGATGCGTGGTTCGAGGTTTCGAAAGCTCGATGATGCGTGGTGAAGCTTTGGGAATATGCACTTTAGTTGAACGATTTTGAATTGTCTTTTCGTCAACCAATCGGGTCCGGGGTTGAGCTAGTTGATTGGTACGTTCAGATATTTCATACAAGAGCGCTGATATTTTTACCTAATATGAAAGATTACAAATAAATTAGAAGTCACTCCAAAGTGTTGGTATAAAATACATAAAAGATCTGCACAGTATGCAGTAGCGGACAAAAGTTTAAGACGATAACTTGTAAATTGGATTATAAGCATTTTGTTGCGACGGCAACACCGAAAGTTGTACGTGCCTAACCCTGTCCTGGTAATTTATAACACATAAACGAAAAACAAGCAAGAAATTACTAAATTCAGCTCCGAAGGAGCCGACCATTCGACACGGACCGCACGCGAACAGTTTTACCCCGACGGACGAACACCACGTGCGACGTACTCGAAGAAACAGAAACCAGACAACTCTGCAATAAATCACGATAAGCCCTCATTGACCATTTTCCACTCCTTCCATGAATCCTACAACCAATTGAAAAACGCTACAATTCTCCACCTCAAACTACCCCAATAAATATTGCTGTCATCGTTGAAAGATCCCTTAAAAAATTCTGAAACAATCGTCGATCGGTAAAGTGTTAAGTCGATATTTGGGTCTGAACATATTGTTTGATTTAATTTCTACTACGTGATTTATTTCAAACAGTGCCAGTTTTTTTATTCCTGCCATACACTTTTTGACCGAACCACCGATGACCAAGTATATGAATTATTGCGGTTCGATAATTTGACAAAATTCAATCAATGAATAAATCTAAAAATATTTAACACTATTCATTATAAAAAGAACAAAAAATATCGTAATATCAGAATCCTGTGAAAATGAAAGCTCACGATAACACTAAGCAGTAAACTTGGCTAATGTATATTGTCCTATAAAAGTGACAACAATTAATTTATTTGAATTTTATACAATTTTTATTACAATGTATGTTGGAATAGAAAAATCCATTGAATCAATTTTTGCAAAGACAATTTTTAACGTCAGTAATTGTAAAATAGAAAATCTTGAAAGGGTCATTTGAACCCTTATGGTAGGTTTAGTGTTAATAAAACTTAATGAACTGACGGTATAGCAAACGAATAAAAAACTATTATAAAACTATAAAATAAAGAAAACAAACATTCTTTACAATGAAGGTAATTTTAATTGGACGGAAACATTATAAAATAAGTCAATAATACTACATAACCTTATCAAGGTGTTTACTTTACGTGAAGGCAGGTTTACTCAATTATTTAGGCCATTAATACTTTTTATTCTAAATAAAAAATAATGTCTTCCGAATCAATGTAAAATTTAAAAAATACCGATATTAACTATTGTAAACTCTTATCCAAATAAACTTTATATGCATACGTGACTGGATTCCAAAAATATGTCATTGTGATATTTAGTTGATTTCAAATCTGTTGTTTTTGGCATCGTATTAATTAAAGGTCTTCACTGGGACAAATACTTCAAGGATTATTGGGTATAAGACATTAGCACTACAATATTTAATAATCACTTTATAATTTTGAAAATTTTCTTGTTGTTTGACAACAATTTTGACAGTTAGTGAAAACTGTGATTTGTTCGAAATTGTTTCGTTAACCGTTAACGATTCCTTCGACTCCAACGATTTTCAGTATCGAATAATGAATAATGTGACCAGTAAAAAAACTATTACAGATAGCGAACTGAGGAGAAAGGCAGCTACCTTACCGACGCGCTTGTCAACTCGCCCGAGAAAAAGAAACGCTAGAATAGATATAGAGAGCCTGTAAGATAAGAAACACGTGTAGACAAATCGAAGACTGATATTAAATTGTTGTGCAGTAAAAGGTCTTGGAATTTAGACATCTGTGGAGTATTTTCTTTTGTGAACCTGCACTCCGTGCCAGAAAGATGGCACACTACGAAAATTCAATGTTTTCATCATTTAGACATAATAAATCTAGTTTTCCTTGGTACTTATACATTTTTATTACAAAATAAACTACGTTACAAACAATAAAATTAAAGAAAATGTCCGCTGGTTTATGGAAACAAAAAATAACAAAAAATCGGTGCGACAAAATGATGGCACATATACAAAAAAATACGTGATTTACGTACATAAAATATATAACATTACGTTTAATACTTTGTGTGGCCTCCCTTATTTTCCAGAACAGACAACATACGTTTCGGAAATGACTTATATAGTTTTTTAATATATTTTGGCCGTATTTTTGTCCATGTTTCAATGATGTTAAGATCTGGCAATCTCGCTGGCCACGTTAAAACACTAATTTTATTTTGTTCAGTGTATTGCTTAACGCATTTTGCAGTATACACACTTGCATTATCCTGTTGAAATATAAAATTTTCCCCGGAAATTGTCTGTCCGAATTTAAATAATTGCTGGTCTATCAAATCTATATAAATTTTTCTATTCATAGTTTTCTTTATAAACTTTATCTCAGCAACTCCTCGATACCCAATTCCGGCCCAAAGCATTACTCCTTCGCCACCCATGTGTCTGCGGCTTAATATTCTTTGTTCTTTCCGCAGGTCGTGAAAATAATGTGCGAAACCATCCGGCCCATCTAGATTAAACCTTTTTTTGTCACTAAAAATAACACAACGCTACTTTTTTCTCCAATGTATATGTTCTTATGCAAATTTCAGACGCTCTGATTTATGCTGAGCGGTTAAAGGTGGTTTTTTTCTCAACTTCATTCGAACTAAGTGCGGACATTCTTTTATTATCTTTTGCACATTTCGTATATTTGTATGTACGCCAGCTGCTTTAGCAATTTCTCGTGCTGTTCTCGAAGAATTCGAAGCTTTCTTTAAAATTGCACGATTTCCGCGATTGCTTATTGCTTTCGGTCGACCGGAACTCTTTTCTGCTCCGATGTATAATACGTGCAATTTTCGAAACTGAGTAATTCTCTTTATACAATGTCAAAATCGTTTTTATTTCAACATCCGATAAAGATTTTCCACTACCCATAGTGTAATTTCAATAGAAGATAAGAAGAAACATACAAAATATTTAATGCACAGTCACACAGTACACGATACAAACAGTCTGACGGTCTAGTGTCAACTGTAGAGAAAGAATTGTAAGACTGTGCCATCATTTTGTCGCGTCGGTGATCCCTGATTTTTACATTTAGACTAGAATCTGTAACCTGCGCTTAAATCCGCCGGTGAAAGTAGCCTTGAAGCTCCACCGAAGTACATATACGGAAAGAAACATATCAAATTTCATCACAGTTTTCAGAAATAGCAATATTTTACGAGTGTGCCATCTTTTTGTCGCGGAGTGTACATGCTACAACTGAACATACTGCGTGTACGCACACAGTACATAGACGTTTTTTTTAAATCCTTGTAGGTCTGAGCATCTGAGTGTCCTGATTTATAACAAAACACCTTAAGGGCGCTTTCCCAACGTCGTTTCGTGGGGACTAGGTTACCCCAACCCCTGTCAGTTCGGAGTGAAGATCAGCGTACGCGTTTGTTCCGTTCGAATTGATTAATGTATTTTGCATTCGCAAATATACATCTATTGTTTCTAAGGGTTTAAAGTTTCAAAGATTCTAGCGTTCTAAAAGTTCAAAGTTCAAAATACTCTATAGATGTGTACAAGTTCGAAGATCAAAAGGTTCTGTAGATGTGTACTAATTCGAAGTTCTAAATGTTCTGTAGATGTATACTAGTTCGAAGCTTTAACTGTTCTATGAATGCGTACTTGTCCGAAGTTCTAACTGTTCTGTCTGTCCTGGTCTCAGAATCAGCAAAATTCCTCCTGGTCTGTCCCTGCCAAAGTTCGGAAAATGATTTTTCCTTTGATAGGGATAAATGGGAGACGAATCACCAATTTGAGCACAAAAATTCCTTATTCAAGGATTTTACCCCGAAACTGGTGTCGCGTTTCCGCTGTGAGTGGGTCTACGATGCGTCGATTGTCATCGAGTGGAATATGGCTGGTCTGTTTCCCATTTTGAAAACAAAATGCTTAACTTCCAGCCGTACCCAAGTCCATAACTAATTCATTCAGCTAAGCATGCCCATACATATCTTAAAAACGACAGTGTACCACTTGATCGCAACACTACAAAGCATGTGGAGATAGAAAATGTCCTACTACAGATGAACCCAAGATAAACAGAAAATGAAGGACTCATCTTGCGAGGACGTGCGACAGAAAACCTTGTTAGGATGGTTTACGGACAGATAGGACCAGATACTGCTGTTGCTGTACGGTATTAAAGATTCACTATTCGAAGCCTAGGTTACTGAAGGTGCACGTAATTGTCAATTGCATGAAAGCCGTAAAACACTTTCCGGGATCCTAGTTTAAAGTACATCTGTTTTGACTGATCTATGGTATTCGCAATAAGTTAATTTATTTCGTGTGACAAAATAGTAGAATACAAAGAACAAATGTAATAGCAAGCTAACGTTATAGAACCAACAATGTTCATGACGTGTCCGGCATTGTACGTGCTCCAGAATCTATGTACATTGTGACCGATAAATATTGAATCGACCGAAACTTTATTCCCTTCGATTTTCCACATGCCCGTCACATTATTTACCTCATGAACGGACTTTATACAAAAATTAATTTGTAAGACTGAGAACAAATTGGTGTATTTCCAGCAAAATGTACTAATTAATCTGTTTCTATGTATTATTATGTAGTATGTTATTGTTAGTCTACAGTCATGACATACAAAATACTTTTCATGTATGAAAACCATCCTTCCAATAATTTCATCTTACTTATACATCTCTTTTTCGTTTCAATATTATAGATGGATCTATGGGATATTGCATCAATGCGCAAACTAATTTAAAAAATGAATACGTGCAGGCCGTAGATACGTAAGTATATTTCTTCATCCTCCAAAAACCTATTTCTATATATATATATAGAAATTCTATATATACAGTGGCTCAAAGTAAAACTCGGACACTGACATTTTTGGGCCTTATGAAGCGATTGGTAGGATAAGAAAAGAATATAAACAAAAAACAAAGCTATTTTTAGTAAGCTTTATTCAAAGTTATATAAATTCACTAAAAACAAAAACAAAATTCATTTACATTAAGTCATAAAAAAACGAAGTTTAAATGGTAATAAAATTTGACCTCAAAATAAAACTCGGACAGTAGACAATTTTCTTGTAGATATGTACATGTGTTTTATACTATTTTTGTTTCATATTAATATTTTGTTGGTAGTCCTTTATTTGCTCTTACAGCTTTTAATCGATTCTGCGTGGACCGCACTAGTCTTTCGCAATACGATGGATTAATATTTGCCCATTCCTCTTTTAATGCGTTCTTTATATCGTTAGCATTTGAAATAATGTGGGTTTTCAATTTCTCATCTAAGTACGCCTATAGCTGTTCGATTACATTCAAATCAGGTGATTGAGCGGGAGTTTCGATTACATGTGGGCAATTATAAAGTAACCATAGACGAACATTATGAACCGGATGCTTTGGATCATTGTCCTGGTAGAAAGTGTAAGAATCGGCAATACCTAACGATTCCACGCTATCCCTTAAATTGTTTTTCAAAATCTGTAGATATTTTGTCTGATTTATGATCCCGTCAATAATATGGAGATTTCCTGGTCCAGCAGTTGGCATGCATCCCCACACCATTATTGAACCTCCCCCATCTTTAACAGTAGGTCGTAAATTCTTTTCCTTGTACTCCTCATTAGGTTTCTCCAAACATAAGTTTGTCCATCGGATCGAAAATATTGAATTTACTCTCGTCTGTATATAAAACTGTCCTCCAAAATGAAAAATCTTTATTTTTGTATAATTTCGCAAATAGCAATCTTTTTGAACGATTTCTTTTGCTTACAAATGGTTTCTTCTTAGCAACCCTCCTATTGAAATTATTTTTTCTTGATACAATCCTCACTGTTCCTGGATTAGTTTCTTTTCCTAAATGTATTTTAGCTTCGGAAGCTAACTTCGGGTCACTTAATTGTGGATTTTTTTAAATTTGTCGTACGATCCAACGCTCCTCGAATTCTGTGAAGATCTTCCGTTTACTTAGTTTTGGTTTATTTTCCACATTATTTCAGGATCTAAAGCGTTTTAGAATATCATGAACTGTAGAGTAACTGCGTTTGACTATTGATGCAATATTTCGTACAGACAAACCGTCTCTAAATTGACTTATAACAAGTTCCCGGAGTTCTAATGACGTTTGTTCACATTGCCTAGCAATTTTGAAAATTTAAAACAAAACTTCACAGAAACTAATGACTTACGTCATCTAAAACCTACATAAAATGAAAGTATGAAAAAATAAAGGGTGATTCCCCGCGTTTCATTTGTTTTTCCCATAGGATTACCAACTGTCCAAGTTTCAGTTTGACGCTAGTTTTCATGACTTTTATCATTTCCATTTTGTTTTGAATTACTGTGAATAATTTTTGTCTTTGCTTAATAAATTTTATATGACTTTAAGTGTAAATTATTGAAAATAATTCTGTTTTTCATTTAATTTGTTTCCTTATACTAATAATAACCTCAGAAAGTGAAAATATATAGGTGTCCGAGTTTTACTTTGAGCCACTATATACAGGGTGGTTGGTAACTAGTGGTACAAGCGAAAAGGGGGTGATTCTACATGAAAAAATAAGTCGAAAATATAGAATACAAATTTTTCGTTTGAGGCTTTGTTTTCGAGAAAATCGACTTTGAATTTTCCCTTTTCATACTTTAAAACAATCGAATATGTTAGAAAGTGTTCATAGAAATTTAATTAGAAGAGCAGAAGTATGTGTTCGGCAGAATGGGCAACATTGTCAGCAATTTTTGTAATAATAAACTTTGCGATTACTTCGTAATTTACGTGTCCCATCGAGACAACGATCTACAGTGAGATCCGTTATAACGAGACATGATCGAGTGCACGCATACTTTGCGAAAATTCAAAGTCGATTTTCTCGAAAACAAAGCCTCAAACGAAAAATTTTTATTCTATATTTTCGACTTATTTTTTCATATAGAATCACCCCCTTTTCGCTTGTACCACCAGTTACCAACCACCCTGTATATAAAATTCTTTTTATCTCTATATTCTGTATATATAAAATTTAATATCATTCCGCCTGAATGTTGCAATTCGACCAACAACTGTGCATATTGTTTATCTTGACAGTCATTTGAGACTTCAGCAAAGTGAAAATGTCATACCGAGTCACAAATTGAAATGTGAAATTGTCATGTGCGGCGCGTGCCGAATGGTCGGCTCCTTCGGAGCGGAATTGTGCGTTATAAATTACCGAAGACAGGATTAGACACGTACAACCTTCGGTGTTGTCGTCGCAACAATGTTGTTGAAAGATGTGCAACCTTAGTATACAGGGTGTTTCGTCTAAAATAGGACACCTAAATATCTCCACTATCTCTGAAAATACGGAGAATGTTGCTAACGTAATCTAAATGGTTTCAAAAGGCCAATCGGATGGAAGAATCGTTTTTTTTAAATTGCAATTTTTTAATCGTTTCTCCAAGGTGACTCGTGTTTTTTTACATATATACACACAGTTTTTGTTGTTGTATGTTATAGCAAACATTATTGTGCATACATCTATGTTGAATAGCACGTCCTTGAAATGACCGTGAACTCTAAAATTTGCTAATTAATGCAAAACTTACTTTCAGCGACATTTCAGATTTCAACGGTAACAGGAATTCGACTATTAACTTGAACTTGTAAATAAACACATTGTATCATTCGCCTGCGTGCATAGAGTGTGAGAGAGATATGTATTTAAGAGTTTGCTCACTGCTAGATTTCTCAGTATATCGACAAGCGATCCATAATGCGTTATTCAGAACAGGAAAAAATTCAAATGGTTTTAATTTACGGTGAAGCTCGAGAATGTCTAAGAGAAGCAATACGAATTTACAAAGGCAGATTTCCAGAACGTTCTTGTCCATCACGTTCTGCATACTCAAGTATTGTTAAAACATTTTGTGAGACTGGTAGTGTCATCAGAAACATTCCTATGAGACGTAAGACTGTTACTCATAAAACAAATGTGAACAATATCATCGCGAAAGTAAATCAAAACTCGCATGTTAGTATAAGGCAACTTGGACGTGAAACTGGTATTAGTGTTACAAGCATATTCCGGATTCTTCATTCCCAAAAATTTCATCCTTTCCATTTATCTCTTCACCAAGAGCTCCATGGAAGAGACTTTGAAAACCGCGTACACTTTTCTCAATGGGGTATACGGAAATATGAAAGTGATGAAATCTTTTTCCAAACAGTATTATTTACGGATGAAGCATCCTTTACAAATCATGGTCAGGTGAACCTCAAGAACATGCATTATTGGACGGTTGAAAGTCACGATGGTTTAGACAACTCGATTAGCAGAGACCATGGACCATAAATGTCTGGTGTGGTATTCTACATAATAGGATAATTGGGCCATATTTTATCAACGGTACGCAAACTGGGCAGAAGTATGCTGAATTTTTAGAACATATTCTACCAAGTTTATTAGAAGATGTACCATTTAGGGGCCGACTAGTATTATGGCATCAACACGATGCGTGTCCAGCACACTTTTCCCATATTGCTAAACGTGTCCTCAACGGAAAATTCCCAAATCGTTGGATGGGACGCAATGGACCTGTATCATAGCCGGCTCGTTCACCCGATCTCACCCCACTTGATTTTTTCTTATGGGGGACATTAAAGGATACGGTCTATCAAGAGCAGCCCACGACGCTAGAAAATATGAAGGAACGAATAATTGCAGCATGTGCTGATATGAAACCTGAAATCATCGAAAGAGCTGTACAATCTGTCGTTTTTCGCCTAACAAAATGTATCGCAACGGAAGGACATCGTTTCGAACATTTATTGCAATAATAAATGTGATTATTTACAAGTTCAAGTTCATGGTCGAATTCCTGGTACCGTTGAAATCTGAAATGTCGCTGAAAGAAAGTTCTGCATTAATTAGCAAATTTTAGAGTTCACGGTCATTTCAAGATCGTGCTATTAAACATGGATGTATGCACAATAATGTTTGTTATAACATACAACAACAAAAACTGTGTATATATATGTAAAAAAACACGAGTCACCTTGGAGACACGATTAAAAAATACAATTTACAAAAAACGATTCTTCCATCTGATTCGTCTTTTGAAACCATTTAGATTACGTTAGCAACATTTTTCCTATTTTCAGAGGTAGTGGAGATATTTAGGTGTCCTGTTTTAGACGAAACACCCTGTATACCACTTTGTAAGCCGATATGACGTCTTACATCTAACACTAGCCTCCATAATTTACTTGTAGAGCTATTTAATTTAAAACGGCGGAAAGTTATATGTACTCCCAATATACAGGGTATTCGCTAACTAGTGGTACAAGCGAAAAGGGGGTGATTCTACATGAAAAAATATGTCGAAAATATACAATAAAAATTTTTTCGTTTGAGGCTTTGTTTTTAAGAAAATCGACTTTGAATTTTCGCCCGGTACGTGTGCACTAGGGAGTACGTAGTTCCTCGACTATACTACCGATGTCGGGACACCGTGTATAACACTTATCGCAAGTGTACTTAAATATAAATATTATTTCCTCTTCTTAGAATAGCATCAATTTCCCAAAGAAGATTTCTAAATGTCTGGATGTCTTTCGATCCGATTTTCAAGTTAACAACGTGGGGCAAAAAACATGATCACGCTTTGCGCATTGTTCATGATTTCGTTAACAAAGTAAATATTTTTCTTTTCTCCTATTCGAATAATGTAAGGTATTGTGTCAATAACAACGAGATAGACTATTGTGTATAATACTGTTATTCGCAGATAATTGCAGAAAGAAAGGGTGAACGGAAAGCAGAAGGGAATAAAAATTGCGACGAAGAATTTACTAAATACCAGACTTTATTGGACGTGTTGTTAGATTTATCGGAAGATGGCAAAGTCCTTGCCGATGAAGACGTTCGGAACGAAGTGAATACGTTCATGTTTGCGGGTCATGATACAACAGCCACTAGTATCTCTTGGGTTCTTTATGCATTAGGACGTCATCCAGAATATCAGGTATTATAAACATTCATCGTACTAAACAATTTAATATCATATTTCAAAGTATTACTACACTATGCTTAATGTATGTATGTTAGACATTTACCAAAATAGTCTAAAAGATGCACCTTTCGATAGTTCTGGGGTGAGTGTTGAGTGGTTAAACAGAGTCCTTTTACCAGAAGGCCTTCTCCACTTCGTGGACAGATCCTTCAGGAATGCTATCCTTGTTCTTTAAAACTAAAACTACCGAACAATAAATCCAACGATATTAATTGCATTGTAATAATAACGAGACTGCATTTATTAAAACTTCATACAATTCTTATTGTAAAGTATACATCATTAACAAAATACATCCGAAAATTTCTGATGAAAACATTTTTATAACTTCAATAATTGGGAAAGAAAATGCTAGACACCAGTCAATATGTCTGGTTCGGTAGTTCTAGTGTTAAAATAGGGGTACGACGTCGGATCACCTGCCATAATGAAAGATTTCTAACTTTCTAAACACGTGTCAACGAATGCATCCCACCAAGCATCTACACAACCTCGAGCCGTTAGCCATTGATAAAGATCCACCCGTTGACCGGATGCGTCTTGAAAGGTTGCACCTCGTCCCTACGATAAAATAATCGAACGCGAAATAGTGTCGGGCTATTTGCCTACAATTTCTCTAAAAAATAAACCGTCGCTAACATATACAATTATAATTTACATAGTAGTGTTTTTTAGATTCTCAATTAAAGTGATATACACGTTAATAGAACTTAGAACACTAGCACAGCAATGATTTTTTCTGTTACATAGATATATCCTTGTACGTTAACAAATATTATACGCTAATTTGTTAATGCACTATCATATAATATTATTGCGAGTTCTGCGCACTTCATGTGGTGCACGACGCGGCATCTTGTTTATATATAACTATTTATTCACAAATTAGTAATTTTATTTATAGTAAAATACAATCTGAATTAATTCTATCGAATTCTCTGTTTGATCTGTCCGACAGGCAATCTTCGATTACCCTCGGTTACCTGTAGGTACAACAGACCCGTGACAACCCTTATCTTCTATTATTTTCTTAGGGATCGTTCACCATAAAGAAATTCTTCATTATGGCGACTCCATACGGACGGCTTCCGTAACGATATAAAAATATAATAGAAGAGTACACTTTCTTATGACAGCGTTTTTATACGGTTCTATTATTTATTATTATTATAGTTCCATTACATTCAACTGCCTAACGCACAACCATTGAACCAGCAATGAGTATAGAGAGGAAAGAAAGGATGTGCACGAGACGACGTTCGGAGCGATTCTGCTCGTCGTGCTTATCTCGAAAAAGAACTAAAAACCCCGATGCATAGGAAAACCCCATGCGTTTCAAGGGCAGCGAAAGAAAATCTTTTCCCCGAAACGTATGGGCCCCGAAGTGCTTCCGTGACAGTCGAAACATTGGCAATCATCAATTTATTGCCTGCTCTTGAGTTCGGCTGCCACGTGTGCACTTCGACCGGGAAAAGTATACACCACACACCGTTGTGGTCAATCTTCCTTCTTTTCGTAAGGGCAATAACGTTGCGGATACCTTGCCCCCGTCCAAGGGAAGGGGGAGGCAGGAGTATGTAAAATTCACCCGACGATACAAGACCATGATGGCCCTCAGAAGATAAGAGGGTTTCCCCGACGTCTTCTAGTAATACATAAATAGTATTGCGTAGTTGCCCGGCAACAACCAACCATTGTACACCTAAGCTCTCACCCTGTTTCTCCGAGGCCCAGGAGACTTCCGTCCACATTCGTTAGACTCCGTCAAGGGTAACGCTATGCCTGCAACTTTTTGAGAATGAGCTTCTAGGGGTACTGCCCATGAATCGGCGTCCAACGTCCCGAGGAGTTAGGTCAATGTTTGACTTTTAATGTTCCGTATTGCTACGCGGAGCACATCCTGCGCCCGATAATAAACCCTACTCGACTATCTTTTCCAAACTCACCGCACCACCAGTACATATGCCTAATCATCGAGGCATCCTAGCTCCGGGTCATGGCAATGTTACACACCACTGTCATCGCTTCCAGGAACCAATGTGCCACCTGAACGGGGATCCTCTCTGACAAATCCGAACCTGTCCAGTCACGTGGGCGGCGATGTTCGGCGAGTCCCTGCCCACACCATGCAATGACCATCTGTCGAGGCCATGAGCCCTGCGCATCGATGGGAATGGAAGACATGCCTACCACGATTGACGTATGGTCCACACCAATTCATCGATCCTGACACAACGCACAACGAAGGAAGTTTTCCTCTGTTATATCGATAATGGACATCCACTGTTACCGCATGAACGCCGGCCTGGATCCCCCATTCAGAAAATAGAGGTCCAGACTCGCCGCCCAGGCTATGATCATATTTCCTCGTACATTCGTCCTGGCACTTCCCCATGATGCCGTATGGGCATTCAAATCTCCTAGGATGAGTACCAGACAAGCTATGCACCGTGTAATGCATCTATGAATCTCATCGCAGTACCTCTGGTACGTGTCAGAGCTACAGTTAGGGGATATGTAGCAACCAACGACTACCAAGTCCCGCTATTGTGCCGCAACGAACGCTTACTATTCTCCAGAAAGGTGAGCAGCGGAGAGTCGTGGTTTCCTCTATTAATTATAGCCACGAGGCTGTTCATATTTCTACCCCAGAAACGGTATTCGGGCGCCTCTGCGACCACTGTTAGTCGGACCCTCCGCTCGCGCATAGTTTGGTCAAACATATTCTGTGTTCTACGCGAGTGATTCAGCTTCGCCTAAATGTTGACATGCTTTCCCCTTCCTCCTTTCGGTGTTCCGGTACCACATAGCAGTTGTTGATGTTGCACTTGGAGCGGATATGATCTGACTATCGTCATCGGAAGTACTGGAGGGGTCATTTCGCCGAAGCCTCAATCTTGATCCATCAAGAATCGGCCTACCAAAGGTAACCCAACCCGTTCAGTCTCTTTGGTTTGTTCTAAACTACGGTGTGCTCAGACCTCAGCTTTGCCGGATGGGTAGGTGTTGCTCTAGCCCCTGTGTCACCACCACCTGCTCTTCAAACACCTACATTCTGAGTGTTAGGACAACTTCCACCTTCTGGAGAAAAGTGTCGAAGTCGAAGGAAGGCTTGGGGTCGACAGTTCCTTCCTCTCGACTTTCGACTACTTCTTACATTGCCCCTCTCTTTCTATCCATGGAGGTACACTTACATCTTTAATGCACATGCCCGCTTCCCCCAGAATCGGCATTACTCACCGTCCCTCCTGCAGTGCTTTATTTTGTCCCAGCAAGGACCCGAAACTCCCCACACAGATGGTAGTTTTATACCTCTCTCCCCTTACCTTTGCCAAATGCGACATGTTTGTTGTAGCTACCGTCTTCTCTTTTCACGGCAGAGCCGAAAATTCCTCCTCGCTCTAACGACGCTAGAATCTCTTTACCATCTTCCCTGTGATTAAAGAAACGCGCTTGTCCATAGTACAAGTAAAATGTATTTTCAACGGTGCGCTCAACACAATAGGGATGCTACCCCTATCTTAACAGAACCCGATTTATGAATACTGAAACCAATAAGTGGCTTTCCAGGTGGTCAATCCTACGTTGATTGAAAAAAAGGTTGCGAAATAAGTCCGCGTCGTATTCAAACTAGGAATTGTCGGATTTTTTCTACTGGGAATTCCATTTGGGAACCACTTGGGAATTCGTGCAAGCATCACCAACTTAATTACGTTGTTACTGAGTGCCCTTGCGATCCAGAAACAGAAGCTCTGGGTATTCCTATATAACAATCTCGTTCCTGAGCTGCATATCTCCTACGTTAAATGCTGGCTCAGTTCATGTTCGCTCTCTTTTGGAGAAACTTATTTACTGAAATCTTATTCAGACAGAAGTCAGGTACTGTTTTGGCGGACGATGGGGACTGCTACTCTTCCCTCAACTAGTCCTAGAGAAATATCTACATTTCATCACCCGGGGCTCAATCGCTCATGTTAAGAGCGCTTAATTAACAGTCTGGCCCCCTTAATTGTCTGTAGCCTTCTGGTCAGACCTGGGGAGCTCAGCTAAGTAACAGGAGCTACCGCAATCTACCACAAAGAAATAAAACAACAAGTCTCTGAAGTAGCTAGAATTCACAGAAGATCAGACTCCCTGCTGTTTGCCTTGCCAGTGAACCTATTTTAGACCAACGCATTTAACTTTTAATAAACAAATCTAAACAACTATTTATTCACAATAATTAACAACTCTTTTTTAATTATTAACAATAATTACAACAGTAATTGACAACTGTTTTCTTTCTGACATTCCGACTTTATCTGAAGTCCTTTTTCTGGTCAACAACTCTCCGTCGACTGGATATTACACTATCGATCCCGAGATCGACTTCCGTCAATCGAACAGCTTCTTTGCGATTCTTCAGCGTACGGAAAGGGGAAGCAACTTCATTAATGTAGCGTTTCTATATCGTTGTAACAATATAATCAATTGGAATCTTGATATAAGAAATCAAAACAAAACAGTAAATGTGAGGATATACAGGGTGCGGCACCTAAAACAGGTCACCCGAATAACTCGCTTGCTTTTGAAGATAGAAAAAAAAGGATCAGACCAAACTTACTTGATATCGAGGGGCTCGTAATCTGATGTCATTAATTTTTTTATAGGTGGAGACGTCAACGAGATATGAAGGTCAGCTCTGTTTTTTTAAATGGAACGGTATGGTTTTTTATTTACATTCTGATAGTGTATTTCAAGTCGAATACACCGACCTGTTATGAAGGTCATTCAAGGTCACGCAAGGTCAACTGCAATAGAAAATAAAATGTCTCAAAGCACTCTTCAAATACTTTTGTGTCTTCTCTGGTTGTTGGCATACTGCTCTTCTAAGTATTGGTAAGGGTCGCAGAACATAAATAAACATACCATCACATTGTATGCTTACCTGTATCCAGAAATGTTATTAGTAGTTTGACTACCGACTAGAGTACGACTTCGAAATATTCAATCTGAGTGTTCAATTTTCAAGAATGCGTTACACAATAGCAGAGAAAGTGGAAATGGTCATCATTTATGGTGAATGTCATAGAATTATGGGGGAAGCGGTACGTGTGTATGGTGAAAGATTTCCCGATCGTAATAATAGACCTTCACTTTCTGTCTTTACGAACATTATAAAAAAGTTTCGAGAAACTGGAAATGTGGATAAGAAAAAACGCACTCGAGCCAAAAAAGCAACTGATGATGGAAACACGATAAACATTTTAGCAAGTGTAATACAAAATCCACATGTTGGTACGAGGCAACTTGAACGCGAGAGTGGCATCAGTCAACGAAGTATTTTGCGAATACTTAAAGTTAACAAATTTCACCCATTCCACATTTCACTACATCAACAATTAAGTGAAAATGACTTTCAAAAACGTTTACAGTTTTGCGAATGGGGCCTCAGTGTTCAATGTCGACATTTTGAACATTTGAAGTAGCAGTGAATACGTACATAACATGTTACATGTAAATCGTCGTAGTGTTCGAAGAGTGCTTTGAGACATTTTATTTTCTATTGCAGTTGACCTTGCGTGATCTTGAATGACCTTCATAATAGGTCATTGTATTCGTCTTGAAATACACTATCAGAATGTAAATAAAAAACCATACCGTTCTATTTAAAAAAACAAAGTTGATCTTCATATCTCCTTGACGTCTCCACCTATAAAAAAATTAATGACATCAGATTACGAGCCCCTCGATATCAAGTAAGTTTGGTCTCATCCTTTTTTTTCTATCTTCAAAAGCAAGCGAGTTATTCAGGTGACCTGTTTTAGGTGCCGCACCCTGTATATGCACCTAGTATCGAAAAGGTATGGTTTACATATATGGTACATACTACAAGTGATAAAGAAAAACGAGGTTGTGACGCAACGAAGAGCTAAGCTAAGCCACCTCGATCACCTCAATAATGGAAAACAAGAAAACGCGGCTAAGGCATTGACCCAGGCAGCGCGGCCGTAACGCCGTATAATTTTCAGAATGCAACTGCGAGCCGAAGAACAACTTTAATCGGCTCACCAGTTAACGACATGGTGATAGGTATAATAAGTATAAACAACGCGAATCGGAATTGCTAGAGTCTCCGAAGGAGTGCCTGTGGGACAAGACGAGGTATGACCATCAGCTGCCGACAGGATGGGAGAGTAAGAAGCAATGCTATCGGACGCCCAAACAGCACAAGAGAGGGAAAGAGCGCTATATCTGGATGCTTCTTTCGATCAAAATAAAGAGAGAGAATGGCGGAAAATGCCGGCCGGCCGCCAAGAAGAAAGAACAGGATAGTCTCCTGGTCGCCTAAAAAGCGGAATCCCTGATTCTACCGTACGCTTTTGCAGAG
>CM052082.1:5515296-5545565 GCA_028453745.1 Agapostemon virescens | reverse complement strand
TGGTCACATCAATGGCATCCAATTTCGGCAGAAAGAACTGTGTTATCATGTCGCGATATCGAGCACCAGTACCAGTTACTGCTTGACCAGCCTCATTTTCAAAAAAGCATGGTCCAATGATGCCTCCAGCCCAAAATCCGCATCAAACAGTGACACGTTGTGGGTGCATTTTTTGTTCGACTATCACATGTGGGTTCTCCGAACCCCAAACACGGCAATTTTGGCCATTAACAAAGAGATCAAGGTGAAAATGTGCTTCATCGCTTAGGATGATTTTGCTCGAAAAATCAGCATCCATTTATTGATGTTCAATAATTCATTCCACGAACTCTCTTCGCTGTTTATGGTCATTAGGCTTCAGTTGTTGTGTTAATTGAATTTTGTAAGCATGGAGAGACAGATCTTTTGTGAGTATACGCTATAGAGAGCTTCTTGAAATTTGCAATTCTTGTCCACAATCGAATTGATGTTCCTGGGTTTTCACCAACACTCTCTCGCACTGCTTCGATATTGACATTTGAACGTCTTATTTTTGGACAACCGGTGTGTTTAGCATCTCCAACTGGTCCAGTCTCCCTGAATTTTTCTGAAAACATTTTTCCCTGAAAACACTATTTTGACCATATTTTGTATAAAATTTTCGAACTGCAACCGCCAAACTTTCATTATTTTTGAAATATTGTTCAATAATGAAAACACGTTGTTGTATCGTATAACGCTCCATTTTTACAACTCTCAGCTGTCAAATTGTTCTTTTTTCATGGTTGCCAACAATTTACTGCAAAAATGGCGGCAAAATCAAATCTTGCGTTAATTTTGGGACACCCTTTATAACCAACACTTGACTCATCAGTCCACAGAAACGTCTTGTAAAAATTAGAGATCGTTCCTATTATGCATTAAAAATCGTTATTGTAACTATACTATTTTATAATTACATATATGGCTCGATGAGTTGGAAGTACAATATGTACGAGCAGCTTTTCGTATTGAGCTAGATGGAGTTTCATCAAAGCGCAGAACGGCCTCTTATTTTATGTCTTGTGCCTTTATTTGGCATGAATTCTGTTTCTGTAAAACGCTTTATGAATAAAACAAATTAATTTTCGTTTGGCTGCACTCTATCAGAATATGCTTTTGCATGCTTCAATGGATTTGGTCTTTTATTTTGATTGCACTCGTAATAAATGCTTATCTTATCTGTATTTTTCTAGTGATTTATACAGCACAATTGAATCTGTTAATCTACAACTCTATCTAACCAAACGTCAGATTGTTTACTTCTACTGTCAATACTACAAAAGTGAAAATTCTGGTACTCCATATCAACAGGCAATGTAGCCTTCTCAACAAGAAATATTAATAAATATGGCAATGCAAAATAATTGAACTACATCTTTCATTTCCGACTTTTTTTTGTCACTTTGAACGTCATCAAATGAACATAGACTATCATATCATGTCGAATACACGCGTTAATCAAATTCGACGCTAATTGTTTTAACCCTCTATGGGACCGTGTAACTTTCAAATCATATGTTAATATATCGACATGTTACCAAATGATTGTAATTTTTTATAAGATAGCGTATACGTTTAAATTATATAATGCCTCTGAGGTAACGAATAACAATATTGATAACGGTTTGCAGCACCGTCAACCTGAAATATCAACGTAAATGCCTCACAAGTAGTCTGCAAATAGCAACCAACGGAACCATCTTGTACAATTTACATTATTTGTGCTTCTATCTGTTCTATTGTATTCTATATATTAAACAAATCAAATCGTACATAATAGCTTTGGGTTTGTATATCAATAACAACTCATTTCTTTGCAATTTCAATAATTTTGTTATTATTTGTGTATGATACAGTTTTGTGACTTTTCTTGTGAAATTACAATCGTTTTGAATACACGCGCTAATCGAATTGGACGCTAATTGTTTTAATTCGACCAATAATCAGTTTTTTCGTTTCTTATGAGCAGAAGAGAAATCGTAGTTGACGACGAAACATGCTTGGAAATACATTAAATCATCATTTTTATTAAATAAATACCTACAATGACAAATTCATTGTCCTATTGTTTATAAAACACCGTTAAACTTTTTCCTCTTTCATTTTTTTCTAATAACAACGCTGACCAGTAATGAAGCGAACACCCTGTACATTTAATTTTATATATACTCGTATGTATACACAGTCTCGTATTAAGTGCCGTTAAATGATACGACAAAAATGTTACAACGCTTTTATCATCCTTTTTAATGTGATATCATTGTGACAAAATACTTGTTATCTTCAATTTTTGCAAGAACATATCAAGCACCTTGTGATCACTTTATTTTTGTAACGTAATGCTATATTTTTACCTTAGAGTCATAACAGTTCAGAACAAAGAAATTCAGCAAATGTTCTCGGAACAACCTTAACCCCTTGACCCACAACGTCACGTTACACTCGTGTCGTAGATTCGAAACAGAATTTAAAAAATGGACTATTTATTTTAAATTGAAGGTTAGCATATCAGTCAATTAAAAAATATAGATTAATTATATCAAGTTTGGTAATGATTCCACTGATTTATCAATACAGTCGGTGTAGAAAGTATTCGTACAGCGATCAATTTCAAATAAAACTGCGTACGTAAACTTCAGTTATAAATTTTACGGAAAAAAATGATTAATAAGTATTCTTGGGTATTTGTAGAAAAGATTTTGTGAAAACTAAATTTTATTTTCTTCAAGATTAATACAAATATACGTCCAGCATAGATAAACGTAAGAAATAAACACACAGAAAGTATTCGTACAGTTATGAATAATGAAAAATAAACTATAAAAATACAATATATATTTTTTGTTTTAATAATTTGTAGGATTGCCTTTAGATTTTATAATAGCTTCGAATCTTCTTGGCATGGAATTTACTAAGTTAGATGTTAGAGCCGGTGTTATTTTGTTCCACTCCTCTAATAAAGCGATTTTTAAACATCATTTCGATGAAATATTATGATTATGTACTTTTTGTTCAAGATAATCCCATAGATGTTCAATGGGATTGATATCTGGTGATTATGGCGGCGTTTGCAAGTATTTTGATGTGTTGTATAATACCCATTGCCTTGTATTATATGCAGAGTGCTTTGGATCATTGTCGTGGGTGAATATAAAATTGTCTTTAAGACCCATTTTATTTGCACGAGCATAGAGATGTTTTGTCAAAATATCAATATAAATTGTATGGTTCATAATAGCGTGAATAAAATGTAGAGACCCCACTTCATTTGCACTCATACAACCCCAAACTAATACAGATCCACCGCCGTGTTTTACCGTCAGTTGCAAATTTTCTTTTCTGAATTTTGTATTTTTCTTCCTCCACACTGTACATTTTTTTTTTAGAACCAAATATGTCGAATTTGCTTTCATCAGTAAAAATTACTTTATTCCAATGTTCGATTGGTGTATTAATATGTTGCTTAGCGAACTCTAATGTTTTCTTACGGTTACTTTCGTTTACAAAATGCTTTTTTCGTGCTACTCGACCATGATATTCGCTACTTCTTAAATAGTCACGCACAGTACTAGCTAACACACTTGTGCCATTGTTGTTTTTAAGTTCTGTTGCAATTTCGGCAGTTATACGTGGATTTTGTTTCACTTTACGAATCGTCGATCATACTCGTTTATCTTACGGGGACGGCCACTTCTTCTTTTATTTGAAACAGTTTTTCGTTCTCCGAATCTGTCAATTATACTTTGAATAGTAGACCTTGCTCTATTCACTATAAAAGAAATTTCACTAAGTGATTTACATTGATTGTGTAATCGAATAATAATTTTTCGCTCTTCTTCCGTCGTTTCGCACCTTTTGCGACCCATGTTGTAGTATATTACGAATTTCAAACTTGCTTCTATTAGTACCCTGTACAAACTAATCGTCTTTGTTATTATTCGTCACATTCAGAAGGTCATATTATGTTTATATCTCAAGTAAACGCAAGAAATGAGAGACGTACGAATACTTTCTGTGCGTCTATTTCTTACGTTTATCTATGCTGAATGTTTATTTTTGTTAATCTTGAAGAAAATAAAATTTAGTTTTCACGAAATGTTTTCTATAAATACCCAAGAATATTTATTAATCATTTTTTTCGCTTAAAATCTGTAACTGAAGTTAACGCACACAGTTTTATTTGAAGTTGGTCGCTATACTAATACTTTCCACACCGACTGTATGTAATTTGATTATATAAATTTCTTTTAGACGAACTTAACTAAAACAATATATATTTGCGAACTGTAAATGAACTTTTAATTATGAAAAATTAAATATCACTTAAAATATATTTTGTATTAACCCAAGTTTTTTTATAAATAATACAAATAAATAAAATAGAAATAGTATATTTTATTTTGAATGTTAATTAGATTTATATATTGTTAAACTTAATATAAGATATTGCTATTATTTATTTATGCTGTTTATGTGGCAATGTCTTGAAATATTCACGATTTCTTTCTATTAGTTTCATTCACATACGGGTTTTTCCGAGCAACTCCTCCATTATAACCACATTCTTTTAATGCTCTGCGTATTGTTTGGGGGTACACTTTCTTTCCAATCTCTTCTAATAATTCGGCAGCTAATTTTGGTGCAATTAATGTAGGATATTTCTTTATTTTTCTTTTTTTATACTTAAATCTTTTAATAATATCTCACACTATACTTTTACTAACTTCAAGCATTGCTGCAATTTTCCTTTACGATTCACTTTTTGCATTGTGAAAAAATGACAAGTTGGCGAATGTTGTATGAAGTGTTTCTCTTATGTCCGATTATTACCAGTGAACTTAGCGAATATCTAAACACAACTGATTTTCTGAGGTTCGAGACAGTTTACACAGACTGTAATGTTTGTTAACATACCTCACAATCGTATTAAATATCACACTAGCTCACCCAAATTGTTACGTTCCGACGTGTCCGAATATTATTGTCACATTAAAACTAAACATTGTTTCGTTTAAAATAGAATACTTAGTAAAAGTTAGTAATTATATAAATAAAAATTATGCTTTTATTAACTAGACCTTACACGGTAATGTAATTTAAAATTAATTTTTTTTTCTTCATCGTCAACAAAATTACAATGTGGCAAAGTGAAAATTGTATAGTGTCCGAATATTTAAGTGATTCACTCTACAATCCCACGGAAATCCTCAATGAAATTCTATTTGGCGAGACTAATTGAGGAATATATACGAAATCACGTAGTCTGTCAAAAGACTTTCTCCAATTTTAAGTAGACAGGACGCATCCAATTCCGAACCTCTCGGGACAGCAAGCTATAAATCTTTGGAGAAGGAGCTTCTTGAGGTTCCAGCATTTAATTAAATTTGCAAAATAAAATTATTTTTAATATTTTTTCGTTATAAAAATGACAATACGAATAAACTAAAATATTAGTTAAAAAGAGCCGTCTTTCACGATCAAAACTAAAAAAAAAAAAGTTCCTGCGGTTAATAATAACGAAGAAAAAAATTTGTTCCCAAAGGTCGTTTTGTAAAAACCGTAAAGTTTGAGGTTCTGTATCTTTTAAAGAATTTCGAAAATAGAAGAATGATGACTTAAACCCCCCCTATTTTCACATAGACTATAACATATTTCAATTTAAACAAAATCGCTGACTTGGTGTACAAAAGTGATCCGCTTGGCGTGGAATGACCCGTGTAGCATCCCTCACTTCAGCAGAACGTTATCTTTTTTTTATTAGGTAGTACCCACTAAAACTCCCACCCCTAGATTCTATCTAGATTCACGTTGCTAAAAACCCCTGCATCACCAATCCAAGCCAAGGATACTATTTTAACCTAACAAGGGAACATATTCAGATACGGAAATCCGATTTTTATGAAACTTATGGGAGCTTATAGTTCTTTAAAAAATATTTAAAAAATTTAATTATTGTTAAATGGCAGAAAAAAGAAAATCCTGTATCCCTTATTTTGGATCAAGGATCACACACCCAAGTTTATATTAAAATGAACTAATAATAAATAAGAGAAACTGCAAAAAAATAAAATTTTCAATATATTGTTTAAACAAAAAAACTTTTGTTAACATTTTCTTGCGCGACTACATTTCCCATTGAAAAACACATAATTTAAAAAAAAATTCAAATTTTTTCGACCTCTGGTTTCCGAGATATCTCAAAAAATAAAATTTGGACCCTCAACTTTGAGGGCTGTTTTCACCCCTTCGAAGTGGATGGTTGCCGATAAAAAAACACGTGTCAAATATTTTTTAAAGAACTATAAGCTCCCATAAGTTTCATCAAAATCGGATTTTCGCATCTGAATATGTTCCCTTGTAAGATACAGTACAACAGAAGATTACAAACAGGTGCATAACCAGGTGTAAAATCGAAAATGAAGGAGGGTTTTTTCTATCACGATTTTTCCTTGCATAACAGAACCAAAGAATCTACTCTTTGGTAAGAACACGAAATAATCACCGCACCTGTACCAAACAAACACTAGACCTAATAGATATGGTAAGTATGAACTAATTAATCATAGTAATAGGTTAAGCAATTGTAGGAGCTAAACGAAAACACAATTATTGAAAAAAGGGTTTATGTATCATAACATCTTTATTTTTTCATATTATATGTCTAAATGTAAATATGTTATGTAATAAAGAGATTTTACAAACAAAAATCTATTGGTCAAGAAGACGAGCGGGAAACAGGACTGAAGGAGTCTCCGGATATTCTCAGAAGAAAGAAATATTTTCGAAATCACAGAGTTAACATCTTGGAAACTGAATAATGAAGTCTTTATTTTATTTTCGCGACGTATCTGTTGGGATTTTATTTTCTGCGTACGTCCTCCACGAGCAAAGCGTTTCAACGCTCCACGGGCAATTCGAACCAACCAATGTTTTTAAAGCCCTCCCCCAGAAGCTACGTAACATAATTACTCTCTCCCTGTACTTAGCAAGTTAATCATGGCGCAGATACAGAAAAGCAGCGAATCGGATGCGTGCATCAAGCACATGTGACCAGGCCGTGACAGAAGCGTGAGGTGTTCATCAGCGAGGAATGCAAGCATGACATTGTAGAAAGGGTAAGATAGAGCGAGAGACAAGTTTTCATTTAGCGACACTATGCCGATACGAGATACCAGCGAACGCGACAATAGGGTACATTGTATGAAAAATGGGTTGGTAGGGGAAGAAGACGATTGAGGGACCCCCATACGGTTTGGGCCTGTGCTATAGGAAAGAAATATTAATGTAGAAAAATGAATAATTCGCACTCAAGGAAAGTGGAAATGTTTAAAATAGAAAACAAATTAAAAACAGCATAAATCTATTACAAAAAGACTGCTAGAAGGAATACAAAATAAAAATGACTGTAAATGCTGTGGATGAACAATATAAATGAAATTTTCGTATTCACTTTAGAAACATTACATACTTATAGTTTTGATATGTCAAAAAATAGGTGTCTTTAATGTAATTGGTTTTATTGTAACGATATTTACAATCATGAATTGTAATTTACCGCAAAGATTTGCGTGAAATAAATAATAACACTGTATATACAAGTTGAACAAATTCTTTTTGATAAAACAGATTTGTATTGTTTTGTGTACCGTCTTGTAGTATTTTCGCGGAGTATACACTTCTGTTATTTCAAAGCAGTACATATTTATATTATGATCATCTTCCAACGTTGTGATCCAAAGACCTTCTAAACTAATGGTTTTCGGGCATAAATAGTTTCACGTAATACTTAGAAAAATAATTCTCTGCATAGGTTAGTGCATTAAGAAGAAATATAGAATACTATTCTAAAAATCGTATGTCACCTTCATATGTCCTATACGCTTTCAGTTAGAAAGAAACTATCTACAAGGAGTGTGAAAACTATTCCTACAAATAAATAAATTGAGAACGATATCAATTAAAAAAAAAAAAAGATTATATCTCCAGAAAATTCAAAATGTTTAGCCCATTTTTAAAAAATGGTTTGCTTTAAAGAATGTACGAAAACTCTTTGCACTGACTGTATGTATAAATTACATCAGATGGTGGCCCCCTCTGAACTATTACAAACTAACATATCCGAATTATTATTTTAAGTAATACACGGTGTACGAAAAATTTGTATTTATGAGTTAAAGCCGATAACAATATAACAAACAGGGTGTTTTGACTGTTTTGTCCACTTACAGTGGCTCACGTATATATTTATTATTGTACAAGAAATATTTCATGTCACTTCCATTATTTTTTAAATTCCAATTAAATGTATTCTTAACTTTGATGTATTTTTTGTGAAAGCAGATTTTTATGCTCAAGTTTGCAATATAACTGTCTGCACAATAAAAAGTGCGAATGAAAAATTCCAACAAGCATGAAACAATTCTTTATATGATTTTCATGAAATTTTTACATAAGTACATTTATGTATATATATTATTATATATATATATATGATGTATTCAGGATATACTATACAATGTATATAGAATGTAAAATATGTTTTATTGAAAAATCATCGATGAACTTGAAAACTCAATAAAAAGTGACTTTGAAGAGAAAAGCATGAACCGCAATATTTATTGTTTCAAGTCAAATCACATCTTTGTCGTACATTTTTGAACCTGCAGAAATGACGAAAATCTATTTAAATAGATGAGATAAACGGAACACTTTGTAGATACATATGAATCTTCATAAAAAATGATATTTTTCTACCTATAAATCCGTAATAAAACAGAAAATTTTCTTTCATAATAGACTTAATAAAGTAAAAATAATATAACGATATTTTTAAATTTTTCTAGTTTTTATGGTTTTATGTTTTCTTCTACCAGTTTGATCATAGATTTATAAAATACGCAAAAAAGTCCATCAAATATTGTTATTAAGGATAGAATTGTATAATTATATAAAATAAAATTACATAATTATATTACACAATTAATTACTGTTAAAACGTAAAACAAAATTGCTTTTTCCGAAAACAGTCCGTGAGAATGAAAATTTCTAATTTCATATTTAGGTAGCAAAAGTTTATTAAAAACTTATATTTAAAATTAAATCCGATAAAAACAAAAATTAAATTTAATGATATGGAAACGATTCAGTTTTTTTACAGGTCAGTTATGAAGTTTATATGTTTAATACCTTACTTTTGTTTTTTATTTATCCATGTTAATGATACAATAAAATTTTATTTGAAAGTAATGAAACTTAAAAGTTAAGGTTTTAATGTATATACTGAATTACTGACGCAAAATTCATATCATCCTTGTCCACTTAAGAGTTACGTAAATTTTATCTTACATAAGATAGTAACTTTGCTTATATCGCGGTAGTGCATGGTGAAGTAGCGTTTCATACAAGGAACATACAGTAACCTTTATTCGATCTGCCAATGGAAAAAGTCATGTGACATTTATGTGATATATTATATTACCATGCGTTACGAGTTCTTGAAAAGTTGCTGACTAGTTAACAATCGTACAATAGAAGATAGTATTGATTGAAAGTAAAAATTTCCGAAAGGTTGTACGCTATCACCTATCTGGTTTTAGGTTAAGTTTTGTATTACATACTTAATAAAGTATGCGTGCAACTATTGCAGTTTTGTGCGTTTTCCTCGGTTGTTGCAGTAATGTCGTTTTCTTGGAACTTCTGGTGAAGTAAGTATATAATACCTAATTATACATATATATTTATATATCCAAAACTTCCTTTGAATAATACACAAAAGGTACATTCAATTGAAATTATTATATTATAGACATTATAAATGACAAAAATAATAATAGTACCGTTTTTTAGAGATGATCCTGGTTCTGGAAATCTTATCACGTTTGTACAATTCTTTTTTATATCAATACAGGGATTTATATTCACTTCAAAATGTGGGAACCTAAAACCCCATATAGGAATAAAGGACTTCTTCGTATTGGTGACAATGTTTTTTATCACAAATGTTTGTAATAATTATGCATTTCATTTTAATATACCTATGCCCCTACATATGATATTCAGAGCTGTAAGTACACAAAATCAAAGTATCCCGATATTTAAGATCTTCAAATGTAATTACTATTCCATATATTTTTAGGGATCTCTGATAGCAAATATGATTATGGGTGTCGTAGTATTAAATAATAAATATGTATTTAGCAAATATTTGTCAGTGTTTATGATTACTCTTGGGATCGCTGTTTGTACAGTCGTTAGTGGTAAAGATATCAAATCACTGCAAGCTAAAAATGTTGAACAAGTAATTACAACTCCATGGGAAGATTTATTTTGGTGGATAATGGGAATATTATTAATGACAGTTGCATTACTTGTTTCTGCGAGAATGGGTATTTATCAAGAAGAGTTGCATAAAAAGTATGGAAAACATCCAATGGAGGCAATGTATTATACGGTATGTTGACATTTGTGTTATTATTCCTCTGCCAAATATACAACAAATATCTAACGTTTATTATCTTTTCAGCATTTACTGCCCTTACCGTTCTTTTTATTATTAGCACCTAATATTTGGGAACATTTCTCCTATGCAGCTTCTTCGGAACCATTACTAGTACCAATGATGAATATACATGTGCCAAAATTAATTGTATACCTTATAGGAAATGTTCTTACGCAGTATCCTTTTAAAAACATGCAACACCTGTGTATTCGGTAGGCATATTAACAAATTGAATTTATTATGTGTTATGTAACCTTAATAATTAATTTAGATATGTGTGCATTAGTTCTGTTTACACGTTAACAGCAGAATGCACATCTCTTACGGTGACGTTAGTAATAACGTTAAGAAAATTTTTATCCTTAATTTTCTCAATACTATACTTTCAAAATCCTTTTACAATCCACCACTGGATTGGTACGCTGCTAGTCTTTGTGGGTACGGTGATATTCACAGAAATTGTACCAAAGATTGCAGAAAGTTTACATCTTAGAGAGAAAAAGAAGGTCCAATAATAAATGATACAATAATAAAAGATTTTTTAAAGAATGTTTAAATTAGAGTTTATTCGGAGTTAAATATTTTAATAAATATCAATTTCGTATATCTACTATTTACATATACTTTGCAGATTTAGTTTATGTATCTTTTATTTTTAATTCAATTGTTGAACTAATAAAAGTATTATGTGTAATATTCATTCAAAACTACACTTTACTTTAACCTTTAAATTCGCATCTCACAAGTACATTTCGATGTACACTACAAAAAGTAACATGTTTTATGTGTCTGATAAAGTCTAACACACAGCTCTTTCTGGCTATGAAAAACAATATATTTCAATTTTTGTTTCAAAAGTAAAATGGCTATATATATATGCATCTATAAATTATGTCCTAAAGATTACATTATGCATTTGAATTCCCTCCTATCCTTATTCGTTCGATCGCGTGCTACGCGCGGCGCTATCGTAACTACATTCACGTGGTCACGCATCATTATGATTGATACTAGAGTCGGTGTGGTAGCATAGTAGTTCTGTTAAGTATAGTTTCATTCAAATAATATGTAGATAAAGAAAGCATGTTAAAATTTTGATATACATTTTGTATAAACTGATATATAAATATAATCAAACATAATATAATGAATCCTTTAACGTAAGTATATTACTCTGATTACAAAATTTAAATACAATTATCTAATGTTTTCTAGAATTTGCTATAAAATGGTTTTAGAAATGTTAAAAATATTCAAAAATTAGGAGAACAAGAACTACTAAGAGGCAGTAAATCATCTTGGCACGATCAATACAAAGATAGTGCATGGATTTTTGTTGGTGGTTTACCGTATGATTTGACAGAAGGTGACATTATAACCATCTTTTCGCAGTAAGATTTAATTATTTGTTGAATTCATTATTTACTTAAAATATTCATATATTAATGATACGGCTCAATGTAATGTAATAAACAATAATTACATTAAATTCTCCTAGGTATGGAGAAGTAGTAAATATAAATTTAATTAGAGATAAAGACACAGGTAAACAAAAAGGTTATGGATTTTTATGTTATGAGGATCAAAGAAGTACAGTTTTAGCTGTTGACAACTTTAACGGGACTAAGGTATGAATATTACCCATTATAATAAATTACTTAAATTAACACCTTGTTGATCAAGTATTTTGAACCAGAATTGTTCCATGTGGCCAACTATAATTTCTGTGCTCGAGTATGAAATTGAAACAACTAAACAAAAAATAAATTTCGATAAACTTCAATGAAATTAATTTATCATCCAATGTCAGATTCATTACTATCTTCTAATTAAATATAATCTTCCAAATAACTATCAAAATCATTCAAAGAATCAAAGTGTATGATCTTAATTGACTCAAAAGTGAACATGAGTTACTTATAACTACCCAATAATGTTCATAAAATTAGATATAAAATGAACATTAATTCAGGACTGGTTTGTAACATTTGGACATGGAAACAAGAATACACTTGTGACCAGTCAGCAAGGTGTTACATAAAATAATTCATATGTAGTATTAATTATATACCTCAGATTTTAGGAAGGACAATACGAGTTGATCACGTAGCTAATTATAAAGCACCAAAAGATTCCAAAAATATTGATGAAGAAACCAAACAATTAAGAAAAGAAGGTTGTGCTCCAAAAAATAGTTAGTATTAAAGTTATACATTAGTGCTTTTTATTATGTTCCTTAGATTCTAAAAAATTACTACATTGTAACGTATTGTGTCAATTATAAATAATCTAAAATAGTATAAAAGTTTCTATTTTACATTTTCTTCACCCTCTGTTTCTCTCATCATTTCTCAATGGAATATATTCCTAATTTTATCGTGATGTTCAATGAGCAGTGACAGTAAATGTTTCCACCAATTAATATTGTTAAGAACGAATGAGTTTTCAACTAAAGTTCCGAACGTATAGCTCACATTTTCGAACTTACTCTGTGTCCCAAAAATGATTCCGCTTTTCTGCTGTACCCTCCCTTTCTCATAATAGAAATTGTTAACTTCAATCTTTCCCTGCTGTTCTAAAGTTCTCTGGTAAATCTATTGTTCTTAAAAACTTATATTTGTAGTTGAAACTTGAACTTTGTATATCTTACAAAATTTCACTTGTTGCGCGTCGCTATCCTGTATTCATAATTCCTCTACTATTTCTCGTTTCCTTTCTCCTTTGTTGCATTTCTCATTGAATACTCTTTTCTACTTTTGTACTGCTCGTTTTCTGTTTTCTTCAAAAATTCTTTTACTAACATTCTCTCACTTATGTCTTACTCTTACTCTAATTGTTATATTGGTTTTATCTCTTTTCACCTCTTCTTACACTATATAAATCTGGCGTTTGCATACTTAATCCCAACATCTACTTTAGACATTTCGTTTGCACTTTTTCTCAAATTTCATAATTTTTTATTTCTTTTATCTTTAATTTCGAATAAATTTCATTTTTAAAAGAACCATTTGTAAGAATATTCAGATACTAATATACAGTGCTAAAAATGTGAAACCCATGAAGTTTAATATATACATTTATATCACAATAATAATAATATAATTTAAAACAATATGTTTTGGTAGCTTTTAAATAAATTGCTGTTAATGAATCAGTGAAAACAATTGAAATGAAGCCACACAATATATAATTTAGGAAATTTACATTAACAATTATGATGATATTAATATTGACCATTTGCGTACCACAAGCCACTTTCGCGCTCTTCAGATTTTGTGTCGAAAAAAGCCTGCGCATTTGGCCGATACAGACAACTGACAGCGCACCCACAATTTGTCGAAACACGTTCAGCCTTTCAGACGCATGTACGTCGCATCGCTATCAGTAATCCAATTTGTATTTTGTTGTTACATATTATAAATTAATAGTATATATATACATTTTTTTTTCATTCGTAACAAACACGTTGTTTACCGCATTGAATATAACAAGCGTTATCGAGCTCTTCGGCTTTTTTCAACACGTAATCAGAGTGCGATCGCGCTCCTTGGCGCTTTTTGAACGTGTTTTTTCAAAACCCTCTGGTACACAAACGGTTAAGCTAATAGGTCACACATTGATTTGAGTTGCAATTAGAAATTGGTTGAAAATATCTTATTCAAATTTATCTTTATTAAATTATACAAGGTTATAATATATATTATATTACTATTAATTATTTTAAATATTGATATATTGTTCGACATTAATTTCATTTAATTCATTTTGTAAGTTTTTTTTATGTTTTTATCGAATGATGAACATACAGTGAGGATCAGATTGGTATTACTTATCATATTATTAAAATAATGAATTTTGTACTTTGTAACTAACGTGTACTTTTAGTGTCACTGTAAAATGATAGAAAATTATATATTCTCTATCATGTAAAACTGTGTATGCATTAAACTTAAACTTTGATAAGTGATCCCAGGTAGAAGATACACGAATAGCGATTCATATATCGGATACGTATCATGATTTATATACACGCGTATGAGATACGCGTTCGGAAATTAAATACTTTTGCATTAATCACTTTTTGGAGTATCACCATAAACAATTGCTCTACAGTTATAGTTTCAAAATCGTCTTCAAATTATGAAAATTATATTTATATGGCATACATATATGTTTTACACCTTTTTTGTTCTTATTACCCCTACATTCAAGTTTAGTTATAGTCACATAATGCATGCATTTAAGCATTTATCATGATTGAAAAAAATAATTACTCTTATATGTAAAGCATATATAATTTATTTATAATTAACCAGGTTATGCTGTTCATTATGCTGCACAGCATCCAACAAATATAATCATAATAAAACAAAACAACATATCTGACATATTGTAAAACATTTATATTCTATACATTACTTGTACCTCATAGTAAGCTTCATCAATTATCTTAAAACAGCATTAACATATCTATCATCTCTTTTCATGAACTATGGAGGGACAAAAGGTAAGTCATCAACAAACAAAATATTTGCAAAATTGTATCTACTGCTTTTTGTAATTACGTGGTATAAACTTGGTGGCATAATCATCTGGAAAATATACTCTGTTTCCTTTTAAAGATAACATGCGCACTGGTAACTTTAAATTAGATTAGAATTTATAAGAAATTGTAGTATAAAATATAATATAAGAAATGCAACCACTGTATACATTTCAGTCAAATTGTCACATACAATAAAATTTTACATTGTTCACTTTACATAATATTTATAAATTTCACACAGCCTTATCAATTCATATGATTCGCTCGAAATTATAAATACAATTTAAGTATCATTAGAGTTTTAAATAAAATATCTTAAAATCTTTCATTAAACTTTACAATGTGCGCAATGTTATAATTAATTCTATGAATACTTAATAAAATTTTATTCGTGATAAATATAATGAAAGATGTTAGGAGAAAAAATCTATAACATTAAAATATACGAATAAAACCTAGATATGTCAAAATACAATTCTTAAAGAAATAATTCAATACTATACTTTTTGTGCAAATGTTATTAAATTTTTGTCAATAAAGCGATATGTAAAATGTAATAGATATAATCTTTTTAAAATGAAAGTAATGCAAAACAATGAAGAATATAATTTTTAAAAGTCAATTAAAACATAATATATGCATAATAAAAAGCAATTGTTTGCATAATGAATATTAGTATTAATAATCAGAAAATATAAACAGTATTAATTTGAACGAAAAAATCATACGAAATTATATCTCGTTTTTAATAGAATGTTATCAAGATGAACCAAATTCACTCATCCATTTCTCATACTTTTCTAAATCTTCTTGAGAAACGCTCTTATTACATCTTTCTACAGCTTCGTCAAAATCTGAAGCAGATACAGGTAAATCTAATTCTTCTTTTGGTAATTGTCTAATTTGATCTGGCTTTAATCCTGCAATCTTTCTCCGCATTGACATCATAGACGCATCTCTATATAGAATATATAAAATATTTTTTGTTGTATTTAGAAATTACAAATAGAGCATACATTAATTACAATTACCTGCAAACGTTTGTAATATCTGCTCCAGAATAGCCTTCTAATTTTCTTGCAATATCTGATAAATTTACAGAAGAATCTACTTTTACTTCACGCAGATTAATTTTCAACAAAGCTTCTCTACCTTCATCTGTGTAAAGCAAATATGTACATTAAAATAAGTAACACAAGGTATATACAAATTTCTGCACATCAACAAATTATTATGAAACGTACGATTTGGTAATGGAATATATATACGTTTTTCTAAACGTCTGCGAAGGGCTTCATCTATATCCCATGGAAAATTTGTAGCTGCTAATACCATTACCACTTTACTCGGGTCCTCGCTGAAGAATATTAATATTCGATTAAATTGTGTTGTATTAGGATACATTTATAATTGATTTACTATTACCACTTTATGTAAATAAATATTTTATCAATACTTATAATATACACTTAATATATATGTATATTAATTATTATTACCTATTTGAGCTTATACCATCCATTTGAACTAAAAGTTCAGATTTTACCCGTCTTGAAGCCTCATGTTCAGATTCAGATCCTCTTCTAGAGCACAGAGAGTCAATTTCATCTATGAATATTGTGCTAGGTGCATAAAATCTGGCCTATGTAAATATATTTATATGTACAGTATATGTAAAAAATATATAACAATGAAGAAAGTATATAATTTTGAATACTATATAGTAAGAACTAATCTAAAAATTTATACACACTATTTTATTATTTATTTAATCCAATTTTATTTAAAAACAAAATGTTTAATCATATAAATATTAAAATAAAGAAGTTTAAAAAATTCAGAATCAAATAAACAATTTTAATGTTAACTAAATTGATTGATATGTTTAAAAAACAACTTTTCTTCTATGTACTACAATTTCACAGAGTATCATTCTGTTTTAGTAATTACAAATATTTAGAAAACTTTAATTCAATTGATTATTGTATAATATTCCAAAAAATTAAATAGCTATATGAAACAATATATAAGTACACTACTTAATACTTAAAATTTCTATCTGTAAACATAAAGCGTTTACAAAATAATGAATAGTGAATAAAAGTATTTGTACATTTTTATTATAGACACATGACGAAATAATAAAGCAAAAAATATCATAGAAAATTTTTTATCAAACGCATGTACTTCAATAGAAATAATGTTAAGTCAGTAATATTTACCATTTCAAAAAGGAGACGAACAAGTTTTTCCGATTCTCCCCGATACTTTGACGTTAACGTAGAAGATGATACATTAAAAAATGTTGTTCCACATTCAGTGGCTACTGCTTTTGCAAGCATTGTTTTCCCAGTACCCGGTGGTCCAACCATAAGTACACCTTTCCAGGGACGACGAATTCCCTGAAAGTACAATATTTATTTATATAGTAATGTGATGTATTTAATGAATGTAAACACATATTACATACTTTAAAAAAATCTGGCATCCACATGGGAAGGACAACTGCCTCTTCTAACAAGCGTTTTGCTTCATGTAAATCAGCTATATCGTCCCAATGAATATTCGGATTTTTTTGAACAATGTCTCTTTCTATAACATTAGACATTAGCTGCTTAAGTTGAAAATTATTAATACAATTATTAAGATATTAATTAACATGCCAGCATGCACAAAAATTGCAAGAATCAAGATTTATTATTTTTATTACTATTTTGATCTCCTTGCACTTCATAAATCCTGATCAAATTGTAGAATATATATTATATATAATAAGTGAATAATAAAGAAAAATATATAAATGTTTTCTCATATATCTATGAATTTTCTGAATCAAATTTACATCATAATTGTGATATATAAATAGTATATTACTACTGATGAGTTTCACTTGAAAATTAAAACATTGATTTATAGAAATAGTATTTACATGTAAAATTGATAATAAAAAAGTACTGATGCTCGTCAACTTCAGAAAAATACTTTCAAAAGAATATTTTATACCATGTACTCTTTCATATTATAATACATAACCATATCACAATGTACTGTACCTAGTAAATCTACTAAATCTCTATCATTTCCAGATGGCTCAAATTTGCGTTCCTCTACCTCTATATCAACCTTTTCATTCTCCAATTTTTCCTATAAAACATATTTATATGTTACGATATCATTGCACTATGAACTTGTATATTTTCTATACAGAAAAAATAAAAAAACTAACTTTATTAAGATCGTCTTTTCTTGATACTTTTCTATCATCTCTTTTAACAGTTTTTATATCTGGTTTTTTTCCTGTAGCAACTGATTTTCGTAAGCTGGTTCGATTCTGTTGTTTTGGTTGACTTTTTAGTGGTCTAACATTCCTACAAATGTAGTTCTTCATGTTATTATATTCTATAATATTTTATAGTAAATGTATTCAGTATTTAAGCTTTCTCTAAAATGTAGTATCATAAGTTAAAGAAAATATGTGGTTTGTACTTTTGTTCTGTTGGAGTTAAAGGTGGCCATACATCTGGATCTCTTACTAGAGCTTGGCTCCAAGACGTATCTGAATTACTAAAAGTCCACAAATTTGGATCTCTTGTAGGTTCTTCGAAAGGTAAACATGATGTTCCTATGCATTTTAATTTTTCTATTGTGTTTTTATTGTAAAATATATAATTTTATCATGTACATGATAATAATAATAATAATAATATTACCAAATAGTCTTTCTCCATGAGTTTCTACTTTAAAAAGTTGTAAAGTATTAGATGTAGCCTTTACTTTTTCAAATTCTTGAACAATTTGGTGTTGAACAAGCTGCCACTTAGCTTTACGCGTGGCATCGGCAATACTTGCAAGTAATCGATGGATTTGCTGCACAACACCTTGGTAATAAACTCCAGATGTATCGTAATTACCGGTCAATGCCATTTCGCGGGCCAATTTAGTATTTTCACATATTTCGTTGATTGAAATTGCCATAATTCTAACAAAACAATTATATGTATATGCGCATATAATGTAATGCATACAATATTATATACTATTACATACAATAAACCCTGTATGAGATTAATAATACAAAAAACATACGTCTGTATAAAAATATTTTGAAAATATAGTATCCTTAGTTGAAATTCAAAATATATGTCACTTCAAAATAAGAATGTATACATATTATATGAAAGCAATAATATTTAATAAATCAAATATAACTGTTTAATGGATATAATAAAATATATACTTTGAATTGATGAAATTAACTTCTTCAAACTTTTTGTAGTGTATCAGTTTTGTAGTCCATACCCACAAAAGTATGTAAAACTTTTAACTATCTAATTGATCGAATAGTGTAAAATATATAATATTACACTAGCGCGCACACATATGTAAATCCAACTATAATGTATCGAACGATGTTTTAAATATTAATCACGAAATACTGTCACAGCATTGCACACATTTTGACAAACGTTATATGAACTGTTTTTAAAATAACGCAAAGTACTATTAAATTTTACTGGTAATTAATATTATATAAATTAGAAAGACTGCAATCTAGTAAAACGAGTCAAATGTATACTTGTTTATAAACAGATATGTGTGCTATAAATTATTCGAAATTGCTAATTTTAGTCGCCATATTGGTATGTTCACAAGACGCGGTTCCTTTAAAATTAGTGTGATTCTTAGAAAGATATGAAAGTACTTTTATTTTATTAATATCTTATAATTATATCTCTTTAACTTGAATTTCGACGCGTATGTACTTATGCTAAATAAATCTTTGAAATAAAATCTAAAAATATATGATAAATTGGAAAAATAAAAATAAAAGAAGTAGAAATATTTGAAAAGAGTTAAAAGTGACAAATTGTAAGTTATTTCTTCAAGTCAAATATTTTTTATCTTTATATAGGTTAGTGATCTAATTAATATATTTGAATTAAATATTGTTCTACTTTTGTGTATAGACATGTGTAATTATCCTCTATTAAACATTTTTTTTGTAGATATGAGTCTTAAATTACCAATGCACGAAGCGCTTAAACCAATAGCTTGGTTAACAGGTACATGGAAAACCCAAAAACCTGGGTTTGGAAAATATCCGACAATTGAATCTTTTAAATATTGTGAAGAAATGAGTTTTAGGTCGATAGGTCAGCCAATGCTGAACTATATTGCAAAAAGCTGGTATGCAGATAGCAAAAAGCCAATACATTATGAAATGGGATTTTTGAGAATAATACCTGATACAAACAAAATAGCTCTATTAGTGTCACATAATCGTGGTATTACAACTATCGAAGAAGGCATAATAGGAAATAAAGTAATTACATTGCAAACCACCAGTGTACAGGTACCAACAGAAGGAGCAAGGGTGCCTAAAGTTGTCAAGGTATAATATAATACGTAAGGAATAATTCGGTATTCACAATGTACAATCAAACATAAATCTTAACAGCTTCGCAGAGAATTCAAACTTATTGAAAATTGTTTGCAACATAAATTATGTTTGGCTACTGAAACTACACCAGAACTGCATGACCATTTATTGGCAACATATGTTAAAGAATGCGAAAGTGTCAATTAAAGGAGATAATGTAAATATGCTTGATTTCAAATAAATAGTTTTATATATTTTCCAATTAAAAATACAAACAAATATAATTTTAGAGGAGCCGTTAAATTCTTATTACATATATTACTATTTCAACAAGTTTCATTAACGAATAATGTCTATTGTAAACATTTTTACTAACTTTGAATGTTAATAAAAAGATATCGTACAACGAAAGTAAACAATATTTACCAGAAAAATATATATATGATTACTTTCAAAATTATTTTATTTTCGCTTTAACCGAACTCGATTAGATTACACCAATAATTACACGTGTAGCAGCAATTGTTGGCATTTTAATGGACCTTTGATGTGATATTTGTAGGTCAACAATTGAGGAATTGTCAGTTCTCGCAAATGGGCCAACGATCGTACCCAACGTAGACTTTACGTCACTATAATGCAAAAGGTCAACTGGGTGGCTAACATATTTATTCTGATCTCCTCTTTTATGGATATTTTTACAGTATATCATAAACAATGTAGAAACAATCTATTTGCACGATAAAAATAGGCGAAAAACTTCTTTCTCGCGTCAGACTTCAACTCGAATCGTCTACATAATAATCTGGTACGCTACCACCGTACTTACGGAGGTTTCTTCAAAATATTAAAAAAAAAGCTCCATTCTGAACAGACCAAAAGGATTTTGTTATAGTACACAAGCACTACAACTTCCATATATTGCCATTTTAACACTTTACTGACCGACGAGTATTTCAAAATTTTTCAAAATCCATTGTTCATGATTGAAAATTTTTCAATGGATCTCTCAACGCTGACAGCAATTTTTATTGTAAATCAACATGATACCCTCAGTAATGTTATCTAATAATTTCGTTACAAATTACAATGTAAAAGCAGTTTGTTAGACTTCATTTTGTTACAGTGCAACTATTGAAAGTCCTAATAATAGGCTTCCGGTAGGAAAAGTGTTAAAAGCTACTGAAACACCAGTGCCTTTCCCTTGTAAAATGGAAAACTTCAAGAAATAAATATATTCCAAGGTTGTATACAATATCATTTTAGTAGATCATCCATTGCGCGAAAGTAATAAACTGTTAGTATATTCATCAATAAAGAATACAATAAATGGTCTAACTTTGGTTGGACCAGTGTAATAATATCATATGTAAATTCCTTGTTAATTAACTAACTACAATGATTGTGTGCTGAACATTAGACCTTCGTTGGAAAAATTCTCGTTACTTTACGTCCTATTCCGTATTTGTAGGTAGAAGCACCAACTATATTTCCACAAACTCCGTACTGTTGGATACCGTTGGCCCACCATAAATGTTGCTAGGGTAGTTTGACATTTAAGAGAATTTAAGAAATCAATATGCAGTTCGTATATATACTTGCATCTTTGAACTTCCTTATGTAAAATTGTAAGAAAACTGTGTTTAACAATGAGATAAATATAAATATACAAATTCCTAATGGTTCATCCTTGTAAAAGTTAATTTACAAATACGCATGTAAAATACATGACACCTGTAGTCTATTTTATAAGTATTTTCGACCTTTACAAGTGGATACTATATACGTACATACTAACTACAGTATGCATACAATATATATATATATATATATATATAATATATATATACATAAGACATAAGATGAGCTACTGTCACGCGAAGGACAAACTCGAAGATTACATTTTGTTAAATATTTTCTAATTTTATAAAACTACGAACTATGCAAATTATGGACAATCTACTGTTAATTTACTTAATATAAATCTAATTTATTTTAAGTAAAGAATTATATTTAAAACATTCTAGAACTACTACCTAATATATATATATTTTTTTCTTTTCTTTTTTTTTTTAATGTATTATGTTAGATTATTCGATACTTATTAATATTTGTATAAGTATAGAGAATTGTTACGGTTCCGTAATTGTCAGTATACATAGGTCTCCACGATCATAGTACAACGTTAGCGTACCAGGAGGGACAACACCTGCGTGTACCTGCTGATACACCCTCGACCGCACCGTTGGACGACGTCAAATGGAACAGTTACTCATTGTGTTGGAACAAAGAAAGATCTTTCTAGCCCCGTTGTATCAACGTTTTCCAAATATCGTTATGTGACGTTTGTGTTTGTGTACGTAATTCGCTTCTTTGATCATTCAATTAGATTCTCAAATATGACGAAACACGTACGATAATTCGAAACAATATTTATTTGGAAAATATCGTGCAATGTTTTCGCAAGATTTGCCGCTTTTACAACCCCACGCGTTTAAAATTTCATTAAAATTTAAATAAAACCTTTCACACCATATCGAAAATCGATACAATCGAGACACCAATTTTTTCGATTATTTCAAAATTTGGTTATGCACCTACCATGACGTCGTTTTATGACAGTCGTGATTACTATAAAAAAATGTTGGAACTGCAAGAAAAATTACGAAAAAGGTAAGTTACGTTCAATGAATGTGCAATGAATATTGTAAGCTTCTTATCATAATTATTGACGTACATTTTACACGACTGTTACAGTGAAGAAGAGAGGATAAGATTAGAAGAAAGATTCAAAATACTGTTACAAGAATCTCGTAACAGGTAAGTGTCTTTTTACGATTACATTCGTTTTAATTCGCTTGCTTCTCCACTTTGTAAAACGGGTAATAATTACAACTGAAGCTGTTCAAGAATTTCATTTCAAACAGCAATATTGCAAATAATCTGTTAAGATTTTCAAGCGTAATTTAAATCTTTGACTTTATTCAACAAATAATACTATTGATTTCATGTATTTTCTGTGCAATAATAATATTAAAGAATTTGGTAAATTACGTATTGATTCGCAAACACCGTACTTTTAAAGAATGTTATTGCTAATATTCGTGAACATAACCATCATATAGCAATTTATTTTGGATATGCCTGCTTTGAATACTATATTCTATAAACATGTACTAGATAGGTAGGTAGTAAACAACCATCGATCGTTCAGACAGGGTAAAACTGCATAGATATTGTTACAATCCATAGCACTGCGGTCTTCGAATAGATATAATTATTTGCTCCATTCATGTATCTATGATTGTACATGGTAGAGTTATAGAAAAAATTGATATTTTTAATGAACGTGAAAATATCCGATGAAATTGTCTAAACCGTCAGCGCTACTTCCTTATCGATTTAAGCGGGACTTTTTAAAATCACTTTATCGTGGCGTACACATAACGAAAAGTAGTTAAAACTGCAGTTTTGAACTCAACGACCTTGACAAATTAACATACAGTGGCTCACAAAAGTATTCGGACACTCTTTAGATCTAAATCATTTTTTTAAGGTTGCACCAAACGTCTTGACTTTTCTTGAACAATTAGATGCATTGATTTACTAAATGATAAGTCAAAAGGATTTTTAAAAAATTGCAGTTTGTATGAATTACGTGACAAATAAAAATGGAACTTTTTAAATATTTCTAAAGATCCATTTTGTAGACCTATGATAATTATACACATGCAGAAAAATTCATTGAAATCGATCGATGTACACACAAGCTATATGCTATCGAAACTGGTGAAAATTGCAATTTTTCGCAATTTCTGCTTAACTCCACAACATAACTTCTGTTTAAATTCTACAAATTCTTACATCTTTCTACGGGTAACGTTTTTTTCTGCGTCAATCGATTTCGATGAAATCTGCAGCATGCATATAACTAACACAGGTCTGCAAAACGCACATTTTAAATTTTCATTAAGAGTTGTAATAAAATTGTTTTAAAAAATGTCTTTTTTATTTTTTCATGTAACTTCTACCAATTGGAATTATTTCTAAATTATGTTTGCATATCATTTAGTAAATCAATGCTTCTAATTGCTTCAAAAACGTTAAGTCATTTGGTTCAATTTTTAAAAAGTTATTTGGACTTCAACAGTATTCGAATACTTTCGGGAGCTACTGTAGGTACACGCAGCATTAATACGTTTATGTGTTTAACTCGATTTTTGGGCATTTACAGAGTAAGTAACCTAACATGTAAATATCCATTAATTGTAATCATAGAAGAAAATATTCACAGAAAAAGATGTTTGCTTCAGAGTCAGGTTATTTGAAAAGCAATGTGTCTGAATATATGTTGTGTTAAATAAAACGTTGTACCAATGAATATACGTAAATCTGTTTAAAAAAAACGTTGACGACCTTCAACTTCTGGAAAATATAACCTTGAGAAAGTATCTTCTTCGCCGTAATAATTGTCCCACAAACTCGATTTTTTCCTAACATTTTTTCGTGTCATTAAACAAAAGAAATATTTTAGGTATAACTATTGGATGGCTCCTTTTGAATATGTTTGTAGATACGTAGGTAAGCTATACTTGGTGAAACATTTTTATCGAAATACAATACACGCCACCCTCCAGAATTGTTTCTTTACTAAAGACAAAATTTTATGCTAAGTTTGAAATCGATCGAATAAAAGGATCACGTAGCGCATTTAAATAAAATATTTTGAATTTCAATCTAACTATAACTTATTATATACCATTAGATTTGCATATTTTTAAAAAATAATAATATGGAAATATATATATGATCTCATTTGATAAAAATAACGACGACCTCGAAATTTAGAAAATTTTATTTTTCAAAATTCTTTTTATTTTGCCATTTTATTTGCCTCGTTGGACAGTGCAACTTTTTCCTCTGGAATTTAATAGAATTGCAAATAACATGGATATGTAAACAGTTCCATTTATTGCATTTTATTTATACAGTTTGCCAAAATAAATTATTCAACACAGCAAACATGTCTCGTCTCTTCTATCTATGCATTATACATAATTGTATAATATTAATTTGCTGGACATTATATCGGCAATTTTAAAAGTCGACGTGTTCCCTTTACGCAGAATTTAAAATTGCAAATACAGCAGATTTTAATCGATGGTAAGTTATATTGTCCTGCGTAAAGAAAATAGTATGGTAGCAGTTATTAAATATGTAAATGAATATATTCTACAGGATGATAATAAGGATCTATTTCTTATATTTCCAAAGACTTATATTTATATATTTTTACTTATTGTGAATTCCTTTACGTCGGAATATTGTTAACGGTCATCTGTTACAATTTACAGAACCATTTGTTTCTCTTTCACATTAAGAGCTAAAATTTTATTATAATTCTGTTTAATAATTAGCTTAACGGCTCTTTCTGCTGAATCCTTAATTACCGGTAAATTCTTAACTATATCTAAGCTTACTTTATACAATGGTTCATCCTCCCAAGCTACAGGATCTTTTTTTTTAAATTCTGTTGATATGGCGAATCTTTTAAAAAAATTTCGTCTTTCATCTATTACGAAATATAAAATATCCTTCTGCACGAGGTCGGCTACGTTACTGGCAGAATGACAAATTTTTTATTATAGTCACCGCTTCCACCTAACGCCCACATCATTTGTTTCTTTATTTCAGTAGGAATTTTTCTATTGAAAAAGGATAATGCCATATTTTCTGGTGTCGAATTCTTATAGTTATCTTTACAGTTCTATAAAAATTGAATAAAAGTCAGATTTTGCTGCGGAGTCTTCGTCAAAAGAGGAGCTTCTATTATTTATGCCATTAAATATAAATTTTCAATAAATATATGAATATCACGGACGCCATTTTCTGTCTCCTTGCTTAAGTCGAATTATTCTCAAAACGAAAAGGTTTTTAAACAATAAATGACCCTTCGCTATCCACTGAGTACGATGACAAACCCTAGGAGTACTGCGGAAGGGTATTATCTAAAAATGCTGACACGAGTTCAACAAATTTGCGATAGCCTTCTCGTTGGGATTGCATTTGCAAGGACTGTTTTGCAATATTTATTAGCACTGATGCATATTTTATTTGTTAAAAGGTCTTTTCCTTCGGTTTAAAAGAAATTGTTTATCTTCATTGATTGTGATCATCTCTGAAGCTTCACTATGCACAGTATCAAAAAGGTAATCTAATTGGTCAAGAAACTGCTTTTCCTGCTTGTTTAGTAACTGCGATCATCGTTTCAAATCCTTTTGTAACGTGTTCCACCCTTGGTATAAGAACTTCAATTTATCGATGCAGTGACTGTTTTTCTGAACTAAAATTCTTTCTTTTTCAAATGCTTCTACAAAAGCAAGCTAGCAAATTGTAAAACAGAACTTTTAAATCTTGCCCCTTCGATGGCAAGTTACAGCCAACAATCTAACTTCCGTCATGTGCTAATAAGAACAATTCTCCGTGGATTCTATTCTCCATTTGGTTTTTGATTCTTATTCGATGTTCAGTGTGGTTTTTGCAAGCAACGCGCGCTACCAAATGTGTTTCCACTAAATGTTGTAAAGCCTAAATTCAACACTAAATTTTAACACTAGAACTACCAAACCAGTCATTTTGACGGATCCCTAATTTTTGCTTTCGCAATTATTGAAGTTATAAAAATGTTTTCATCAGAAATTTTCGGATGTACTTCTTTAATGACGTATATTGTTCGTTCGTATCGCGTTGTGACGCGGACAGTGATTTGGCATCGCCGAAGGTCGTAAAACTTCGGCAAAAAGTTCCTCGACAACGCGAGTTCGAAACGATTCCCTATTATCCTTTCAGATAATAGGGATGATACTTTGTTAAATGACTGGAGAGATTTTCACAACAAACGTAAGTTCTATATTTTAAATACAAACAGAACAACTTCGCAACGATTACAGGCGAGGTTTTCTTGTCGATAGATGTTTTAAGTAGTTCTATTCGAGTAGACGATTTTGAAGTGATTACGAGTGTTACTTTTTGATTCCAAGTAACCTCGGTGTAGATGGGAATATCGCATGATCCAACCAGATTCGTAGATTTTACATTTTACGGGGTTGATGAGGAAAAGAATCACCCCAGCTGATTGGTTTTAGCATTGCAGGGAAAGGGTAAGGTAATCGCTCAGACCAAAGGTCACTCGAAGGTGCAAATTGTACCTGTGAGTGACGCGCGGAGAATCCGCGTGTCTCGAGAGTCAACCGTAGCAGGTAATAAACCCGGAAAAGCACTTCGTCTTACAAAGCGAGCGAAAACAATATATTATTGACAGTGACTCGAGGTCTGGCGACCTGTGGGTCGTAAGGAAATAAAGTACTTAATACTCTAAGGGAAGAAATGGCTTTTCAGAGGAACTGCCTTCCACGACGGGGTTCGTATTGTATGATGTGCTTACCGGACTCATGAAATCGGTAAGCTAAATGGTATCACCTGCAAGATAATGAACTTTGTCGACAGTCTAGATTTTCTATAGGCTTTAACGTTGAACGTGTACCTTACAATAAGAATTGTATGAAGTTTTAATAGATGCGGTCTCGTTATTATTACAAAGTAATGTATATCGTTGGATTTATTGTTAGGTAGTTCTAGTGTTAAAATTGACGATTGTAATGTTCACCAAATTAATATTGGACAATTATTGGAGAGTAAAAGAAACAAGAAAAAGTTGATTGTGTTGAATAATTTTGGCAGACTGTATAAATAAATTGCAATAAATGGAAGTGTTCACATATTCATGTTATTTGCAATTCTGTTAAAAAACACCAGAGATGGTTTTTCATGATGCCCTATAGACGCATCAGTCAAAAAATTAGGCTCAAGAGCATTTTTACTACCTTATCCAGCTATACCCTTTAATAAGCTATTCCGCATAGAACAACGTTATCGCTAGTGCCAAAATTATATTTTTATATTGCATTTATTATACGGTTTTATTAAACCCATTATTAAAAAGGAAAGAAGAAGTATGGAATTTCAGCACTCGCTGTTTTACTGACTTTTAAGACAAATTATTTCTTTTCACGGAGGTGATAACAATAACCGTATTGATTGAAAATTATCTTAATTTTTTGTGTTAAACCATCCTCAGAATTAACTATCCATTTATTGTGAGAAAAATAAAACTAAGAAATAAAATAAAAAGATTGTTACATAAGACGAAAAAATAGCTAAATGAATAAAAAATTATAACATAAGACATATTATAACACATTTACCATCACTTTGAAAAAATTCAAGAAAATTGTGTCGAATATAGATGAATCAAAAAACTCATTATTGCAACTTGATAGAAATATTGGTTTAATACATTTGAAGATGGCATGGTCTTTATACGTGAACTGGAGCGAAGACACGTTTGTACGGAACACGTACGAATGAATTAAAATGAAAATAAATGCATGGAATCATTCTCAACAATTTGATCTATTTGTCGGCGTGTACATCCGATCAAATTATTAAATTGGTAATTTGTAAAACCTCTAGCAAGAGAATCATCTTACATCTCAACCGAAAGTAGTGTGTTCTACAAAGTGGTTAATTATAGCGAATGATTTTTATTATATTTATACAATAATTACACATTAGTCTTTTTATTACAAATAATTCCCCTTAACATCAACATTTTTTCAAAACATTAGTTAACTGTAAACTTTTTATGTGAAGTAATCCATCTAAATTGGTCGTGCGTGTTTCATATTGACATAATAACATAATAATATACGTACATGTAAAAATTGAAACTTGACCGTCACAAGATACGTTAATGTGTCCGTAAGATTAGATTAATTCCATCATAAATTGTCCTTTTCTCACTTTGAAGGATTTCTTCAGAATATTTGTCAATGTCTTCCATATCTCTCGCAACGTTTATATGTTATTATTTCAATCGAATAATTGTCTTTAATCTACTAACAATAATTTGCGTAATATTACAAATGGAAAGAATTGTAACGTTTAATAACAAGCAAGCAGACACGCTACATGTAAATCATTTAGTACACATATAATGCAAATTCATATCGTAATAATACTAATCCGTCAGAAATTATACCAGAAAGCTGTATTACTATAATTTACCCTATTTTACACGCATTGCTAATATATTTATGAAACGGTAACAGATTCCTGAATGGAATTATTGGGTTGTTCGGAAAGTAATTTCGTTTTTTCCCGACAGAGGATTTAATTGTATTTTTTTGCACCCAACTTCGCCCTTAAGCTGCATAATCATTATATGTTTTGAAAGCTGATATAGCAAGGCTTGTGTGTGAAAAAGTCCAATTGATTCTACGCAGTAGTTTTTGGTTGGTGCCCTTTTAAATATGGAGAGCAATAAGCAGCATTTTCGTCATATTTTACTTTTTTACTATAGAAAAGGTAAAAATGCTGTTCAAGCCAGAAAGAAATTAATCGATGTGTATGGAGAAGATGTGTTGACAGTACGCCAGGGCCAGAACTGGTTTGCAAAATTTCGATCCGGCAATTTAGATGTCGAAGATGCACTATGTTTTAGAAGGCCGGTTGAAGCTGATAAAGACACGATAAAGGCTTTAGTTGATGCAAACCGGCGAATAACAACACTTGAGATCGGTGAGAGGTTAAATTTATCAAATTCAACTGTTTATGACCACTTGAAAGGTCTGGGTTTAACCTCGAAGTTCATTATGTATGGGTTCCCCATGTTCTCACGGAGAGAAATTTGTGTCGTCGCGTTGACGTCTGTGATTGGCTTCTCAAACGTCACGAAAATGATCCATTTTTGAAGCGCATCATTA
>CM052082.1:5464193-5515286 GCA_028453745.1 Agapostemon virescens | reverse complement strand
CTGGGGACGAAAAATGGGTTGTATATAACAATGTCAAACGCAAGAGATCATGGAGCAAAAAAGATGAACCGGCTCAAAGCATTTCCAAAGCCAATATCCATAAAAAAGGTGATGCTGTCTGTTTGGTGGGATTTTAAAGGAATCGTTTTTTTGTGATTTTACCGGATAACACAACAATTAATTCGGAAGTCTACTGTCATCAGCTGGACAAACTGAATGATGCGCTTCAACGGAAAAGGCCAGAATTAATCAACAGAAAAGTGTAGTGTTCCACCAAGATAATGCGAGACCTCATATAAATTTGGTCACTCGCCAAAAGCTTTTACTGCTTGAATGGGATACAATGCCACACCCACCATATTCTCCAGATCTGGCACCTTCGGATTATTATTTGTTACGGTCACTGCAAAATTTTTTAGACGGCAAAACCTTCACTTCAAATGAGGAGGTCAAAAACCACCTCGATCAGTTTTTTTCCAGCAAAGACCAAAAATTTTATGAGCGTGGAATCATGCTACTACCAGAAAGATGGCAAAAGGTATTAGACCAGAATGGCCAATATATAATTTAATAAAATATTTGTTCATTATATGAAAATTGTCTTTCATTTTCACAAAAAAAACGAAATTACTTTCCGAACAACCCAATAGTTCGATCAAGTTTTTATCTGTTTTCGATAGAAATTCTTCGTATACAAAATACTTTTTTTCTATTACGTAGTATCCCTTTCGAGACGAAATCTTCGAAAACGGTGTTTTATCTTATTATTAATCACCATTTTTAACTGATTAAGTAATCTTTTTAAAATATAATAAACATAAGTTTGAAAAAAGTTATTGATACAACATGTTTTTTGAAATTATTGTAATAAATAAATATTCCGATTCATTAGTTTGAGTAGAGAGTGAATTACAATGGGTTATTTATAAAATTATTGATGTTTCAGGCACAATACGTGTATAAATCGCCTGCGTTTTAGATATATAGAGTTTTTAGAGGAACAACGTACGACGGATGAAAGGAATCATAAACTTCTGGAAGCATTGGATAGAGTGGACAATAGTCTTGCGTTGATGACAGCAAGAACAAATAGGCTTAACAGTCTGAGAGTGAGTCTTTTCATTTTTTTGCAATTTGATTCTAAATTAGTACACGCTGACTTACATATTCGCTTAATCTGAAAGGTATGTAAAAAATGCTGAATACATGCAGACACATACGATACTTTATAAGAGTATAATACAATTTTTATAATACTTTATAACACAATACTTTACATTCGGATGTAATGTAGTATCGACTTCACCGAAAATTAATGAAGTTTGATTATGTTATCAACTATTATAATTTGTTATGATTGATCTTTATAGTTAGAGAATATGTAGAAGTTTATACAATTCGTAGTACAATCTCCTTCAAGAAAGATTAGATTGCCTGTATGATTCAATGAAAAATATTAATTTAATTTATAGACTTCATATTTGTGGCCACCAACCATTAAACAAAATTCATACAATTTTACAGTGTTATGAGAAAATGTTAAAAGTGATCTGATAAAGATATATTTTTACAATATCTTATAGGTTTGTTACATCTCGAACTATTCATGCTTTAAAATATGTTACAAGTTCGGAATGTCGATCTGATGCGTACCTGGAATAAAGAATAGTTATATTTAAAAATTACTTATTTTTATTTCTATTCTATTCTTTCTTAATTTTTTTCTACTATTCTATACAATGCCTTCCTGTGTGAAACTAACATCTAAGAAACCAGTCACGCAGAAATTCTTGACGTTAGCATACTTTATTTTAGACACAGGAAGCTTGCTTCTTTGATATTTAAAACTGTCAGTTATTAGTTTATATTAGTATCATGAAGAAACCAATCGTCGTGGAGAAATGTTTCCTATGTGGTGTGCGAAAAGGCACAGAATGGTCGTTTGACAAGTCAAAGTATCGAGCAATTGCAGTGAATTCGATACACTGATAAAATGAAATATGTATATTGTAGATTACAGATTACTGTAGAGTACAGTACAAATGCAGTACACTACTAATGCAATTAAATAATGTGATCGAAGGTTCAATTGTACCCCTGATTAGCTATATCATCTTTGCTGTCCTCATTGTTAAATTGTACTCTTAACACAAAGATTGCTTCTTTATACTAGCAGTTATTACTCCTAATAACTACGTATTGTTAGACTACGTAGTGGATCTACGACGACACTGTAGACTTCATAAATTAGCATACAAAGATCTATACTACAGTTGATGGATTCCATGAATAAGTTTTAACTTTTTCTCTCGTAAAATGATTTATTCGATTATAACTTTATATCGGTAGATCTGTCTGTAGAAGAGAACCATTTCCCGAAATTCGTGAAATTCGTTCCGTTGATTTAACACAATTATAGTTCGAATTATCTTTAATATGAAGTGGCTTAAATCTTCGAAAGTATCTTTCTAAAAAAAAACTGGAATTTAATTTCATGTTTCTATAAATCTATACGTATATTGGATAGTAGGAAAAGTATTGGGAGATTTTTTATACTAAATGTTGTTTGGTATCATATATCTAGCAACACTAATCAGATTGCGTTATACTGACGCGCATTCGAGAAGTGACATTACAGTCTATAATTTTCATGCAGACAATTTTGTATTTCCTCAATCGTGTCAAAAGTAATATTAGTGTGAAAATGAGTAAAATTTCTGAAAAAAATTCGCTATATTTCATAATTTTACTACGACAAAGGCAAGAACGTTGTACGAGCCCGGGACAAAATTTGTGGTGTTTACTGTCAGGATGCTTTATCAAATGCAACAGCATGTAGATGGTTTACTCGCTCCTGTTCTGGAAATTTCGATATTAAAGATGCACCTTGCTCTGGTTGACCACTCACTAAAAAAGTCGATAAAATAATGTAAATGGTTGAGCAAGATCGGCATATACAGGGTGTCTCGCATAAATGGGAACACCTAAATATCTTTCGTATTTACAGTCCTATCAGAAAACTTCAGAGGACAAAGTGACACTATTGCAGGGGGCAATATAATGGTGAAGAAAACAATTTTTTATGTCGCGTTTTTTTAATGAAATTTCAAGGTCACCGATGTTTTTTTAAATGGAATAGTGTATTTTTCTTACGATAACATGATAGACAATAAAAAACTGAATTTAGTGGATACCACCTTTTTGACCTTGAAATGACCTTGGGCAAGAATAATCATGTTGAAGCGGATGAAATGTGGAAGTGTAAAACTTACGTGTTTCAGCAAAGATTGCTCGTTGTTTACGTCGGGTTGACCTTTACATATCATAATAAATGTTCGAAATAGTTTTCATAGTAAACAGCGTATGTTTATGTTAGAGTATGTATCATTGAGATCGTTAACAGAAGGTTAATCGGTTAGAATAAGTACGTTGTTCCTTCTGCATTATTCGAGTTCGTAACGTGAAAGTGATAACAATGCGTTATACTGTACAGGAACGAATCGTATGGTTTTCACTTATGGCGAAAGCCACCAATCTTTGAGGCAAGCAGTACGTTTGTATCGTGAAAAATTTGTGAATCGTATTTGTCCTTCGTTACATGCATTTTCCATCGTGGTAAAACAATTTAAAAATACCGGTAGTGTAAGTTCTAAAAATCATAATAAACAAAGAATTGTAACTCACAAAGAAAATAGAATTAATATCCTAGCTGCAGTATCTAATGATCCACATGTAAGTTTGCGACAACTCGAACAAGAGTCCGGTATTAGCAGAAGTAGTATTTCACGAATACTGCAAATAGAAAAGTTTCACCCATATCACTTGAGTTTACATCAGGAATTGTCTGCTACCGGCTATATTAATCGTGTCCGGTTCTGCCAGTGGGCACAATATCAATTAGAAGTGGACAATACTTTCTTTCACAAAGTTCTTTTTACGGATGAGGCATCGTTTACCAATCATGGACAAGTAAATTTGCACAATATGCACTTCTGGTTGGCTGAGAATCCACGATAGTTAAGAGAAGTAGAAAAGCAAAGACCGTGGGCCGTTAACGTATGGTGCGGAATTTTATGCAGTAAAATAATATGCCCGTACTTTATACAAGGAACTCTTACTGGTATAAAGTATGCTGCATTTTTAGGCCAGAATTTGTCGGACCTTTTAGAAGAAAATTACGTTATTCGATCGGGAGCTCATGTGGTTTCAACATGATGGTTGTCCAGCGCATTATTCTAAAGTTGCTAGAACGGTGCTAAGTACGAAATATGGACTTTTATCTATGGGACAAGATAAAATGTATTGTGTACAAAGATAAACCCACAACGCCAGAGGATATGCGGTAAAGGATTACTACAGAATGTGCTTCAATTACGTCTCAGGATATCGACAATGCCTACAGATCATTTATTAAAAGATTGCAACATTGCATAAATGAGGATGGTCAACATTTCGAACATTTATTATGATATGTAAAGGTCAACCCGGCGTAAACAACGAGCAATCTTTGCTGAAACACGTAAGTTTTACACTTCCACATTTCATCCGCTTCAACATGATTATTCTTGCTCAAGGTCATTTCAAGGTCAAGAAGGTGGTATCCACTACCTTCAGTTTTTTATTGTCTATCATGCTATCGTAAGAAAAATACACTATTCCATTTAAAAAAACATCGGTGACCTTGAAATTTCATTAAAAAACGCGACATAAAAAATTTTTTTCTTCACCATTATATTGCCCCCTGCAATAGTGTCACTTTGTCCTCTAAAGTTTTCTGATAGGACTGTAAATACGAAAGATATTTAGGTATTCCCATTTATGTGGGACACCCTATATAAATGCGCCATTCAACCGTTTTTGATCATTTGCAAAAATCTGGATACAAAAAGAAACACGATGTTTGCGTGCCTCATTATTTAACAGAGAAAAATTTGTTTAATCAAGTTTCCATCTGCGAATCATTGCTTAAACAATGATTGGTGGGAACTTTTGATTCATCTACCGTATAGCGCAGACCTTACATCATCAGATTATCGTTTGTTTCGATCTCTGCAAAACTACCTTGATGGTAAAAAGTTGGATTCAAAAAAGGACTGTGAAAATCACTTGACCACATTTTTAGCCGATAAACCACAGACGTTATATTCCGATGGGATTATGGCTCTACCAAAAAAATGGCAAAAGGTCATAGATAATAATAGTCAATACATATTTGAATAAAATTCATTTTAAATAAAAGAAGCGTTTTATCAAAAAATTACAAAAATCTCTCAATACTTTTCCGACTATCCAATATATCAAACAAAAGTTTTGTCATGCGAAATGAAAACAGAACAGAAGTGTGAGGATATTTGTATATCCAGTATCGCAAGAGGTATGATATACGTATAAGCGTTACAAGTATTGCACAAGATTTCAAAGAAAAAGTATAGTTCAAGTTGGCTGGGGTTAGTAAGGTGAGAGAGCGAAGAATTCTTTTGCGTTTCGCACGAATTTTTGTACGCATAATCGGACCGATCCACAGTGGTCGGGATTGAAAAATTCTATGACAATTTCATATAACTTTTGACCTACAAAAAATATCGATGTAACACTTTAATCGATTAAGTAAAGAATATGTACTCATATATTAGATACCACTCTAGTTTAGAAAATATTTATATACGCATCGTTTAGTTTTAGGTACGTAACTCATCGTTTCTTTCTATCTTCTGTACATAATTACGCATCTGACCGTTCAATCTCTTACTGAAACTGAGTCATACGCCTGAACCTTTTATCATTTTCGAACCTTACCCTCAAGCCCTTACTCATCAACTCCTACCTTAGAATGCTCCTTACCCCCACTACCTCCAAAAATCAAACTTCTGATCATATAAAGGTTTGCGTACAGAATCACAGAAGTAGAGAATTAAAGAACTAGAGTCAAAAAGCTTGCATTTGAACTAGCAACTAACAGTATTTAGAAACTACAGTCTAAGTTTCTAGATTATTGTAAGATTCCGTGTATTTAAGTTTAGTTGAATTAAAGTTTTCATTACTAAACATCGGAATCCAACACGTACGTAGATGAAAAGTGATGGAAATATGAATGTAAGCATATATTTTGATAAAAACAATAATAAATAAAACTTTTATAATAATAAATTGTGCGTCTACTGCATCGAGATTTCTGTTTTGTTTTTTTTTAATAGCACTACTTTATTCGTATTTGTGACATGTATGTAAGTAGGACTTCAAACACAACCTACGAAATAAATCCTCGTTCGTTTTCAATCAGAATGATGTTCTGGTATCCTTATATTTATATTTTTTTAAATGCTTATTGTCTACTTTCAAGTTCTTCCTCCGATAACTACCTAATTGGTAACAGAAATTATTACCGACGAAGTATTTTTATACTTTAATTAATATCTACAATTGTCTACAACTAAATTATCTATAATTAAATATTATAATACGCAAGCGTAACGAACTACAGACTTATTAATAAACACATTCGAACATACCCCATTTATAACATATGTATTAAAAAATAAAACTAGTTAAACAAATATAACAATTACATAACAATAAATAATTTAAAAAACGTATTTTAAAATGGCTTTCTGAATATTTCCCTGATGCAGCTCGAATGGTCTTTCCACAACTGGACTAACAAAGACCACAGCTGGCTTGAGTCTAGATCTTATCAATCTCCAAGCATAAACATTTCAAGTAGATATAATCTAAACAGTTCTCGGAAGACTACATTCGTTCCGAAAGGAAACGAAACTAGTACGATTATGTCGAAGAAAATGTGCTAAAATATTCCAATTTGTTTCAACGTGCAACTTCTTGGAGCCCATAAGGTTTTAAAGTTATTACGTAAAGAAATTATTAATAAACAATACGATTTCTTATCTTCTAAGAGTATGTTTTCTTAGAAAAAAAGATACAACTGTTTTGGAAGAATAAACCTTCATTTTTAAATGTCCAACTTTAATTGTTGATATCATAAAACTATTTTGTTAATAACTTTTTAAGGAACAGTTAGAGACGGTTAAAATCTGTCGAAGATTATGTCGAACTGTTCTTGATAATATACATATATGTCAAAATTAAGACCTAGCATATGTACATACGTACAGACAATGTGCAATGCCTAATGCGTATGCTTGTTAATAACATTTTAATAAACAACGAGCGATCGCTAAAACCTTTCGACGATTACTCAGAAGGGTCATCGTGACAATTTAATCAAGGTCAAGGTCAAGATCAAGATCATTAGAGCTGATTGAATATTTTCCAATGTTTAAATAAATTATATATGTTTTTGATTATTAATGAATATTTGATTGCTAAAAACAATTTATAGGCTGATTGCTTTATGAACGAACAAAGTATTGAAGAATAAAGTTAGTTAACTATAGAGTCCGAATATTTTTAAAAGTTACTGTACGTAGTAGGTTTTTGAATTTCCTTTTTACGATTAAAATTTCAACATATTGTTACAATCGATCAAACGTCAATATTAAGAAGCCATTATTATATAAAAATAAGTCTACTATATACATTTTTTTTTACGTAACATCAAACCTGTTAAGTCCAGTATATCGAATATAATGAAATATAATGTAATAATACAATACAAAAATATAATAACGAATAATACAAAAAGATATTTTATAACTGTCATGTGTAAATTTAAACTACATATTCATAAATATTATAAAAAGTACATATTTTATGACGTATCAATTTATAGGTGTATTATCATCAATAGGAAAAATCCAGATTTTAGGAAATTACTATGTCGACATTTTTCTATGAAACACGTTTAAACAACTATCTATTTAATAAGTCTTTCTTTTATTGTACTACGAATTGACATGTACCCTGTAGTATTGAAATTATGTGGTAAGTAATATACGCTACGACGCAATATTTCATTATTTTTCAGAAACATTATGAAGCTTATCTTCGCCGAATTTGCACAGTTCCAGCAGATGGAATCGATGATACATCTGTTCAACAAAGCGATAAATATTTGGGAACAGAGCAAAGGAATTCTTTACCTCCCGAAGCAAGGAGTACTTTACCATTGCAATCGTCTTGGTCGAATTATCAGCCAATTAAATCCTCTTTCTTGTCCCCATCGCAAACACCTAAATCGGCACAAAATGTTTCTTTTATTGATTCATCGTCAAGTATTGTAGACTCGAGAACGCCTAATCAACAAATAAGTAACGATCGAAAAGCCTTACAGACATATTCGAAACACTTGCAACAAGATTTTGAACGGTTACCGACATTTAATTTATCGTCACCAGTTTTTCAACAAAGTCAAACATACAACAACAATGTACGTCTCGAGAGTCGCGGCTTCCAAACTGATCCAAAACTACAAAGTCTACATGTGAACACGTTTCGAGCAATGCCGCATCTTGCAATGCCTTACCATGTTAATGATGGTACATCCATGGACATATCGCAAAATCAAACAGCACAATCGATTATGCAGTATCCCATTAGTTCACCGCGTATGCAATCATTTCCATTGCAGGAAAGTCATAAATTGTCATTAGACAATTTACAAAGAAAAATCAGAAGTGGTAACTTTCAAAATGCACCAAGAAGTGTTGCACGTAATATGTCTGATACACCTTTGTATTTCGATATGGATCCCCATCCAAGTTACCTAAATTATTCCTTCAACAACAATGAACACGATAGAAATGACATTACCGATACATTTCCAAGATATACAAATAATAATAATGAACGAGTATTATCAACGGATACGAAACAAAGTCATACAGAAGAAGACGAAGATAAAGTTTCGACGACAACCGACAGCGAGTTTCATAGATATATTAATAGAATACGAAAACTTCATCATGACCTTGACAAGCAAAGTTGTAACGCGGCTGTATCAAATACTGGTTCAGAAGCTTCCACCAAAGATGAATTAGACGAAAATCTTACGAATAAAGTGAAACAAGTTTTAAGCCTTGCAGAAAATCTTGTATCTAGGACGATGAACATGAATGGTACTAAATGTGTCGAGCAAGAAGAAGTTGCTGAACAGAAAGATCACGAATTACGTCGTACCGTGCAAAGTTGCGTGCCAGTATCTGAAATTAATCAAGTTGAAATTTCAGATGCGCACGAAGGACGCGTAACGTCGATGGCGCACGCAAAAGATAGAATTAGCAACGATATTACGTTACAGCAGCCAAAATTAGAATCATTTCAAAATATGGAAAAGTCGAAAAACCAGAATTCTGCTTGCATCGATGTTGCTCGCGCTTCGGAGCAACCTACGCAACGTGCACCCGAATTACAAAAAGATCATTCTCTTTGTTCTAGCCAAGATAATAGAATTTACAATGAAGCGGATGAAGTAGAATTGGAGCAATGTTCATACAACATCTGCGAAGATCTAGAACCATGGAATTTGAATTATGACGAGAAACAAGTGAAAGAAGTAAATTTAATTACCGATATTCACGAACAAGTCGTAGAAAAAGATTTAATTCTCGATGGGGCTGCATCGAATGAAAATAAAGTAATGGGAATCGAATCAAACATTGAACGCAATCGACTCGATGAATACGAAGTAGACGATTTTAAACCTGTGCAAGAAGTAATTTTAAATGACACGAGTGACGTGTTGCAATCGCAAAATAACGAATATTTCGAAGTAAACGAAACAAAGGACGAAGACGATGGGACTTTTATTCCACAATTAAGAGCATCGGAGATAGAAGACGCAAATTCTTTGAATGTCGAAAGCAAGCAACAAGATGGAGAATTACCAGACGCTCAAAACTTGTCTTACAATGCAGAATTACCAAACACCGAAAACGTATCTTACAATGTAGAATCATCGAAAACGGAGAATATACTAGAACATGCAGAATTAACAGATAATGAATACGTCCAACAAAAGGATTATGACGACAACGAAGCAAAATATATTGAAAACAACGAAGAACTCGATGTTATTGAAGATGATAAGCCAACAAATATTACATTGCACGACGAGAGTAACAATCAAGTTTATAATGAATCTGACCAGGCAAAAGATTCCGTTCACACGAACGATGTTGAATATTCCCATGTAAACGAGGAATACAATTATGATCAGAACGAATCTTACGACTACGATAAAAAAGAAGAATACGAAGGATACGCTAATCAAGAATATGCGCAGGAAACAAGCGACCAGTACGAAGGGTATACGAGCGAACAATACGATCAATATATTAATAATCCTGAAAATGCTTACGAAACCGATGCTAATGCACAATACCAAGAGGATACAAATGAAAAATATTCTTATCCTTACAACGAACAATATAATTCCAATCAGGAATCTGTACCTGAAGAAAATCAAGAGTACGAACTTAAGGAGACAGAAATGCCACAAGAACAGGAAGACGAAAGCAAACAAGATGGCAGTGACGAGTATACGGAACACGAAAACGAGTCGCAAAATGAAGTAAAAGACGACGTGCTGGAAAAAGTTGATGAAAATCAAAGCGAAAAATTACCTTCGACGAATGAAAAGAAAAAAGGAAAGGATGTAATAAAATCTTTGTTAGACTCTGACACGGATAGCACGCTCGAACAAAACATCTCAAACACGGAAAGTGACTTTGATTTTAATTGAAACATAGATATGTACCTCTAGATATCTGTACGAATATCTCTGTATTATTATCATGTATCATACGTACAAAGCTAATTCTGTTGAACAATTAGAATTGTTAATCTGTGAAAATAATTTTTAATGCACGTTTATATAAGGCACATCTAGAGTAAATTCGTGTAGATTGTAATATAATTTTGTTTCAATGCAATAAAGTTATATGCGTTAAGAAAATAGTAAGAAAAAACCATGTGCGTTGAATTTATTTATCGACATTAATTGCTGCAAACTTTTCTACGTGCACGCTCGACGACTTTAACACCGCGAATCGAAAATATTTATTTTTAACGCTACTGCAGTTTCTTAAAGCAGCTTAAAACGCATGTCTCTGATATGGAAATTTGAAAAATCAATAATTACTTTGCAACGCGAAGTGTACAAGCGTAAACAAGATACGAATGTTGTCGGTTTTATCGTAATTTCCACATCAATGTAGTTTGACAATATATTAATTACACTAGATCGTAGAAATTTAAAATATTTTACATCATTGTAACTGTGAAACATGTATAAAGTTCTGTGGCTTTGCATAAGCATATGTACACGAATGTACATAACCTGCGTAAACACGTTCTACGAGCATTATTTTATTAATGCACATTAAAAAACTTAACAAAGTTAGGTCACGCTAAATATCGTCTAGCTGTAACGTTCGGAGAGTCTTTGAACAAAAAAATGTATAGTCAATTGGTTTTCATCACTAGTGATTTTATTAAGAAACATTTTTAACCTTGTAACTGAGTATGGAGAGATAACTTCGCATTTATGTTTATTATTGTGTTCCTTTTCTTTTTTCCTTTCTCCGATTTTTATTTGTATGTAGTAGATTTTACAAAAGCAGATAAACGAATGAGAGTAGTGCACGATTTTCAGTGCGAGCCACCGTACGTATACGTGCATGCATACCGTGTAGGTACGGCAGAGTAAATTTGCCGGTATCTAGAAAATCAATAATATTTAAGATTAAAATCTGCTACAAAAAAAGAGATTTGCATGTTGTTATTTATTTTCGTAGAAACATAACGCGAGTTGATTGTGATCGGTGAAAATGTTATAGGAGGCACGAACAGCGATCAGTCGCGTATTATAAATTTTCAGAAGATCGTCGGACACGAGCTGCGTCAGTTGTACAACGAGGCGACGAGGCGACGAGCTTCTCATCGCCACCGCGCAAATCCACCAATCATATTCGTCGCTGTAGATCACCCTTATTTCCAGTAATCTTAAGATCACGGTTGAAAGATTTTACATTATTCGAGCATTCTAACTTCTTAATTATCATGTTTACGATCAATTTATCGTGGAAAAATTTCGAACACAACATATAAAACATATTTAATTTCTTCAATTTTTTTAAGTGATAATTATTTATTAGAAAGTGCGACATAAATGATCGAACAATTTGACATAAACGTTGCATATAATCCTTGTATCTTTTCATAGCTATATTGATAGTTTGAAAGGCAGATTTGAAATTCTTAAAATGGATTGTTTAATTTTATTTGTTAAAAGTATGATTCTATCGCAGAATTGTAACTAACGAAGAGCTAATTCCGTTCGTTCGTTTCCATCTAAGAGAACAAGGCATTTGTCCTTTATCCAGTATCTATTTCGACAAACGATTCGAATACGTGTAATGGTATTTTCGCGTTGTAGCTATACGCAGGTCCACAGGACGGTAGCTACGATCCTGCTTCGTACGCATCGTGACTGAAATGTGTAGTGACAGTCGGTGGCTAACAGCACGCTCCAGCACGCTTCAACACGCTGGAAGATTTTAATGTGCTGTGTTTTCAACAATTGGAACAACTTCGATATTCGTAACAACTGAATGAAAATTTTCTTTTCGTTCGATTTAGAAATCACGGAGTCTCTGTTAATTAAATACGTACGAGTTTACACGTACGCACACACGTCGTTAAAAGTGATCACAGTGACCTTATTGTATCTGTATTGCAAAACCAGTCGAAAATACGAATCGATTGTGAGTGTCCTCTGCGAAAATACACGTGCATTTCTTAAACGTCGAAATACGGTTTTCATATTGTGATTGTTTTAACCAGTGTTCTTAGCATAAAGCAACCAGTGCTTGCTTCTCGTTGATATTATTGAACGAGTTCAACGGTAATCTTGAAAGGGAAAACTACATTTTATCCGTTCTGCGGACGGATTAACAGCGTAAGTAAATGAATAAATGGTTTTGGAATTTTGTTGGTGTGTTCGTTTGTCTATCCGTATATCTCTTGTTGTCATATACGTACGTACGAATGTTAATGATTCACAGTCGTTCTACTTTATGCAATGAGTAATCACTACTGGCTAAAGAGAATATTCAGTTTCCACACGTGTCGCGTAAGTCGACCGACGATAACAACAACGCTTTTTAAACTCGGTTACTAATTCTTTTCATTTGTCCCGAACGATTTGGATCCTTGCCAACGTCGAAATATTAAAATATCGTAAACATTTTCTTCCAAAAAGAAACCACTGTTTTAAGAGAGACCATTTCGAATTGTTTCTATGTTTTCACGATGCATTTTGATATTCGAATAATATTTTCGTTTTATCGTTGAACTTTTACTGATACTCTTACAGTTAGTCGTAACACAATGCGAATACCACTAATCGAATGTCTTCTTCAACGAACTGTTAACACTTTACCGACCGGTAAGTATTTCAGAACTTTTCAAAATCCATTGTCCATGATTGAAAACTTTCCAATGGATCTCTGAACGTTGACAACAATTTTTATTGTAAATCAGCATGACATCCTTGGTAACGTTATCTAATAATTTGGCTACAAATTACAGTGTAAAAAACAGTTTGTTAGGCTTCATTTTGTTACAGTGCAATTATTGAAAGTCTTAATAATAGGCTATATTATAGGCTATAGTCTTAATAGGTCGGTACACCGTGAATATTTACCGGTTTACAAAGCGTTCAATAAGTTTTGCAAACATGAACATGTTTGAACATACGAACATATATGTTAATACTTAAATATTATTTATTATAAGAGGAGGGAATGTGCTACACGTCCAGTCGCAACGAAGTATAATTTCCGGCTCTGATCTGTTCTTCTTATAACGTCATTACCAAAACGACGGTGAAACTTACACGGGAACATATTCAGATGCGAAAATCCGATTTTGATGAAACTTATGGGAGAATATAGTTCTTTGAAAAATATTTGACACGTGTTTCTTTTATCGGTAACCATCCACTTTTAAGGGGTGAAAACAGCCCTCCAAGTTGGGGTATTTTTGAGATATCTCGGAAACCAGAGGTCGAAAAAATTCGAATTTTTTTTAAATTGTGTGTTTTTTAATGGGAAATGTAGTCGCGCAAGAAAATTTTAACAAAAGTTTTTTGTTTAAACAATAAAGCTATAAGCTCCCATAAGTTTCATCAAAATCGGATTTTCGCATCTGAATATGTTCCGTTGTCAGATCATTTCACGTACAGTGGCCGGCGTTAATATTCGAACACCATGATACTCGAGAAGTTATTTTAAATTTTTATTTAAACTTATTTTTAAGTTTTATTTAAATGAAATAATGCTAAATTTTGACATTGCAAAAATATTCGGACGCTTCGCGAATTATAATTTTGTAATTAAAAATGTGCATATACTTTAACAAAGGGATATCGATTTTAGTACTTTGTTAGATTACTCTGTTGTTTAATTACATGGCTCGATCGTTTGGGCATACTAGAAATAACTTTATTTAAATATTCTAGCGGAATACGTGATCATTCTTCGCTCGCTTGTAATTTTAATTCTTCCTTCGACCTTATCGATGATATTCTGATGCGATGATCTAAATAATCCCATAAATTTTTTATTAGATACAGATCCGGTGATTGTGGAGGAGGTTGCAATACTTTCGGACAACTATACAATAAATATTCTTGAACTCCAGGTGATTTGTGTTTCGCATTATTGTCTTGATCTAATTTAAAACTGTGACGAATGTTCACATTAGTGGCAATTTTTAGGAAATTTTGTTTCAAAATATGTGAACATTTATTCTTATCCAGAATTCCATCAATGAAAATTAATTCGCTCATTCCAGCAGCCGAGATGCAACCCGAAACAATTATACAGTAATGAGCATAACTTAACCAATAACCATAGTTTGTATAAATTACTATTTATTGCTGGGAATATAGAAGAATAACAAGAAATCAACATTATAATTATTTTTATCATAGTTAGAAGTAATCAAAGAAATTTTTTCAATGATTTAAGTCTCCTCGATTAGCAATGACAAAGAAAATAGTTTGAACTCGGTTTTGTACCGATCTGTAAACGGTAAAATGTTTGGTTGCTGGTAAAATTGTTTAGATCTAGCACTCTAGTATGTTTACAAAATGTTATTGTCAAACGAAGTAAGAAGAAATATAAAGTAAACTGTTCCAAATTGTTTTAAAAAAGTAATTTCTCTTTTGAATGACGGCTTGTCTAGGCGTCAAATGGCGAAAAATGGCAGTGTTAGTCAATCGATTGTGCAGAGAATAAGAAAAAGATATTGTAAAAATATGTTATTAAATGTTGGGGGGAAGACTGAAAACATTATCACTGCAGGAAGAGCGAGGGATTGTACGATTTGTCGGATTTGGTTAAGTTTCAAGTGCCATTATGGTTGCAAAATTATTAAAAGAAGATACGAATATATAAATAAGCCAATGGACGGCACGAGGAACTCGGAAAGGAGCTGAGTTTAGAAGGATTAAGAAAAAGGAAGCCAATGTTATCGAAATCAAAATATTAAACGTCGTTTAGAATTTGTTAAAAAATATTTAAACTGGACAACTATTGACTGGGAACGGGTTATTTGGTCAGACGAGGCCAACATTAACAGAATTTGTTCGGATGGCATATCTTGGTGCTGGATTTGTAAAAATTAAAGGCGTAATCCACGATATGTGAACGTTAAAACATGAAGGCGAATCCCTAATGTTCTGGGAGTGCCTAACAATATTTGGTGTTGGATCACTGCACCAAAGTAATGGCATTGTGAATCATTACATGGTACAAGAATATTTTATCAGATCATCTCATAGATGCTGTTGAAAATATGCCTTTTGAAGGAAAAAATGCATTTTTCATGCATTACCGTGACCCTAAGCACACTGCTTAGAGTGTCTCTATGTAGACTGTCTATTAGAGTATCTATAAAGAATCTGTGGGGTTCATTAAAAAAATAACTTTGGGATTCATATGACTCCCAATTAACTTCAATCGCAGATTTGTATGATAGAACTCAAGAACAGTGGGAACAAATATTTCCGAATTATTGTAATAAATTAGTAGAAAGTACGGCAAAGCGAATTAGTGCAGTTTTACGTGTAAACGGGTTGTGGACGAAATATTAAAAATAAATAATATATAAAATATTGCCAAGTTTTGGACGTGGAGCAAAACCGAGTCAATCTATTTTTTTGTCATTGCTAAACAAGGACACATTAATTATTAAAAAAATTTCTCAACTTCTAACTATGAAAAATCTAATTATAATGTTGATATTTTGTTATTCTTCTATATTCCTAGCAATAAATAATGATTTATACAGAACTTGTGGTTATTAGTTCAGTTATGCTTTTCACTGTATACAGTAGCACACGAAAGTATTCGGACACTCTTCAAATCTAAATAACTTTTTCAAAATTGAACCAAACGACTTGACTTTTCTGGAGCAACTAGCAGCATTGATTTACTAAATGATATGCAAAAATAATTTTGAAATAATTCTAATTGGTAGAAATTACGTGGAAAAGTAGAAAAGACATTTTTTAAAACATTTTTCTTTCAACTCGTAATGAAAATTTAAAATATACGTTTTTCAGACCTGTGTTAGTTATACACATGCTGAAAATCTCACCGAAATCGTAGTAGAAAGATGTAAGAATTTCTGTAGTTTAAGCAGAAATTGATCAAGAATCGTGAAAAATTGCGATTTTTACCATTTTCGATGGCACGTAGCTCGTGTGTACGTCGATTGATTTTAATGAATTTTTCTGCATGCGTATAACTATCATAGATCTACCAGATGCGTTTTTAACATTTTTTGTGCGTGGCTCAAATAAAAAATATTTAAAAAGTTCCTTTTTTATTGGTCATATTATTCACATCAATTCCAATATTTACAAAATTTATTTTGTATATCATTTATTAAATCAATGCAACTAATTGCTCAAGAAAAGTCAAGACGTTTGGTCCAATCTTAAAAAAGTTATTTAGGTTTGAAGAGTGTCCGAATACTTTCGTGCGCTACTGTATGTACCTCCTTTTTCCCTCGGTAATCAAGATAAGAGAATATAAGAATAAATAACAGAGTGTAACAGTTAAAAGTTAACGAGTTAAGGACATACCGTAAAGAGAGTCAGTAACAGAGTATACGAGAGTATAAGAATGAGCATAACATTGTATCAGAATAAGTAATTAAGTACAAGTATAGTATAATGGTTTCCCTACAGTGAACTATTCCGGTCATCCGAGGCTCGTCGAATATATTTATACAAACATACAGGAACTCAACCCTTTTAGTGTCGAACGACGACATATCGTTGTGTATCCGATGGCGCGTTACTATTCGCATTGCGAGTGAACTCTATCTCAAAATAAATTTATAAAATGTTGTACCTGGTCTAATTTCATTGCAAAAGAATTAAAAAAGTTATTTTTGGGATTTAACTTGTTAGAAAATAAGGTTCGCTCTATGAAGATTCTGGGGTAAGTGCCGTGGAATTCGAATCCCTAAATTTTGGCAATGCAAATCACGAAAATGTAATATTTATATTTCATACTACGTGATCCACGTAAAGCTATAATCAAACGATGATTACTCTTATCTATAAATATTGTTTATAGAAGAGAATCTCATTTCCATGTTTCTCATAATGTGTTACATTGATGTTATTCGTATGATTTTCAACAGATATCGAAATACAATTGGTATTACTTTATTCTTTCTTTATTTTGTAATATGCAGCTTTTTGAATTTTGTAAATATCATTCTTAGTTTGGTTTTTATCAGCTTTTTCCCAAACCTTAGCAAATTCGTTGAATTATTCCGGTATTTTTCGCATAGGTACGATACCTTCGCTCGGCACTAAAAGGGTTAATAAATCAAGTTTTGCAAAATTCTCCAATCGGGACCAGAATCCTCACAGTTTGGGAAACTCTCCCGTTGTATTGTGGCAACATAACATCCGGTAAGTAAAGTATTAGTCTTGTACGCACAAAGAATCGTTAAAATGATGCTAAAAACATTTATTAATTCGTGAAATATTTTAAATAAATTTCTTCATCGACGATGTTCAATACGATACGATAAGGTATTTTTTATATGAAGATATTATGGTATGTAATTGATTTTCCGAAAAAGGAGATCTGAAAGTCGTTGACGTTACAGTAGCTGTCCGCCCTGTTTCTGTCAATTACACGTTACGAAACTGGAGTGAGGTGGACAGCTATTATGACAGAAGCTGCACTTCGGATCTCTGGTTTGGCAGGTAGTCGTTTCGAAGAACAGGGTCTTTAATTTTTCAACGTCAAATGTTCTTTCAATGTTATCGTACATAGCTAATTCATTGAATATTTATACTTGCAACGTATTCTTACAATTGACTGATTAGTGCGCATCTACTGCGATCAATATATGTTTTGATTGAAAGTAGCCGTGTAATTATGACATAATACAAATATATATTGTTGTACTTGCAAAGAAAGTATAGTCTGGAAAATATAGTATGGTAGTATAGTATAGTATGCTATCAGGAAAGAAATACAATTTTGATATGCAATAATGATTTTTAGGTAGGGTTTATATTTCTTCATTATTTGCAATAATTTTAAGAATTCAATTATTTTGCCGAAAAAGACAAAGCTGGTGATTACTTGAACATTGATATTGCACGAACATTTGTGTGAATTTATCGCAGAATAATCACGTACGTCCTACTCGTTTGTACATTTAACCTGCAGGAAAGTAGGTTTTATGACAGAGTAGTACTGCAGTCAACCATAATTACGTCGTACCACGAATAACTGTTATCCCATAAATGATCATTTTAAAACAGTACGTATTACCATTTTATAAATTTGCTTGTTATGCATAATGCACAGCTACAACTTATGTTTTTAGTTCAAAAGCGGTCTTCAAATAACTTTTAAGGCAATTTCAAGGACGGGCATTTTTACGAGATTAAGACAAAATGCAAATTAATGCACAAGTCACATCCAAGATTGTACGTTGGATATAAAAATATGCTTTTTATAGTAAAATAAGTTCGGGCACGATGTTGAAAAAGAAATATAACGAACCTTTCTCAATTGACAAAAAAAGTCCACTATAGTTTAATTTCACAGCTAAAATCATGCAGTATATATTACCCTCGCATTCGTTTAAGCGAGTCCTTAAAAACAAATGAAAAATTTTATACAAAAAAAAGGATCACATTGCTTTAGCTTTGTTAGTAAGCCTCGTGTACTGTTAGGATTCGTAAATACAGAGAGAAGATGATGGCAATGAAATAAACGACTAAATTAACAAATGCGGTGGACAAACATTTAAAAACAATAAATCGGTTAATCTTGAAACAGTAAAGAGCGTTTTGTGTAAATATTGATAAAAGGCAATATTTTTGGAAGAAATTATTTTTATCGGTAAGAGCAAATTTAGTTTTTTATTCTGTGATGCAAAAGTTGTGTGGTGTAAGTTGAATGAAGAATTTTAAAAACAAAGTTTAACTTCAATAATTCAGCATAGACTTGGGTCGGTAATGGTGTGGAGGCGTCTATTGGCTGGCTGTGTGAGAAGTTTAAGATTGATTAAGAGCAATATTAATAATCATTACTATTTGAATATTTAAAAAAAGAATTGAAAGGCACTGCTGAAAAATTAACAATTTTCAATTGTTTTAAATTTCATAGCGACAACGATTCAAGCTTGCTTAGGATATTTTTAAAATCTGGCTGCTTTATAATTGCCCAAAACTTATTTATACATAATACAATATAATAAACATATTTGAAACGTATTAGAAATTCGGATATATGACCACACATTTACAAAAAGAAAAGGTTAAACAAAAATTCTAATCGAAGAATGGACAAAAACTGAACCCAATTTTACAGAAAAATCGGAGATGGATGCTAAGATAATTATTTAATATGTCCGGTTTAAGTGTGTCGCGCGATTATTTTTGTAAGTTTCAATGTTATGAAAAATATTTCAGACGAAGGTTAAATTTTATCGTTGGAGACATTTCGTGGAGATGATTGTTTAATGTTGGGATGGTCTGAAGCGAATGTTGTGAAGGTCTTATTGAAATTTTTATACGGAACCTTATATTTTTATTGCAGTTTCGTGTAACTAGTATCGAGACGTTTTCTAACACTACTTGAACACGTATTTTACATAAATCGATGTTACGTTATTAATTTTCCAAGTTTTGTTACAAACATGGTAGTGTTTGTTCATGGATCGAAAATGCTTGCAAGTGTATCACATATTTGGATACTTTATTACGTACTTATCACAAAAACTATTATTTAATCTTGTACGTTGATCTTCTACGATAAGTAGTTGTTTACATGTTTAATTTGACTTCAAATTTTACGATTTTGCCTTCAAAATCTATTACATCTGACCACAGTATAATCTAAAATGAATAATATTTCGGATTGTGAATTTGAAAAATTATTTCCAGATCGTAGTACGGGGGGAGGATATTCCGTGAGATGCGATATGCGCAAGGATATTCCTCGGTTGGACTTTGCGCATTATCGTGGTTTTAACCGTTTCAGTTCCAAGGGGTATTGAAAAAACACTGTCGAAAAATCCCGAAAAACACAAACACGCTGTCTCTAAAAGAGTACGAAAAGACCCAAGCGGCGTGATAGCGCTCGTCTTAATCCATTGCGAAGAAGCATGTAAAGGAAAAAAACATTTAGTTTAGTAAAGTTACCACAACGTAACTTACGACGATGCTTAGTCTGTAGTACCACAAATTAAGTAAAGAGATCACATTTAATTTGTGTGCAATATAAAAAAGGAAATCACCCAATATGTTTCGATAAACACCGATGTTACAAATTATAAGTGTTACTCTTCATTTAAATTGTTTGTTCATAACAGAAAAAACATTTTTACTTTGTAATTACATCAAATACATTTTACAATTACAAATTACATCAACACAAATATTGGGTTGTTCGGAAAGTAATTTCGTTTTTTTTTTTGTGAAAATGAAAGACAATTTTCGTATAATGAACAAATATTTTATTAAATTATATATTGGCCATTCTGGTCTAATACCTTTTGCCATCTTTCTGGTAGTAGCATGATTTCACGCTCATAAAATTTGTGATCTTTGCTGGCAACAAACTGATCGAGGTGGTTTTTGACCTCCTCATTTGAAGTGAAGGTTTTATCGTCTAAAAAATTTTGCAGTAGCCGGAACAAATAATAATCCGAAGGTGCCAGATCTAGAGAATATGGTGGGTGTGGCATTGTATGCTGTTCAAGCTGTAAAAGCTTTTGGCGAGTGACCAAACTTGTACGAGGTCTCGCATTATCTTGGTGGAACCTTTTCTATTGATTAGTTCTGGCCTTTTCTGTTGAAGTGCATCATTCAGTTTGTCCAGCTGATGACAGAAGACTTCCGAATTAATTGTTGTGTTATCCGGTAAAATCTCAAAAAAACGATTTCTTTAAAATTCCATCAAACAGACAGCATCACCTTTTTTATGCATATTGGCTTTGGAAATGCTTTGAGTCGGTTCATCTCTTTTGCTCCATGATCTCTTGCGTTTGACATTGTTATATACAACCCATTTTTCGTCCCCAGTAATGATGCGCTTCAAAAATGGATCATTTTTGTGACGTTTGAGAAGCCAATCACAGACGTCAAAGCGACGACACAAATTTCTCTCCGTGAGAACATGGGGAACCCATATATCGAGCTTCGAGATTAAACCCAGGCTTTTCAAGTGGTCATAAACAGTTGAATTTAATAAATTTAACCTCTCACCCATCTCACGTGTTGTTATTCGTCGGTTTGCATCAACTAATGCCTTTATCGTGTCTTTATCAGCTTCAACCGGCCTTCCAAAACGTGGTGCATCTTCGACATCAAAATTGCCGGATCGAAATTTTGCAAACCAATTCTGGCACTGGCGTACTGTCAACACATCTTCTCCATACACATCGATTAATTTCTTTCTGGCTTGAACAGCATTTTTACCTTTTCTATAGTAAAAAAGTAAAATATGACGAAAATGCTGCTTATTGCTCTCCATATTTAAAAGGGCACCAACCAAAAACTACTGCGTAGAGTCAATTGGACTTTTTCACACACAAGCCTTGCTATATCAGCCCTCAAAACATATAATGATTATGCGGCCTAAGTGTAAAGTTGAGTGCAAAAAAATACAATTAAATCCTCTGTCGGGAAAAAACGAAATTACTTTCCGAACAACCCAATACATCTGTATAATTATATATGCGTACCGTAAGTTTATAAATATTTCAAGTTTTCTTCGATAAAAATTATTGAGAAGATAACAACGAAATGCAAAATGTTTTACTGACGTGCGTCAGTAAATCTGAGCGCGCTACTTCGACAATTGGTGAATTGCATCGTCAGTTATCCACAGTGCTCGAAATGTACTAGAATTTTTCGATACAAAATCTAAAGAGCACGGTCGCATTGCTTGGGACTCAAACGGTTAAAAAGAACTGATTGTGTACGCGTATGTGTAATTTTTGTGGTATTGAAATCGAAGGCGATTACCTTCCTATATGTCTATTGTTAAGAATGCATTTCCGTAACCTGCATTGGAACTGTTTTTACACTTTTATTAGCACATAAAGTGTTAATTTTGCACTTAATTGCAATACGCTTTCAACTAGAGACTCATAAGCTACATCTTTCGGGCAGCCCCTCTCACCCCTCATCCCTCCGATAATTTTGGCGCGTGACAGCACAAAAACTTTGAAAGTTAATAACTTGAAAAAGGCTAAAATGTATGTGTAGTAAATGTTTTGAGAGTGCCTCTGAATATTATTTGCGAGAACGTGCGATAAAGAATATAAAAATGTGAACGTAACATTCTCAGAAGGCACCAATGTCATCTTAAAGTCAAACTATTATCGCCACGGTATGTTCCCCATGATATCATACCACTCTCGTCTCAAACATTTTTTATATGTCTTATGCTTATAAGAGTAAACACTTGTAGACATTTAAAACGGTTATACAGTATGCTGTGAAAAGTATTCTAGGATATCAAACGAAATATTAATTTTTAATTCAAATCAGGTTCAAAACAATATTGTAGTTGGATACGAAATTATTTTTCTGGTGACAAATGCGAAAGTTGTTATACGTTAACGTAGATACTAAATAAAAATCATAATTCGACGGAGTTATCCTTCGATGGCTTTAGACCCAATATCAACGCGCCGTGGTTCGTCAGAGCAAGGGATTTGGTCACGTCTGCGTATCTATCAATCGTACGTACCTAAATCGTAAATACAAAGTGTTAGGCCCAAAATGCGCGGAACAAGTGTTCCGAAAGTTTGTGACTGTCCAGATTATCGAGTGTCTATCTAACAGATTTAATTAACTTATATTAGTCTGCTAAGATTGTAATTGTTTTTAAAGTAATAGTTTTTAAAGAAAATACGTGGTTTCCTTACCCGTCAAGTTGACGGGTGTCCGTGAAAACAGGTGTACAAAAATCTTCGTAAGCCTAGTATTAATAATAATTGCATTTTATTCAACGATATTACCTTTTTTTGTTAAGGGGGTGAGGGAAATGCATTTACGCATTACTCCCTCAGTCACATTTTTTAAGAGAGGGAAATGTGGGACTCGACCGATCAGAGGACCGGTAATACCCACTAAAACCCCCACCCCTGGAACGTGAAACGCCCCTTCTTTCTTCTGATTGGCCGATACTGTTGAGCAATATTACCTAGATTAGGTATTCCCGTCAAGCGCTTTCGTCTCCACCACTAAATGTGACTCGATTCTCCTCGTGCAGAGAGTTGTGAGAGTGGAATCTGATGGTGGAGAGGGAAGCGTATAGGTTGTACGCTGACAACGCTGCACGTGAGCAGCTTTCAGCTCGTTCCCTGAAACGTGTGCAAGGCTGAACTACACCCACCATGTTATTCGACGGGTATAGTTTATAGTGGAGAAGGACTAATCGAGTAGCTCTGTTTATCTCTTCTTCACTTTCAGACACGGCTAATATATCAATTAGCGGGGAAGCTAATTGACTAGGAGTAGTAATCGTAAAGCAGCTGCGGAGAAGAAGTTCGGCAACCCTGATTTAGATACATACACAGGGTAAACAATTTAACATTTTCACTTAAAAAGCGTAAGGATAAAAATGTTTGCAGCAACGGTGTCGTTATATACATATATAAAAGAGTAGGTTTTGAAACTCTAGAAAATTCCCATGAACAACTCTATTGGAGTACGAGAAGCATAATCATCATTTTCGAATTTTCATGTGTTCAGTTATACTTTTTGAAAATCCGTTCCTAGAATTATTCCTAGAATTATTCGAAAATCAACATATTATACAGAATTGAACTTGTCTTTCAGTTAATTACATTAATACACTAATTGAAATATTTAGTTTTATTGAAACGCAGTAATGTCCATTATACGTTGCATGATGGACCTGCAAAAAAATCATTATTATAATAATTGTCCTACCGATGCAAATATTTTTTCCTTTATATATGTCCTAGTATTACTAAAAACAGCTTTTGCCGCATTCATTCTGTATATAAAGAATCATCTAGTGAACAAGTTAAAAATTAGTTATTACACTTATAAAGTTGTAACATAAGTTCGATTGCAATTATAAACATATTTTAATGCAAAGGATTTATTCAAGATCCGTTATAAATGCACGCAACTGTCGCTAACAAAAGGTTACCGGTAGTACCGGTAACAGCCACTTTTAATTAATAAAGGAGCTACTTTTAAATAAAAGAAATATTGAATATAATCGATCTAATTTACGTTACAATCTATTGTATAATTTATTTTGTAGAGTAGTTCCTACTAGTAGAATTAGGTTTCATAAATACGTGTATCGTGAAACTTCTGATCTAAATAAATGTATTGTATTATTCGATAGAGTGAATCGAAGCGAAATCGGACATTTTTCAGATTAGTGTTTAGAACACATTGTAGTCTTTCGTGACTTATGAACGAATTCCGAAGGATTCTTCGATATCTTCAAAATTCTTGATTGTATAGACGAACAAAGAAATGTCAATCTTTTTTCATTGACCCTCTATGGGGCCGTGTTACTGTCAAGTCACATGTTAATATATCGACATGTTTCCAAATGATTTTAGTTTTTTGTAAGATAACGTACACGTCTAAATTATATAATGTCACTGAGGTAACAAATAACAATATCGATAACGGTTGGCAGTATCGTCAACCTGAAATATCACAGTAAATGCCTTGCAAGTTGTCTGCAGATAGAAACCAATGGAACCATCTTGTGCAATTTACATTATTTGTGCTTCTATATCTATTCTATTATATTATAACCAGTTAACTGTAGCGCTCTCGTTTGAGAACGCGCACCGTTTTGTGTCGGCAGAATTGAGCCATGACGAGTATACTCGTCAATCAAAGAGTAAGTTGTGCTCGTAAGATATTGGATCAAAGAGATGGGTTTATTTTATAAAATTGCGAATTTTATTACTAATATTTTCTTATTTGGTTAACATACACATATATTACACACATATTAAACTAAAAACGCAATAAAAACTAAATATTAACGCATTTGTCCCATGACTGATCATACCTGAAGGAACCCTATTATAAATCAACTTTCTGACTTTTGCCTTTGTCTCTTTTAGGCTAACATCTAAAAAACGTTATCATCGCACATAAATAAATTCGTCATGCGAACTGGTAAGCTGTTTCAGCCGGTGCATACGGGGACGCATGAGTTCATCCCAAATTATTTATATTTTTGATTTGTTTGTTTTATTCCGCCATGGCCTCAAAATATTCTGAACATCTTCAACGTTGAGAATATGTTTTGTTTTTCTAAAAAATTACAATTTGAATAGCCAATGGTCACTACTTTATACGCATGACGAGTATACTCGTCAATACACAAAATCGTGCCACTTCTTCATGACGAGTATACTCGTCAATCACAGATAACTGGTTAAACAAAACAAAGCGTAAATAATAGCTTCGCCTTCTTTAATTTGAACAAATCTGCAGCTGAGGGGCATCGACTGTTCATAGAAGCATATGGTAAGGCTGCATTAAGTGAGAGAAGTTGTCGTGAATGGTTTCAAAAGTTTAAGAACTGTGAATTTGATATCGAAGACAAATAACGTAGTGGAAGGCCGAAAGTGTACGAAGACGCGGAATTGAAAGCATTAATGAATGAAGATTCGTGCCAAATGGAAGAAGAACTTGAACTTGCATTATCAGTGACTCGACAAGTGATTTCACATTGTTTAAAATCATTGGGAATGATTGAAAAGCAGGAAAATTGAGTTCCATATGAACTAACGCCGAGAAACATTGAACGCCGATAGTCCACATGTGAAACGCTGCCTGCCAGGCATCGGTCAAACCTTACTTGGAAACACTTAATTGGGAAGTTTGACCCCACCCGTTGTACTCACCAGACATTGTTCCTTTCTGATTACTACCTGTTTCGATCGATGACGTATACCAAGTATATATCACATCATATTAGGTTGGGGAAAAAAAATCCATTATTTTTACGCGAACTCCAAGACTTCATTTAACATGTTTCGGATTGTCCGATTTGGGTCAAATATGCACCGTTTAGTTCTATAATTTGTTGCCATTTTAAAGGTAGCTTCATAATGCCTCTCTCATAGAAGTCTTGGTCCCTGTTGGCGAAAAACTCTAGTAATCGATTTTCACGATCTTCTCTTTGTGCCAATTTCTTATCACTAAGGATGTTTTGCAATGCAAGAAAAACATGGTAATCGCTTGGTGCCAGGTCCGGACTATATGGTGGATGTATCAAAGTTTTCCAACCAAGTTCTCGGAGTTTTTGGCAAGGCACTATAGACGTGTGTGTCTTGGCGTTGTCCCGATGGAACACAACACCTCTCCTGTTGGCCAATTCTGGCTGTTTCTGTTCAATCGCTAGCTTCAAACGGTCCAGTTTTTGGCAGTAGAGATCCGAATTTAATGTTTGATTATATGGAAGCAACTCATAATAAATGATTCCTTCCCAGTCTCACCAAATGCACAAGCAGAACCTTCCTAGCCGCTAGTCCTGGTTTGGCTACCGTTTGAGCTGCTTCACCGCGCTTTGACTACGATCGTTTTCTCACAATGTTGTCGTATGTGACCCATTTCTCATCCCCAATCACCATCCGTTTAAGAAATGGGTCGATTTCATTCCGTTTGGCCAAGGCTTCGCAGATGGAAATTCCATCCATCATGTTTCTTTGTGTTAACTGGTATGGCACCTAACATCGAGCTTCGTTTTGAATCCAGTTTTGTGCAAATGGTTTAAAACTGTTTTATGGTCAATCTTTAGCTCCTGGGCGATGCTACGACTGCTAACATGTCGGTCAACTTCGATTATTTCTGTGATTTTATCGACATTTTCGACAACGGGCCTATCTGTGCGAGGTGCATCTTTAACATCAAAAATACCTGAACGGAATCGACAAAACCAAAATTGCACGCAATTGGCTGTTACAATATCGGCACCATAAACACTATTCACAATTTCAGCCGCCTGGCTTGCATTTTCGCTTTTATCAAAGAAAAACTGTAAAATGTGCCGAATTTTTGTCTTTGTTGACTTCCATTTTTAACACCCTGTAACTCACAACTGACTGGACCAAACAAAAAACAGAGAAAGAATTTTTTTAATGCGAAATGTCACCTTTCCAACGAGTACAAATCTTAAATTGTTTGATCGATACTTTACGAGATATCGATCACTACATCCATCTACCGAAAAAATAATGAATTACTTTTTCCTCAACCTAATATGAAGATACTAAAAATTCGGTCGATTCATGGATGGGGTCAAAGGATGAAGCGTTTTTCCGACGCGGTATCCGGATGCTGCCAGAAAGATGAGAAAATGTAATGGCCAGCGAAGAACAATACTTTGAATAAAACATAAAGTATCGTTCTTTCCCAATAAATACTCAATTTAAGATAAAAAACGGCGGAGACTTATTTGTACTCCTTATAATTTTGGCAATCGGATCAAAGGTGAATCGGTATATGCATGTATTCTCAATGTGTATCGACTGTTACGTTGTCCTCGGACGATGAACCAGCTATAAAAATACACCTCCTTCGCGACCTGGAGGCGTTTCTTATTGTTTGACAGTTCGTCGAGTACTTCCACTACGCTTGAAGAAGTTTGAATGCGTTTGGAAGCCAATAAAAGAAGTGCACGATGACATGAAATAATAATCGTATAACAATAAAGTGTTTATTGAGTTTTCCACAGAAGTTTTAACAGTGTTAGATTCTGCGGTAGTCGCATACCTGGTTTAAGGACGGTCGGTCTAGCTGCTTCACAGTGTTCCAGAACAGGGACTGAATCGATATTTCAAATATCAGCGTTTTAGGTTTCTAGTATGACTATCATTTCGTTTCAAAATTCATATTTGCGAGGCTATATGTAGTCGAGGTCCGCCAATAATGTTAACGACGAACGATGTCCTCAACGAGGTCCCACTTTTTGTATAAAGGGTTATTGAATTTCATATAATCTAGCAGTTTCAAGAACACTATCGAGCGACGCCGATCAACGGCGTCTAAAGCATCTTGTCAAAAATCCAATGAACGTTGAAACACCATTTCTCACTGATTACTCGTTCTAAACCCTTTCGAGATATAGCTTGTCTGCGTGTATTATTCCGTGTGCGGCGGCTGAATAGTTGAAGAGAGGAGGCAAAGGAAGGGAGAAGCTCGTCAGTCAGGCTACCTAGCCTTGGGATTTCGGAAGGCGGTTAAGGACGGAAGTTTATTAGGTAGTCCACATAACAACAGAATTTTCACTAGAAATCGCGTTTACAAGAATTATGTGTCCTTACTCTCTCTCTCTCTCGAAATGGTCTTATAGAGACATGGTCTTATCGGATGACGCGGTATAACAATATAATGTTTCACAGTCCCGCCGCGTCTCAGTCATATCGTACCTTAATCATACCTGTTTGGCTGCTTCTTCCAAATATTGTCTCGGTCGCATCAAGCTTCAATCATGCCATACACAGTCATACTTTTTCACTCTCTCTCTCTTTCTCTCTCTCTTGCTCTCTCTTTTGCTCCGCACATGCACGCATCTCACATCCTACATATATGTATAAACACATTCTTGACCTCTATGACATATAAACAAAGACTGACCGGATTAAATGATGTAAACAACAATGTATGTGACAAAAGTTTGAAGGTGCCACATTCAATTCAATTTATAAATGTTCTAATTTAAAATACACGATATAATCAGTGCTGATTGTTTATTTCATCAGTCTAGATAGCAGTGTTTACATCCTTTGGTTTCGTCAGATATAATAGTAATCTAAACATACCAGTATTTGACCGTTATTCGGAATATCGATTCAGTTTTTGGTCCAAAACGTAGTTTTAGGAGTTCGGATATACATAGATATAATACGGGTCAACGTCAATTTCGTCACTGAGAATATTTATGTACGACCTTACGGACTTTCATGTGCAGGTTAGCTTTCGAGAAATGGTATAAACAAATAAGGTTATAAATAAGAAATAATACAAAAAGAATTTACCAAATAAAAGAAAAAGTAGACGTGTGCCTGGTGAGAACCTAGTCTAAGCACGTCCACATCGAACGTCTAATTCGTCGAGGCAATCAGATTTTTAGAACTAAATGTAATACACTGACGCAGTAAAAACACTAATTAAGTTCATGTCATTCATTAATTATTTCTGTGAAATGGGCAATGTCTATCGATGTTTAGTATACTTACGGGATAAATGAAACGTCACAATTTTAAAGTTAGCTTAGTTATTCCCAGAAAGAACGTCGAAAAAATCGGATTTTACTTTTTCTAAAAATGGTGTACTGCGTGATGAATCTGAAAAAAAATCATCAACAATAATTGTAACAGTATATTGGTACTATAAAAATATAAATATTGTTACTCTAGAACTTCCATATGAAATCTGCATTTCTTCGACTTTTTTAAGGTTTTTGATTTTTCATAAGCAAGATTTTTAATTTGAATATCTGAAACAAATTACAAATTATGTGGCTGGGTGCTTGACGTGCTTGAGATTTTTGCCACAACTTTTAAACATTATTAACCAGGGAAAGAAGGTTGAAAACAGATTATTCGATTTTACCTCGTAACTACTATCCCGATCAAGGTATAGGGCAAAAATGTTGAGCAGTATCTTTACTGTTGATACCCAATCGATTGGCGTATCGGCTATAATAATTCGATTGAAGGGCATTTTTTACCACCTTGTTCAGCTGTATCCTCTTTTGCGACATTGTTATCACCTGTTCTACCGAAATTAGATTTTTATATAGCTACTAACAAATTAAGTTTTTTTTCAGTTTTTCTTGAACTTATTTCTCCCTCTCTACATATTCAATCTTTTCACCAGGATCTTGGATTTGCCATTTGCTTATGCCAAGTTGATAACCGATGTGAAATACATTTTAATCATTTTATCCACCCATGAAAAGTTGATAAACCATATAGCATAGTTATCTACATTGCAAGGGAGATTGTTTTTTTCAAATCATCCATAATTTTTTATTTCGCTTTGCAAATAGCACAAATTTACGTTTAAGAACCTGTTATAGCACCAAATGCTTTACCGTCGATCGTGGTTAATCTATAAATGTATTTAATAGAAATTCCACGAATCCCAACTATTAAATTTAATACGGATAAATTTGATATTTGGTATTTTATCTTTTTGATCTCAATAGGTGGACCGTTTATTTTGAAAGTGGTGCAAGTCCATTTTCTTCTGTTTCGAGAAAATTAAATGTTAGCAGATCTGACAATTAAAAAATATAGGTTAATTATGTGAAGTCTGGGAATGTTTGTACTAATTTATCAATATGTAATTTGATTATATAAATTTCTTTTAGGCGAATTTAACTAAAATAATATATATTTCCAGGCTGCAAATGGACTTACGCCACTTTCATAATTAGTCAATTGTAAATATCATTTAATTTCAATTTTGAAATAACAAATATCACTTAAAATATATTTCATATTAATCCAATTTTGTTTATAAATAATAACAAGAAATAAAATAGAATTAGTATTTTTTATTTTGAACGTTAATTATATTTATATATTGTTAAACTTAACACAAGATATTGGTATTATTAATTACTTATACTCTTCATGTGGCAGTGTTTTGAAATATTCATGATGCACAGGAGGTATATATATAAGGTAATAGCTGCTGTATATCCTTATATTTTTCGTATGTAATAGGCCTGGCATCGTGATACAAAGGCACCAGGACGATTTTTTCAAATTTTGGCGGTCTTCTCCGACATGTAGGTGATAAATTTAGAATCTTAAATTCTGTGTCCTCCATTGATGTTTTATATAAAATAGTATACGGTGCACTTTTGCAAAATCTCATCCAACATATTTGCAACCAATTTACTTTTTCTCCATTAGTGTTTCTTCTTATCTGTTTTTTAATTGCGTTTTGTAGATTTTTTGTTCAAACGAAATTCTCTCGTTTCATTTTGTGTAAAATAAATTTATTATGTTGTCTATATTGGTTTATAACGTCATAATAATCCTGTGGTGTGTACAGGAAATTCTTTTTTCGTAATGCCATTTTTTCTGTCTATGGAAATTGGACTTACACCACTTTCATAATCAATAGTTACGCAATTTCTTTTACCGGCCAATTTTAAATTGAACAAAGCATAGGCATTTTTTAAGATATTAAATAATAACTAGTTATAAACAAAAAGTTTACACTAAATTAAGCATAAATTACGTCATATCTCATTTTTTTTTAAAAAAGGACTTACACCACTTTCAAAATAAACGGTCCAGATATTAAATTATTAGCTTCTTGTCCGTATATAAGTTTAATTAATCGACAAAACATTGAAGAACCAAGTTTGATGTTTTCCCAAATAATTTGATGATTGACGTTAGTTTTCAGAACCAAGGGCATCGTGCAGACAGCGAATAGAAATTCGTCAGTCTTTCCAGGTTCAGAAAACTTTTAAACTACCGTCACAGTTCTATTTTGAAATAAAAGTTAGCTCTTCAGATAATCGTTCTGAATGATTTTTTAGGGAATCGTCTAAGCGTTTTAGTGCTCTTCCAACGGTATGAGCAGAAATACTTTGAATATTTACTTCGGCCGAAACATCGCTGACCATAATCGGAGATGAAGGGTAACATTCCTTTTTGACTTCAAGAAGCTTATTGTAGGAAGGATATGTATCAGCATGGCGATCTCCAGCATCCAATTGCATTAAGTTATATGTATTTTTTGAAAAATCACCGTGAATATATAGGGATAGAGCTTCTTCAGGTGTGTATTTGATTATATTATTTATTGCTGTTGATGTTGTTAGTAAACACATTCATGGCCCCTTATAAAAGACATTCGGCAATACTTTTCATCGTTTTTGCAAGATGTCGTCCAGAAGCATTAAATGAAGTACAGGCAACAAATTCTTTCGGCTTAAAGTTATACACTAAGAATTCAACATTACTCTTTTTGGGACTTTCTCACAAATCTGGAAATTATTTTTGTATAAATTTGCATTTTTGTTCACATTCAAAATTTTTTAGAAGATCATGTCAAATAAATATCGATATTTTTATGCAACCAATTATTTTTCTCTTTTATGAAAATTCAAACCTAATCGATCGCAATACTCATTTTTCGGCTACACTTTTTACAGAATTTTACACACGTATTTTTACTGTAAAGTGATTATCGTGAATATGAGTAATATTGGTTTTAAACTTTTCATATACGTACAAATAGCTGTAGATCTATTTTCATGTGAAAGATTGGCATGCTAAACCTCAAGGACGTCTCGTCTATTTATACCGACCATATCTGAACATAATTGTACATATTTTAGTATCCGCATAGAGGCACACTCGAAAGCAATTGTAATTGAAATAATTACAGATAAGTTAGAAATTAAATAAAAAACGAAGTCGGGCACTTGTAGGTTTCAAATGATATTAACTTACGTGTAGCTCAGGAAACTTTATCAGCCGTAGTAGTACTAAAGAAATTCGATACATCAAAAACTAAATCTATCGATTGAATACTAACAATTTTCTGAACAATACTGAACAAATTTCTTGCGTGGAACTTTTTAAGGATGCATCTTCTGTTTTATAATCTACTTTACGTTGAACTATAGTTGCCTTCATCATTAAGAAATAATCACAAACCTATAATTACATATATATTGATACTTTTATTGGTGATACGTTTATTGAAAGACACTTTTATCAATTTTGATCTGCCTAGTCTCAAATTTTCTAATCTCCCCTATTATTTTGCCTTGCATTTCGTATGCAAATTTTTATGCTTTTACCACAGGTTCCTAAGAACTCATTTTCATCGGTTCGTACGTTCAACTATTATAATTTAATGGAAAGATGTTGACATTTGTTACAAGTCTGGAAAATGAACAATTTTTAAGATATCGAAGAATCCTTTGGGATTCGTTCCTAGATCAATAAATACTACAGTACATTCAATTATGGAATAAAAATCGAGACACTACTCCGAAATGTGTCCGATTGCGCGTGGAATGATCCAGTATTGATTTAAGCATGATATGAAATCTTCCATTTATTGGACTCTATGTATATACAGTGGCTTACGAAAGTATTCGGACACTCTTTAAATCTAAATAACTTTTTAAAAATTTAACCAAATAAATAATATGCAAAAGTAATTTCGAAATAATTGTAATTGGTAGAAATTACATGAAAAAATAAAAAAAACATTTCTTAAAATATTTTTATTTCAACTCGTAACGAAAATTTAAAATATACGTTTTGCAGACCTCTGTTAGTTACACGCACGCTGAAAATTTCATCGAAATTGATCAACGCAAAAAAAAAAAAAACAAACGACACGCGTAGAAAGATGTTGATTAATTTTTTTGCTTGCATATCACTATCACAAATCCACAAGATGCGCAAAAAATTTCCTTTTTTATTCGTCATGTAATTCATACTGTTTACAACTTTTTCGATATCCTTTTCGCGTACCATTTAGTAAATCGATGCATCTAATTGCTGACGAAAAGTCAAGATGTTCAATTTTTAAAAAGTTATTTAGATTTGAAGAGTGTCCGAATACTTTCGTGAGTCACTGTAGCTTTCTGCAGTAGTTTATCCCATTGCTGACTGGAATGTGTTTTACAAGGTAAAAAATGAACATTTGTTTTTAGAAATATGGAGGAGGAGTACATAGAAGTAAACGGCGTGAAGGAGAATGTAAAGCGAGAAGACGGTAGAGCTTACTATGATTTGAATGGCGAAGGTGATGCTGACAGTTCCACAACACCACATAATATTGACCCACACCGCGACCGTAAGTTTAACTATTTTACCTTGAGATTTTTCCATACTTACCCTTTTCGCGAGACCTTTGAAAGTTTCGGACGGCTGTATATTTGCCTCGCAAAGAGGCTAAGTGGAACGAAGCACGAGAATGCGCATTTGGCGAGTCCATTTGTGACTTCCTCCATTCCACGTCGATTGGACATGGGACCGAAGGCAGTCAGTTTGTATTCGCATCACGGAACCAAACGCCCTATGAAAATATATGATATCATATTCTATTTTGGATTTTATCGTTAAATCTTTTTTCCCAGTTCGATCACCGATTCACTCATCATTCATCCTTCATTTGCAATTAACGTACAAACAATTATGCTATTACGTTCATTTTCTAGTTCTCAATTGCATCGAAGGTAAGTCTATCCTGTAATCCGAAAGTGAACATTTTTACAATATGACTCAGAAAATGTAATTAATTTGTAGCAGCAAATTTCAGTAAGTCTGACACAGAAGATATAAATGCTATATGTGTATAAAAAACCCTGAGTCTTAATTTTACAATTAACATTAACTGATCGAAGCACGTTAATTGTCAACGTTTCCTTTATAAAAATAAAACAAATGAAAAATTTATTTTAGAAATTAAGTCTTAATCGCTATTGCCATTTCCAAAATATGTCCCTTACTTGTTTATTCATTGAGATTAACGACGTCCCATTTTTCAATGAGTGACATCAGTACCATTTATGCAATATTTTTAACTAACGGCCAGATAAAAAATCACGAGAAATTAATAAAAGTCTGATGAATAGATAGCCCGACATAATTGGATGATCAATTTTTGATATTGGGAATTTATTTATTATTTAGGTCCCTAGTTATTTCTTTCGCAATTATTGAAGTTGTAAAAATATTTTCATCAGAAATTTTTGGATGTACTTCTTTAATAACGTACACGTTATAATAAGAATTGTATGACGTTTTAATAGATGCAGTATCATTAGTATTACAAAGCAATGTATATCGTTGGATTTATTGTTCGGTAGTTCTAGTGTTAAAGATGAAATTTTTATTTGGCCTTCGTAAATGAAGTCCAAATTTTTAATTTTACTTTTTAAACGAATCATTAATTTGAACAGTTTAACAATTTTAACACTATTCCTACCGACACTTTACGTATACCTATTCCTACTGCGACCGGTCAAATGACCGATCTTTAGCACAACTTACATTTATTAATAGAGAATGAAGATACAAGCCAATTTGACAGTATAAAAATATAGTTTCTGTTATTCAGAAGTATATAATGTACATTTTTTTTCGTTTTCACCGCATTTTTTACAAATAGGCTTCTTGATTGTACATTTTCCACATACGTACTTTTTACATTTTAGACAGATTTTGTTAGTCTTATTGTATTTGCAATATCTTATCTGACATGTTTTCCGTTCACGTGAACCTGTACTTGTATTTGTGACGGGTGTTGGTTGATCTTTGCCTAGCTGTAGCACTTTTTGATATTCGATGGTAAGTTCTTCTACCAATTGAGATAAAAATTCTTGTTTAACGAAATACATAGTTTCGTTTATGTTTAAATTAGATATACGCGAAGTTATAATTAAGTTTGAATTACTGTCGTTTGAGTTAGGTTTGGATTAGATCTTTTTTTTTTTTTTTTTTTGTTATTTTACATGCAGGGAGGTTAAATGCTTTATGCACGACGACCCAGGTCCATTCCAAACCTGAGTCAGTGTGGGACTCCTCTTTCGAGTTTACCCACTAAAAATCCTCCCTACATGGCTGGTCCATTCCACTGGTCTTCCGGAGAGATGGCATTCTTGCGACCTACTTCTTCTAAGGTTTGGATTAGATCTAGGTGGTACCCAGGTTAGATTTGGATTGAATCTAGGTGAACTGTTACTAAGCATACTTTCGTATATACTATGAAAACTAATTAAGAATGAAAGAACGTAATCTTTTCAAATGAGTGTAAAATTAATCAAATTTTGTCGGATGGTAGTTTCTGATGTTGGAAAAGAAAAGGTGAATCACTTAAACCACGCCATCTTAAACGGTTAGTTAAATTTGGCGGTGGTTCAGTTATGGTATGGGGTTGCATTACGACGTGTGGTGTAGGTCCATTATATCGAATTGATAGTACGGTGAATCGGTACACTTACAAAAACATTGTAGAAAAGAATCTGCTAAACACAGTTGACAATATGCCAGTACCAGAATGTGATGTAGTTTTCCAACATGACAATGCTACCACACATTCTGCTAGGAGTGTGAAAAATTGGCTCGATGATCAACCATTTTAAACGATAGCATGGCCTGCTCAAAGTCCAGACTTAAATCCTATTGAGAATGTCTGGGAATATTTAAAAATGAAACTAGCGAATGATTATAATGCTCTGCCAGCGATAATAAACGATTCGTGGGAAAGAGTGCAGGAGCAATGGTACTCAATTACTCCACAATACTGCAAAAATATAGTTTTAAGTGTATCTAAACGCATTCAACATACCATCACGACCAAAGGTTTATGGACGAAGTATTAAATCGAGATAAAACTGAACTGTTGATTTATAAATGCTTTATGCTGCAAAACCGACTACATAAAAAAAATTTGTATGTACCAAAATAATAAGGATATTAAGACGTTGCAACGTTGGCGCTGCGTTTAATTTCCTCTTGTAATGCACGGGTGGTTGTGGGCTTGTTGACATAGACCTTTGACTTCAAATAACCTCATAAGAAGAAATCTAACGGTGTCAAATCACACGATCTAGGGGCCAATTCTGATCACCGAAACGAGAGAGTACACGACCAGGAAATGTCTCATGCAGTAATTGAATTGTTTCACTGGCTGTATGGCATGTGGCACCGTCTTGTTGAAACCACATATTGGCCACATCAATAGCATCCAATTTCGGCAGAAAGAACTGTGTTATCATGTCGCGATATCGAGCACCAGTAACAATTACTGCTTGACCAGCCTCATTTTCAAAAATGTATGGTCCAATGAAGTCTCCAGCCCAAAATCCGCACCAAACAGTGACACGTTGTGGGTGCATTTGTTGTTCGACAATCACATGTGGGTTCTCCGAACCCCAAACACGGCAATTTTGGCGATTAACAAAGCCATCAAGGTGAAAATGTGCTTTATCGCTTAGGATGATTTTGCTCGAAAAATCAGCATCCATTTGTTGATGTTCAATAATCCATTCCACGAACTCTCTTCGCTGTTCATGGTCATTAGGCTTCAGTTGTTGTGTTAATTGAATTTTGTAAGCATGGAGACACAGATCTTTTGTGAGTATACGCTATAGAGAGCTTCTTGAAATTTGCAATTCTTGTCCATGACGCCGAATTGATGTTCCTGGGTTTTCATCAACACTCTCACGCACTGCTTCGATATTGACATTTGAACGGCTTATTTTTGGACGACCGGTGTGTTTAACGTCTCCAACTGATCCAGTCTCCCTGAATTTTTCAATTAATCTTTTCACAGTTGACGAGGTTAAAACACTATTTTAATCATATTTTGTACAAAATTTTCAAACTGCGGCCGCCAAACTTTCATTATTTTTTAAATATTTTTCAATAATGAAAACACGTTGTTGTATCGTATAACGCTCCATTTTTACTAACCCTAAATTCTCAGCTGTCAAATTGTTCTTTTTTCAAGGTTGCCAACAATATACTGTAAAAATGATGGGAAATTCAAGTCTTGCATTAATTTTGGGACACCCTTTACAATTATTCTTTCTTTATACATAGATTGATCTGTGATAGTTGATTGTCGCTTAACAGGTTTAATAACATATCCGTATCAGCAATTAGACGTTAAAGTATGTTCTTTATGTTTGACAATCGTTCTCATGGTTGTTTTTGGTAAGTTTACTTGTTGGTTAAACTCACAAACTTTCGTTCCACTATCAAATAGTTTTATTATTTCTGATTATTATTAGTTTCTAGACTTACAGTAATCCTTTTGTTAACACTTTATCGACTGGCAATTGTTTCAGGATTTTTCGTGGTCTATAGCCTATGACTGAAAACTTTTTCACGGATCTTTCAACACCGACAGCTATTTTTATTGGAAATCCACGAGGCATCCTCGGTAACGTTATCTAATCATTTCGTTACAAACTACAATGTAAAAATAGTTTTTTGAACTGCATTCTGTTAAGCACAATTATTGAAAGTTCTATTAATGGGCTTCCGGTCGGTAAAGAGTTAACTATGGATTTTGCGGTAGAGGTAAACTGATGCTGTTATGTCATTATGCATACGTAGACGATAGCGTCAATTATCGCTTAATTGCACTTGCGTACTAATGTTTAATGCACATATATTTCTATAAGTTATTAAACTGTGTACAAGCTATTATATCGACTAAAATTAAACTGAAATATAAACTGAAATTACTTTAAAATAAACGTCGTTAAATTAATTTATTGTACGACGAATTCTTATTTAAAGTAATTTTTGGACCGATTCAATAAGAATTGAAAACGTGTACTGTAAAATTTCGATTAAAAAGCAATTGGCTATCGTGTTCCGTAAAGACGAATTATCTGAAATTGGGGGGCTCAACTTTGGCTTTTCAAATGGAATCGTTTATTTTTTAACGCATTAGTCGATGCAGCTCATCATTCCCTATAAGAGAAAATATTAATCCATGTATATCGAACAATTATTAATTTAGAAAATATTATAATTTGACACTAGAACTACCGAACCAGTCAAAATGACTGGTCCCTAATTTTACCTTCCACAATAATTGAAATTATAGAAGTATTCCGATCAGAATGTGTCGAATGAACTTATTCATTGATGCAGACATTACGATGAATATTGTATGAGGTCTTAATAAATGCAGTCTTGTTGTTATTACAAAACAATATATATTAGTAGCATTTATTACTCGTTAGTTCCACCGTTAATTAACTTATTATTAAGTTAATTATTTAATGTTACCTTTGTCGTCAGTTTTTTTTTTAGGACGTTACTGTAACAAGAACAATTGCATTCGGCAAACTTGTGAGACGTAAACGGTTGAGAAGTATTAACACTTTGATTGCCACGTTGGTCATGTGTGACCGGTCGCGGTTTCTTCTATGACGCCACGGTGGTCACTAGTGACCGTAACATCTGAACTTCTTACAATTGTAGAAATTGAATGAAAATTGACAGTTGAATATAACCGCTTATTAAAACATACTTTGAAATAAAAAGTGCCCCATTGAGCAATTAAACATTTTTATTAGAACGTCAATAAAGAAAATATTAGAACAAATCTTGCATCCAATGGTGCACTGATAACATAAGCGGCCGTGGCGTCCCGAGCGAAACATATGATTTCGGCGTGGCAGTCAAAGTGTTAAAGAATTATCCTAATACAGGCGTTTCGCTTCTGTTAGACTTCCGTCCGCGTTATTCAGTTTACGACATCGTTTCGACACGCGTATACAAAAGTGATCGTTCCTTACCAATATTCGAATTACTTACAATAGTTTTCCTACACATGTTATAGCCCGTCGGTCAAAATTTTTTAGACAATCGCAACGAATTTAGGAATCCTACAGTAAACTCCGTCTTTTCTCGATAACCGAATTTGCCTTTGTGGCCACAATATAATATTAATAAACAATAAAACTTATCCAAACTTGACAATTTTTTTTTAATATCTCGGAAACTAAGTCGAGCGGCATTAAAATGTGTAGGAAAAAGTTGTTCAGGCTGATGACCTTGATAACATATTTCAAGATCATTGCAATCGGAGACGCCGGTCCTATTGCAACTAATTTCCTATATTTTTTTGCAGATAATATCCAACTGCATTGACCGATACGATCAAAAGCGTACGATCACTTTAAAAAATAACTTTATTGAAATTGATCTTCCCAAGCGTTTTGCATGTTCAATAAAACAGAAGGAATTAATAACATTGAACTTTGATTAGCAATATTTCTTGCTGCGGATAATGGCTAATAATCTTCGCGCGAATTCAGGTATTATAATAATACTAGATGTGACAGTCAGTATGTAAATGTATAAAGTTGTGCTTCGTGTCAATACCAGCAGACAACGTTTTTGAGAATTGGCAAAGAGCCGACATCTTTGTTGCTTTCGACGTCACTGTCTTCCCTTCTCGAACTGAATAGTATTTTTGCCATCGTACGAAGGTTTCCTGGCCACTCGTGCACAGTTTGCTAGGCCGTTCGTAAGTTTCGGTACGCGAATAGAAACAAGATAACTGATATCCGTTTTACAGCAGTTTATCTTGTTCGACGGGCATCTATTAACAGTTTTTAACGTGTTACATTCCCGGTGTGTACTAGTCGTGTTTCCTCATTCGGCCCGTTTAGTACCGGAATATGAATTGGTGAAGTACGTTCATTTTCGACGTAATTTTCATAGCGATACAGTAACCGGCAAAAGTTTAAACACTTGCATTAAATGTTTTCGATTATATTTCATTTAGGTGACGTGATATCGGTAATAAATAAGAAATTTAAGTGTCGAACACCGCGAGTTTCGAACAGTGTTCTCGTTTAATGCAGAGTAGTGCAATTAGCACGTGTGTCATAACGGCGAGTAGGTAACTATAGTTAGCTCAACGCCAAGACAATTAAACTCAGTTATCAACGACAGCGCTGCAATTAACATCAAGGTTTGTGGTTTCAAGCGAATGATTTTAAACGCAGAAACCCAGGGACCAAAGCTTTTCTCAAAATAAACTTGTGTTATTTGAAGTGATCATTCGGGAAAATGTCAAGCAGAGGAGTTAATTCGATGCAGGATGATCTTTACCTGCGGGTACCAAATTTTCTTATAGACTCCGAAGATGAAGGTAAATATATTTTTCATGACTAGTCTATCTGAGAAGAATTTCCTTTCCATATCATTATGTAACTTTCACTACTGTAATTTATTAGGTCATTGAAATAGTTCTCTGGACGTTTTGTTAAAAAGAAAATTGTGCATTGTACTCAATTGTTTTCATCGATTGCAAATAGTAATTTTGCCCGTGTTCGACTATTTTGTAAGCATATTTGTATATCTAGCGGGGTCTCTCTTCCAGAAACGTAACAATACATTTAGGAAAATAACGATTCGTCTGTCTTCAAATCTGCGGATGTTTCAGCGTGGTTGACGAAATCAAAATCTTATTTTCCAAACTAAATATACTAATCAAACGATTCGATCGAGTGCCGTAATTTTACGTCAAATCGAAGATCAGTTGAACGCAACGCCGGGCATGTCCCTCTTCAGATTGTGTTTCGAAATACAGTTACAAAAGCATTTTCTCTGAAATTTGAGGGATACACGGTGTTTATTTATTCCAGAATACCTATCTTGTAAAGGACGACAGATAGCAACTACATAATATGCACGCAACATACGCCATAGCTTTCTATTAGCAATCCGCCGAATTTTCTGAATCGTCTCGCATCACGCGTTCTAAAATATATTTCGAATAAAAAGTTTTATATTTTATATTTATTATTTTATGTTTTATACTTTTAAATTTTGTATACAGGAAATTAATGTGTCTATCTGTGAATTATTTCCAATTTTGCATATGGAAGTATGAGTGTTGAGTGGTTTAAGGCGGAAACGTTATTAAAGATACAGTTACGTTAACCCTTAACACTCGAGTGGTGGCCCCGAGATACCTCGGAAAATTATCCCACTATTATTTAAAACTATTTTAAATTGTATCGAAAAGTTTGATAAAAAGGCTATGGCCGGGTTTGGAGGTAATTTTCGCCCCCGACGGTATTTTGATCGAGCTTGGAATATGTGATAGCTTACCCAAAAAGACCCCCGTCTGCAAAGTTTCAGCCCCACATGTCATCTGTAAGAGTAGTTATAGAGAAAAATAAAAAAAACGATTTCTTGGCCCATTTTCCCTATTTATTAATTAACTAATTAATTAAAAATTCTGAAGAAATTCTGACAGATTTCGGATACTACGCCACATGTTAGGTATTATTTTCAGATTTTTCCGTTCCAAACTCTGGTTGTAAACAACGAAAAACATAAAAAAATGCCGATCTCATATAGCAATCTTAAGTTGAACACCGCCGATTTAATTTAGCAATGATATAATTGTAAGTATTATGCTCAATTTTTTTCAAATTCTTGAGAGGGGGTTCAGCGTGGTAAAAAAAATAAAAACCATTTTTTTCGGTGTTTTCTTTTTAAATTATACTCATTTTTTCTGAATATGAAAAATATATTATGTAATATTGAACGTTCCTGCGTTAAAGAAAAAATGTTCCAGATTTTTAAAGTTGCGTACTGTAAAAACTTAAAATAATATTATATACGATATATTGCAATGTTTCGAAAATGATTTCAACGCCGCCGGTTGGCTCTGCAGCTATGGTCCCTGACTGTGGAACCCGCTGAATACTTTTTGGATAAGGTTCGAATCCCAGTCAGGTTAATTTCTTTTTTTTCGTTAATTACATGTTTTTTTGCTTACTAGCCATGTGATTGTTAATGAATCATTGTAAAAACATTTTTTAACTATGTTTCGACTATTTTAACATTATTTAAAACAAAAAATAGTTCAGCCTTTAAATAATTTAACCTTTTGCCAAACTTATTATTAAAAAACACGCAATCCTAAAATGTGGCGTTACTGTAGGGAGAAGTTTGTTGTCAAGCTGACGATGTAAAAGCTGATATTTTTTCCCTAATATACCATGTGTGGCCTCAACGACCCATCAAACTTTGGTAACCATACGCGAAGAATTAGATTCCTCAGTCACATTAATGACCAAAGCCTCGGCCCAACCATTTTAAGTGTGCACTTTTGGAAAGATCAAATTTCTTCGTCCGGAAAATCCATTGTAAAAAATGCTAAGTAGAATTATGCTATAGGCCGTAAATGACTAGAGACAGAAAGTCTTCCAAAAACTATTTTTTTTAAAATAATGTTAAAATAGTCGAAACATAACCTTCGGGGGCGAAAATCACCTCCGAACCCGGCCATAGCCTTTAACGATTGTAAAGAAATTGTGTCGAGTGAAACTCTCTTAGAGTCGGAAGAAACGCCTTGGCTTTCGAGTTGAAACAGCAAGGCAAAGGCAAAGGGTTAAAAAAGTATTTTCGTAGGAAAGATTTTTAAACATAAATAATACAATGTGTTAAGAATAAATAATTATTGTTGTGGATCAAAAGTTAAACCGAATAACTGAATTCATTGAAACATTTTATAATTAATACACGCGATCTGTTTTTGGTGTTTTCCTTACATCTGATGTTTTTCAACTTTTACACGGCACACGTTCGCACTCCGCTCGCCTAACAACACACTCGCATAGATTCGTTCATTCGTTCGTTCATACGTTCATCACACAATATAAATGTACCTACAAGTTTCTTTTTTAACACAGTGGCTGCCACTCGTTCGGTCTGTCAGTCACAGGGTTACATTATTAAAGAACGATGTACCTAATTTAGTATGTCTACTCGTACTACAAGAATAGGGACAATTTATAAATAAATAAAACATTTATAAAACGTATATTTACTACGAAGCAAAGGTTGTTTCTCGTCAAGAGGAGTCATTGTCTAGCGTTTAAACCGTGGGCTTTGTAGCGCCACAATTCTTAAGCAATGCTTAACTCCTTCCAATTATTGCAATTTTCATAGCAATTTAGTGTAATACTAATAAATGACAATTATGAAAAGAACTTTTAAAAATGTATGCGTACTATTCAATGAATTGACTTTATTTTTCATTTTACAGAGTTAATAGATTTGATAAACCAGTGACTTATATGATAATATAAAATAGTAAATAATTTAAAAATGAAGGAAAGTTAACTTAAAGATAAAGATGGATACACTTTTATGGATATGTATTTGCTTATTTAACACCCTAACTGCCAGAACAACAACCTTAAAAATTCCACAAAATCAAAGTAATTTATTTGATGAAACAACAATTTAAAATTTAAAATGTACGACATATAGTTATCCTTCGACCTTCTCGTATTCTCTAGATTTCAACTAAATGCATTGCAACGATTATATTAATGTACAAATTAATTTTAAAAAATGGACAAATTGCTCTGTCACCCATATGTGGGTGACATGGCAGTCAAAGTGTTAATCTGAGACAAATATTTTTATCCTCCGAAATATTGGATAATCGGAAAGGTATTGAGAGATTTTTGTCAACTTTTAATTAAATGTTTCTTTTATTCAAAATAAATTTTATTCAAGTATATATTGGTCATTATTATCTATGACATTATGCCATTTTTGGTAGAGTCATAAAATCCCATCGCAATAGACCTTTTGTGGTTTATCGGCTAAAAACTTGGCCAAGTGATTTTCACAGTCCTATTTTAATCCAACATTTTACCATCAAGGTAGTTTTGCAGAGATCACAACTAACGATAATTTGATGGAGCATGATCTGGGCTATACGGTGGATGCATCAAAACTTCCCAGGCAAGCTCTCTCAATTTTCGCAAATCATCAAACTCGTGTGTGGTCTAGCGTTGTCACGATGGTACACAACACCTTTTCTGTTGATCAGTCCTGGTCTGTTTTTTTAATCGCTTGCTGTAATTTCTATGTAACTTCTATGTTTCTATCGGTTCGCGTTTTCTGTTTTACCCGTTCTTATCTGTTCGCGATTTCTAATTTTCGAATTCTTGTCGGTTCGCGATTTCGATTCTAGAAGTTCTTTGCGTTTTCGCGATTTCTATCTTAGATGTTCTTTGCGCCTGCCTGAGTCTTGTTACGTTCTGTCCGTCGTGACCTCGGTTTTGTCGTGATCGGTTGAAGGTAGTTTGAGGCAGAGGAATGTAGCGTTTTTTAATTGGTTGTAGAAATGATGGAAGGAGTGTGCCTGAAGGAGTGTACTTGAAGGAGTGTACCAGAAGGAGTGGGAAACGGTCAATGAAGGATTAACGTGATTCATTGCAGGGTTGTCTGGTTTCCGTTTCTTCGAGTGCGTCGCACGTGGTGTCCGTTCGTCGGGGTAAACTGTCCGCGTGCGTGTTGAAGAGTCGGCTCCTTCGGAGCTGAATTTCGTAATTTCTTGCCTGCTTTTCGTTTATGTTTTATAAATTCCCGAGGACAGGGTTAGGCACGTACAACTTTCAATGTTGCTGTCGCAACGCAACCAATCTTAGTAAATTCAGTCGAAATCGACCGATTAGACACTGCAAAGTGTATGCCGCTGAAACGACTTACTCTGTTTATTGAGATATGGGATTTGATATACACACTCCTTTATACTTTTTATCAAACTTGATTTATTATTATGGAAAGTACATCCTTTATACTATCTCTCTCGACTATGACACGCAGACCGTAAAAACTATACTAAAACGGATCTCGACATATGAAGGGAGGTTTCTCTCCATAAAAATTTTGTAGGTTTAAAGAGTGTAAGAATACTTTCATGAGCCATTGTAGGTCAGAATCCTCAAACTGTTTATTTAAATCGTTTGAAGTTTACCTCGTCCAATAACAACGATTAGATGACCTATTTATACACAATGGCTCTGCTATTAAAATATATAGCACACCCTATTGCCAGTTTGACACTTGTTTAACACAGCCATGAGTTTTCCCATAATAATATTTTGTCGGTCTTAAACTAAGGAGCTGTTGGCCAAATATCGGTGTACGAGCTGCAACAATGTAATTGGGACTGCCTTCGAACTTCAAACACATAGAATAACCACGAATGAGAATAAGACCTCATCGGGATCTCTTTATGTCCTTATCAGAAATATATTATTGTGAAGAGGCGAACAACAACGTCTTCAGACGTTTTGAACTAATGAAGAGGTTTATGATACGAACGCCTTTGTTCTTTTCCACACTATCCCTTAAATTGTTCTTCAAAATCTGTAGATATTTTGTCCGATCCATGATCCCGTCAATAATGTGGAGATTTCCTGGTCCAGCAGTTGACATGCATCCCCACACCATTATTGAACCTTCCCCATGTTTAATTAAGGATTAATTAAAGGAAATTCTTTTCCTTGTACTCCTCATTAGGTTTCCTCCAAACATAAGTTTGTCTACCGGATTGAAAATTGTTAAATTTACTCTCGCCTGTATATAAAACTGTCCACCAAAATGAAAAATCTTTATTTTTCTACAATTTCGCGAATTGCAATCTTTTTGAATGATTTCTTTTACTCACAAATGGTTTCTTCCTAGCAACTCTCCCATTAAAATTATTTTTTCGTAATATAGTCCTCATTGTTTCTGAATTAGCTTCTTTTCCTAAATGTATTTTAGCTTCAGTAGCTAACTTCGGGACAGTTAATTGTGAATATTTTTTCATTTGTCGTACGATCCAACGCTCCTCGGATTCTGTGAAAATGTTCCGTTTACTTAGTTTTGGTTTATTTTCCACATTATTTCTGGATCTAAAGCGTTTTATAATATCATGAACTGTAGAGTGACTGCGTTTCACTATTGATGCAATATTTCGTACAGACAAACCGTCTCTAAATTGACTTCTAACAAGTTCTCGGATTTCTAATGACGTTTGTTTACATTGTCTAGCCATTTTGAGAAATTAAAACAAAATTTCACAGAAACTAACGACTTACGTCAACTAATACCTACATAAAATGAAAGTATGAAAAAATGAAGGGTGATTCCGCGCGTTTCATTTGTTTTTCCCACAGGATTACCAACTGTCCGAGTTTCAGTTTGAGGCTAGTTTTCATGACTTCTAACATTTCCATTTTGTTTTGAATTATCGTGAATAATTTTTATCTTTGTTTAATAAATTTTATTTGACCTTAAGTGTAAATTATTGAAAATAATTCTGTTCTTCATTTCATTTGTTTTCTTATACTAATAATAACCTCATAATTAATCTAGTTTTACTTTGAGCTACTGTACGTTAGACGACGGTTTGAGACGTTCTGGTTTCCGTGTCCTCACGACTGCATTTCGAGGCGAGGACCATTTTCTCGTGATCAATAGTATTTATTTTCTCAAGTCCCGTGAGACACAGAGAACAACCAGGCGGCCCAACGAAGTTTCCGTTACGGACCTATGAACTGGTCTGCCGTGCTGGCGCAATCTGACACTCGAAATACGTCGTCACATTTTAATTAGTATTTTTGCCAGAGCTTAAAACGTCGGTTTATTAGGTATGTCCTTTGTAGACATGCGAACCTCCAGGACTCTGACTTTTGCGTAAAATAGCAATTGACGTACCATAAACCTTCAGATGCGAACCGCCAGGTATTAGCGAGGATACGACCACCCTGGGGCCAGTACCTGAGTGTACTAGTATTAGTACTAGTACTAGTACCGGTACACCAGTGCGAGTTAGTATCGAGATCCATAATCTGAGCTATAGTTAAGTGTACGCGTACTCGGTAAATATTCAAAACTGATTTTCTCGAGAACAATACCTCAAATGAAAAATATTCTTTTTCATTTCCGATTCTATATAAAATCGCTCCCTCCTCCATTATACTACCGATGCTGAACACCTTGTATATATTAGGATACATATATTGTATATGTATTATTACAAAGCCATGATGCAATTGGCGTTTCGGAATGTGTGTCAATGGACCGTTTCTATTGGCACACATTCCAGCATATCGGTCCGGTGAACGAAGGTAGGTAGATCGTAGGAAGTAGGTAGGCAGCCTTTTGTTTATCTATGCGCACTGTGGACAAGCAACGAGCAGTTCGTTCAATTCATTATAGACCAACGCAAATTGAAACTATTCTTGTAATAACTATAATAACTAGTTTAGCTTACTTTGTAATAACTTACAATGTCACAAAAATTTCTTGAAATTTTTCCACACTCGTGATCGTAATCGTATGCACCTTTGTCAATACGTAGGTATGTACAAATGAACCCTTCATTGCACTAATCGATTAACTCCATAAAACAAAAAATGGAGAAATACGATGAAATAATGTGCATTGTTTTTTTTAAATTCCTTATATAATATAAACTCGAATAAATATTGTAAAATGCGTAAATACAGATGTAGCTTTCATCTAACAGTATATAAAATTTGTTAGAAAATTGTCTTCTAAAGTTTACACTATTTTCCAAATGATAACACTTTATATTCTTGATATACTTTAATTGTATTACAAAGTGTTGTCTAGAAATAGTGATACAATAAATTTTGCGCGAGGTGTGTTTAATGTATATAAATGTAAAAAAGAAATATGTGACTATAACTTTGTGTGACTACGCTCTGGCTAACTGCTGTATACTGACTGAAAACGCGGAAACAACGATCTCGACTTTACGCCCCCGCTTGGGTCCTCCTGTCCTTGAAATTTCAATCAAAATATTCAAATATTCAACCAAAATACTATCTGGAAGTGATGTTGAAAAGGCTGAAAAAATATGTAATCCGTGTAAGACTGGTAAAGTACACGGTAGAAGTTAAAATATACCGAATTAAACGTTATTCTTAATAATAATTAATTTGACCTCACAAGTACTTGATTCTGCGACAATTAAACTGTGAATCACTAATTTATTTTACTGTAATTCTGATAAGACGGCACTAAAGAATTATTATTTATTATATACCGTTATTATTCGGCGATGCCAGTGCATTTGAGTTGCATTATTGCAACGATTTAAATGAGAGTACGGAGTTAATCAAAATGGCCTCTGAAATAAATTATTTATTTTTCAGTGGCCAAACAATTTTTGTCGTTTAATGGTGTTAATCTTAATTATTAGGGAACGTTATTATACGTATAAAAATTTATGACTATACCAAGTGCTTCGACACTTCAATTAAAGATTTTTCAAAAAGTGGAATTAATCGATTTGTGCAGCGAATGGCTCAAATAACAATTACAATATCGCTTAAATTAGAGCATGAATCGCAGCACTCGGATAATGTTGGGATAGGAAATCAACGGAGGCTTATTGTAAAGTTAAAAACAAAAGACTAACAAATTTTTATTTATATAAGATGCTGTATAACTGGTGGTATAACCGAAGAGGGGCTAATTTTATCTGACAAAGTAAGACGAAAATATCAAATAAAACTGTTCCGTTTGAGACTTCGTTTTCTAGAAAATCGACTTTAAAAATCTACTGGCTCAAAGTAAAACTCGGACACCTATATATTTTTACTTTCTGAGCTTATTATTAGTATAAGAAAACAAATTAAATGAAGAACAGAATTATTTTCAATAATTTACACTTAAGGTCTTATAAAATTTATTAAGCAAAGACAGAAATTATTCACGATAATTCAAAATAAAATGGAAATGTTAAAAGTCATGAAAACTAGCTTCAAACTGAAACTGGGACAGTTGGTAATCCTGTGGGAAAAACAAATGAAACGCGGGGAATCGCCCTTCATTTTTTCATACTTTCATTTTATGTAGGTTTTAGTTGATGTAAGTCGTTAGATTCTCTGAAATTTTGTTTTAATTTCTCAAAATGGCTAGACAATGTGAACAAACGTCATTAGAAATCCGGGAACTTGTTATAAGTCTATTTAGAGACGGTTTGTCTGCACGAAATATTCCATCAATAGTGAAACGCAATCACTCTACAATTCAGGATATTATAAAACGCTTTAGATCCAGAAATAATGTGGAAAATAAACCAAAACTAAGTAAACGGAAGATTTTCACAGAATCCAAGGAGCGTTGGTTCGTACGACAAATTAAAAAATATTCACAATTAACTGTCCCGAAGTTAGGTACTGAAGCTAAAATACATTTAGGAAAAGAAGCTAATTCAGAAACAATGAGGACTATATTACGAAAAAATAATTTTAATGGGAAAGTTGCTAGGAAGAAACCATTTGTGAGTAAAAGAAATCGTTCAAAAAAATTGCAATTCGCGAAATTGTACAAAAATAAAGATTTTTCATTTTGGTGGACAGTTTTATATACAGACGAGAGTAAGTTTAACAATTTTCAATCCGATGGACAAACTTATGTTTGGAGGAAACCTAATGAGGAGTACAAGGAAAAGAATTTCCTTTAATTAATCCTTAGTTAAACATGGGGAAGGTTCAATAATGGTGTGGGGATGCATGTCAACTGCTGGACCAGGAAATCTCCACATTATTGGCGGGATCATGGATCGGACAAAATGTCTACAAATTTTTAAGAACAATTTAAGGGATAGTGTGGAAAAGTTAGGTATTACCGATTCTTACAATTTCTACTAGGACAATGATTCAAAGCATTCGGCTCATAATGTTCGTCTATGATTACTTTATAATTGCCCACATGTAATCGAAACTCCCGCTCAATCATCTTATTTGAATGTAATCGAACATCTATGGGCGTACTTAGAAGAGAAATTGAAAAGCCACATTATTTCTAATGCTAAAGATTTAAAGAAAGCATTAAAAGAGGAATGGGCAAATATTGATTCTTCGTATTGCGAAAAACTAGTACGGTCCATGCCGAATCAATTAAGAGCTGTAAGAGCAAATAAAAGACTTCCAACAAAATATTAATATTAAATAAAAATAGCACAAATCATATGTACATATCTAGAAGAAAATTGTCTACTGCCCGAGTTTTATTTTGAGGTCAAATTCCATTACTTTCTAAACTTCGTTTTTTTATGACTTAATGTAAATAAATTTTGTTTTTGTTTTTAATGAATTTATATAACCTTGAATAAAGCTTACTAAAAATAGCTTTATTTTTTGTTTATATTCTTTTCTTACCCTACCAATTGCTTCATAAGGCCCAAAAATGTCAGTGTCCGAGTTTTACTTTGAGCCACTGTAGGTATAC
>CM052082.1:5446970-5463793 GCA_028453745.1 Agapostemon virescens | reverse complement strand
GTTTCTGTGAAATTTTGTTTTAATTTCTCAAAATGGCTAGACAATGTGAACAAACGTCATTAGAAATCCGGGAACTTGTTATAAGTCTATTTAGAGACGGTTTGTCTGCACGAAATATTCCATCAATAGTGAAACGCAATCACTCTACAATTCAGGATATTATAAAACGCTTTAGATCCAGAAATAATGTGGAAAATAAACCAAAACTAAGTAAACGGAAGATTTTCACAGAATCCAAGGAGCGTTGGTTCGTACGACAAATTAAAAAATATTCACAATTAACTGTCCCGAAGTTAGGTACTGAAGCTAAAATACATTTAGGAAAAGAAGCTAATTCAGAAACAATGAGGACTATATTACGAAAAAATAATTTTAATGGGAAAGTTGCTAGGAAGAAACCATTTGTGAGTAAAAGAAATCGTTCAAAAAAATTGCAATTCGCGAAATTGTACAAAAATAAAGATTTTTCATTTTGGTGGACAGTTTTATATACAGACGAGAGTAAGTTTAACAATTTTCAATCCGATGGACAAACTTATGTTTGGAGGAAACCTAATGAGGAGTACAAGGAAAAGAATTTCCTTTAATTAATCCTTAGTTAAACATGGGGAAGGTTCAATAATGGTGTGGGGATGCATGTCAACTGCTGGACCAGGAAATCTCCACATTATTGGCGGGATCATGGATCGGACAAAATGTCTACAAATTTTTAAGAACAATTTAAGGGATAGTGTGGAAAAGTTAGGTATTACCGATTCTTACAATTTCTACTAGGACAATGATTCAAAGCATTCGGCTCATAATGTTCGTCTATGATTACTTTATAATTGCCCACATGTAATCGAAACTCCCGCTCAATCATTTTATTTGAATGTAATCGAACATCTATGGGCGTACTTAGAAGAGAAATTGAAAAGCCACATTATTTCTAATGCTAAAGATTTAAAGAAAGCATTAAAAGAGGAATGGGCAAATATTGATTCTTCGTATTGCGAAAAACTAGTACGGTCTATGCCGAATCAATTAAGAGTTGTAAGAGCAAATAAAAGACTTCCAACAAAATATTAATATTAAATAAAAATAGCATAAATCATATGTACATATCTAGAAGAAAATTGTCTACTGCCCCAGTTTTATTTTGAGGTCAAATTCCATTACTTTTTAAACTTCGTTTTTTATGACTTAATGTAAATAAATTTTGTTTTTGTTTTTAATGAATTTATATAACCTTGAATAAAGCTTACTAAAAATAGCTTCATTTTTTATTTATATTCTTTTCTTATCCTACCAATCGCTTCATGAGGTCAAAAATGTCAGTGTCCGAGTTTTACTTTGAGCCACTGTAGGTATACTTGACCAAGTCTCAACTCAACGGACTTCGTTGTACCTTGATGATAAAAAGTTGGATTCAAAAAAGGACTGTGAAAATCACTTGGTCAAGTTTTCAGCCGATAAACCATAGAAGTTCTATTCCGATGGGATTATGGCTCTATCCCAAAAATGGCAAAAGGTTATGGATAATAATGGCCGATATATACTTGAATAAAATTCATTTCGAGTAAAAGAAATATTTAATCAAGAAATGACAATAATCTCTCAATACCTTTCGAACTATACAATATTAAAATCATAGTGTTGATGTTCAAAGCCTGATACACAAAAGACACTTAACGGATGTCAAATTCATTAAAGTGCGCTCATTCTAAAGTGAACGAATTTAATACTGTTTCATGAAAACAGTTGCTTAACGTATGAAAACACGTTGTTACTTATCTCGTGAAGAACTTTTAATATCGCGTACGATATCTTATCAACGGCTTAAAGAACGTATTTTATCTCTATGATCATAATGCAATGTAGCGGGAAACCAGTTGCTTCTCCTGATAATTATATTATTTTCTCTATTAGCGTGACACTGTGTTACTTCGTTAAAATATGTTGGAAGTATTGAATTGTTTCTTAAGTGCACCGTATTTCAAAAACAATTCTTTTAGTATTTTACATTGAATTCTAATTATTTTTTTCATGTCTTGGAACATTTACGCCGTGTGTTCAACGTATGTGAATATTTGTATCGGGAAAGATTGGTTTAAAGATATCTCGTGCTTCGTGTGATTAAAGTTTTCAATTATGTATGAATCATCGTGGAAAACACTTGCGAAATTACATTTGCCAAGAAAAGGTGAGCAGACTATTTTTATCTATAGTGAGTTGTAGTTAGTGACACGACCATTACCGGTATCAAGTGTATTCATACCAATTTCTAAATTTTTACATTTCATTTCTATTCTTGAGCAATGTAGTAATACTCCGTCGATATTTACACAAAAATGTCAATTCCAGCTTGATATTTTTGCAAAAATGTCGATGTCTGTTTAATACTTCAGCGAAGATGTTGATACTTATGTGAATAACAGTATTTAATAATAATGTTATCAATACTTCAGCTCAGTTCACATTTTTAACTGTTACAAGTAAGATAAAAGGTGTTACAAAAGTTTCGATTCGTACGAGTGTAATTGCTCTACTGTTAGATAATTCTGTTCATGCAAGTTAGAAATTATAATGGGTTGTCCAAAATAGACTATAAGAAACGTTTTTAAGGTGAAACTTTGAAATTAATCGACCATTGAATATATGTAGATCGCAATAAAGTGATGCTTTTAAGTGTTACGTGTGGCGTAGCTCCGTCTTGTTGAAAATAAAGACTGCTTACGTCGATTCCATTTAATTTCAGCTATAAATAATCAATAATCATTTTATTATAATGTGCACCATGCACTGTAACTGCATCTTCATTTTTGTTTCCGAAAAAGGATAAACCAATTACACCTTTCGTCCAAAATTCACACAAAACAGTCATTTTTTCTTTGGATGAAGTGATTTTTCTTGAATGGTTCTTGAATTTTTATCTCCCCATATGCGACAATTTTGCTCATCAACGTGTCCATCCAATGCGAAATATGAGCTTTATCGCTGAAAATGATGTGTGAAAATAATGCATCGATTAAACGCTGTTCTAACAACCAATCAGCGAAATTTCTATGTTGAAAATGGTTACGTTCTTTCAAATCTTGTGTTAATTGAATTTTGTAAGCATGCAGATGCAAATTTTTATGCAAAATTCGTCACAAACTGCCATAAGAAATGCTCAATTCTTGAGAACGACGTGGAATTGATGTTGATAGGTCATTAACAACACTTTCACAAACAGACTTTGGATTGTCACAAACAGGTCCTGTTTTATCAAATTTTTTAATCAATTTTCGAATTGTTTGCTCGGATGGATGATTATGTGTGCCGAAAGAATCACGTAATTTACGATGGCTATTTCTTATTAAGCATTGATTCGAAAAATAAATTTTAATAACTTCAACACGCTCTCCGATCGTATCTGACAGCGTGGTTAAAATTGTCTATCATTGTAAGTTCGAAATAAAAGAAAATGACAAGAAGCAAACATGGCGTTTGACAGATATTCTCATTCAACGTTCTAAAGGTATTTTTGGAGAACCCTGTATAAATAAACTGCCCCGAAATAATATTTTATTTTAACAATTCTTTATTTAAGTCGGTTTCGCTTATTAGTTACATATTGATTCTGTTGAATCCTGTCGAAGTATATGTTGTGGATATTGAATCGTTAATCGGATAAATAGAATAAACTGGTAATCAGAGTCCTTTTTAATATAAACTTTTAATATAAATCGATACTACGAACAAGACATAAAGAACATATTGGTTAAACAAGAAATCACCAGGGATATGTATAAACAATAGAATACATATATCATAATGTACAGTATGAAGCTCTATTATGCAGTACTATCTGCAATACTGGACAATATTTCCTACATTGTACACACAGACATGCTCTGAGTTATCGGTAAAAGAAAATATGTATCTTAATCAGCTTTTAACATAAAATATTGGAAAATATACGGTGTGCTATCTTTTTGTCTCGAAGTGTAGCATACTGTTCCAAATGTTCCAAGTCAACTATTGTGTGAAAGTGTCACGTCGATGATACCTTCTTCTCAGCGTACAAGGAATGTCGCTGAGCACCTGGGTCGTGTAATAACTACACGATTACAGTGGTTGCGATTTTTTTTATTTTCAACTTCGGAACGTTCGCGATTTCTAGGTTTCGAGTTCTGTTCTGTTCGCGATTTCTAGTTAGTCTCTTTCGCGATTTCTGAATAGTCTGATTAGTCTTGTTGCGTTCTGTCTGTCGTCACCTCGGTTTTGTTGGTATTGGTTGAGGGTAGTTTGAGGCGGAGGAAAGTAGCGTTTCTTAATTGTTTGTAGAAATGATGGAAGGAGTGTGCTTGAAGGCGTGTGCCTGAAGGAGTGTACCCGAAGGAGTAGGAAACGGGCAATGAGGGATTATCGCGATTCATTACAGGGTTATCTGGTTTCCGTTTGTCTGGTGTCCGTTCATCGGGGTAAAACTGTCCGTGTGCGGCGCCTGTCGAATGGTCGTCTCCTTCGGAGCCGTACTTTCTTGCCTGCATTTCGTTTATCAATTTCGTTATAAATTACCGAAGGTATGGCTGGCATGTACAATCTCCGGTGTTGCCATCGCAACATCAACATACATACGTCATATGCTAAATTTTACAAATGTGAACGGTCAGTTTGTATACCGTGTCGATAAAGTTGCGAGTGACATGTAGGCGACAATATTACGTTAGCGCCGCAGATATCGGGTCATGAATAAACATTCGATCGTAAACGAGGTATTGAAAAGTAGATCGATAGCCATACAAGATTCCGGCACGGACGAGCTACACGAATAGACCACCTTCTGGACTGTTTTATCGATCCACTTTCAAACGACAGATTACAACGCCCTTTTCTCATGAACCATACAGTGGCTCAAAGTAAAACTCGGACACTGACATTTTTGGGCCTTATGAAGCAATTGGTAGGGTAAGAAAAGAATATAAATAAAAAATAAAGCTATTTTTAGTAAGATTTATTCAAGGTTATATAAATTCATTAAAAACAAAAACAAAATTTATTTACATTAAGTCATAAAGAAACGCAGTTTAAAAAGTAATGGAATTTGACCTCAAAATAAAACTCGGACAGTAGAAAATTTTCTTGTAGATATGTACATATGTTTTATACTACTTTTATTTGATATTAATATTTTGTAGGTAGTCCTTTATTTGCTGTTACAGCTTTTAATCGATTCGGCACGGACCATACTAGTTTTTCGCAATACGAAGAATCAATATTTGCCCATTCCTCTTTTAATGCTTTCTTTAAATCTTTAGCATTAGAAATAATGTGGCTTTTCAATTTCTCTTCTAAGTACACCCATAGATGTTCGATTACATTCAAATTAGGTGACTGAACGCGAATTTCGATTACATGTAGGTAAGTATAAAGTAACCATAGACGAACATTATGAGCCCGATGCTTTGGATCATTGTCCTGGTAGAAAGTGTAAGAATCGGCAATACCTAATTTTCCACACTATCCTTTAAATTGTTCTTCAAAATCTGTAGATATTTTGTCCGATCCGTGATCCCGTCAATAATGTGGAGATTTCCTGGTCCAGCAGTTGACATGTATCCCCACAACATTATTGAACCTCCCCCATGTTTAACAGTAGGTCGTAAATTCTTTTCTTTGTACTCCTCATTAAGTTTTCTCCAAACATAGTTTTGTCCATCGGAACGAACAATGTTAAATTTATTCTCGTCTGTATATAAAACTGTCCTCCAAAATGAAAAATCTTTATTTTTGTACAATTTTACGAATTGCAATTTTTTTTAACGATTTATTTTGTTCGCTTCCATTAAAATTATTTTTTCTTAATATAATCTTCACTGTTTCTGGATTAGCTTCTTTTCCTAAATATATTTTAGCTTCAGTAGCTAACTTCGAGACATTTAATTGTGGATTTTTTCTAATTTGTCGTACGATCCAAAGCTCCTCAGATTCTGTGAAAATCTTCCGTTTACTTAGTTTTGGTTTATTTTCCACATTATTTCTGGATCTAAAGCGTTTTATAATATCCTGAACTGTAGAGTGATTGCGTTTCGCTATTGATGGAATATTTCGTGCAGACAAGCCGTCTCTAAATTGACTTATGACAAGTTCCCGGATTTCTAATGACGTTTGTTCACATTGTCTAGCCATTTTGAGAAATTAAAACAAAATTTCACAGAAACTAACGTCTTACGTCAACTAAAACCTACATAAAATGAAAGTATGAAAAAATGAAGGCTGATTCCCCGCGTTTCATTTGTTTTTCCCACAGGATTACCAACTGTTCCAGTTTCAGTTTGAAGCTAGTTTTCATGACTTTTAACATTTCCATTTTATTTTGAATTATCGTGAATAATTTCTGTCTTTGCTTAATAAATTTTATAAGACTTTAAGTGTAAATTATTGAAAATAATTCTGTTTTTTATTTAATTTGTTTTCTTGTACTAATAATAACCTCAGAAAGTGAAAATATATCGGTGTCCGAGTTTTACCTTGAGCTACTGTACATCACGGACGAAATATAAGTACAGACTAACCACTATATGGAATTTCACGTCTCATGACCTGAAATACCGACGTAGCCAAAAACATCTAGATTTCTTTAGGCCCTCTACGTTGAACGATAAAATGGTGAAACTAATTCCACGAGAATCATGGAATTTGGACAAATATAATGAGTGACGAGTCGTGCCTGCGATGTTGTAACTGTATCGGCTACAGTGGCCGGCGTTAATATTCGGACTATTTCAAAACGACGAATTCTTTAAGTCCATTAACAGTGGTGATATACAGCAAGAAATTCTCGAGTATCGCGGTATCCGAATATTAATGCGGGTCACTGTATGTATATACAGTAGCTCACGAAAATATTCGGACGCTATTTAAATCCAAATAACTTTTTCAAGATTCGACCAAACGTCTTGACTTTTCTTGAGCAATTAAATGCATTGATTTACTAAATGATATGCGAAGAAAATTTTGAAAAAGTTACTATTGGTATGAATTACATGACAAATAAAAAAAGGAGCTTTTTAAATATTTTTTATTTGAGCCACGTACTAAAAATTTTAAAGTCGCATCTTGCAGGCCTATGATAGTTATACGCATGGAGAAAAATTCCATCGAAATCGATTGTGAAGTTTAAACAAAAATTGACCGAGAATTGTGAAAAATTGCGATTTTCACTAATTGCGATGGCATACAGCTCGTGTGTACGTCGATCGCTTTCAATGAATTTTTCTGTATGTGTATAATTACCATCATGTATAGACGTACAAAATGGGTCTTTAAAATTTTTTGTACGTGGCTTAAATGAAAAATATTTAAAAAATGCTTTTTATATTTTTCATATAATTCATACCAATTGCAACTGTTACAAATCCTGTTCGCATATCATTTAGTAAATCAATGCTTCTAATTCAAGACAGAAAAATCAAGATGTTTGGTTCAATCTTAAAAAAATTATACAAATTCAAAGAGTGTCCGAATACTTTCGTGAGCTACTGTAGATACACGAATTCGATGTTCGCGCACACAAAATAAAATATAAGTGAAATTAATGCGATGTCTTTCAATATACTCAAGCTGAGAACACCTTGGACTAATATTTTCAGGAAACTTGTTTGTGCAAAAGCGTAAGCGTTCGTGTCGATATGCAACACCGAAACAAGGCAACTGACTAGGTCAATGCCTGATCAATAAAACTATCGTCGTATGAAATTTCTGCTCAAACATCAATACAACGTGTACCCTTTTTAACGAATTTCATGTTCCTTTTCGTTACGGCTGTATGTGTTATGAAAAACAATTTAACCCTTTACGCTCGAAGCAATTGCAGTTCCCAAATCAAGACGTATTCCTTGTTTAATCTCGAACATTATCATTCCTGTAATATTTTCAATATTGTGCGGATAAAATTGAACCTGTTTTCTCGTGTAATCGTACTTTTGGCAATTTGTAAAATACGAACGACTTTATTCGTATGAAAGGAACTTTAGAAGAATGCCGTGGTAATTTCGATTCGTGCCTCCGAGTCACTGTTCGAGTGCAAAGGGTTAAATTTTTCTTGCACATGGAATATGCAAATGGCTTTCGCACATATTCGCCTCGCAGTGCCATGGAGAATCTGTTGAAGCTCGACTTTCGAAACTAACAGCGTTCATAAGCAAAAAGCTAAGGCACTATACATTATTTCGACCATTTAACTTTGACCTGCCGACGCCTCTCCCACTACCCTTAAGACGCTCGTTCTAGAAAATAGACGAAACTAATCAACACCATTGACCAAGCCCTGGTCACCAAAAATATTGTATCGTAGGATTTATAGTATTAATAGTATTGGATATTTTGTATATTTCCTCCGTGCATGATTGAATCAACGCGGTACTTATCTGTGGAGAAATGATGAAACGTTCTTAGAAGTTTGAAGGCAGACCCGATTACTTTGTTGCAGCTCGTTCACCAATATTTAACCAACAGCTGCTTAGCATTCATTCTCCGTGATCGAGTCGAACATTAAGGGGGTAAATCCAATTAAAAGCTAGAAATTTGCAAGATTTTGCGGAATTTTTTTCGACAAAAAGAAATGGTGGTACATTTTTTAAACTTTGGAATCTATTAATATCTATATTAGAGTACAAAAATATATTTTTTTTAATCTATAAATTTTCAAAATGGACGTCTTATTGCTAAAATATTCCAACAGGTCCGCGCGGGAGGTGGAAATCGGCGTGACATGTAGCGCCTGCTCTATCCTTCCGAGTCACTAAAAACATAAATAACATACTGTTCAAATCAATAGTTTGTAATTGTACCTAAATCCAAATTAAAAAATTGAAAATTGGAAGATTTATATGTTTGAAAAAAATATTCATTTTTTAGAAGTTTTCTTGTGTACTTTTTTTTATATTTTTTGCAATAAAAAAGTACTTTTTACAAAAAAAATTAGGTTTAGCGACAAGGTAGTAGTGTTGCGAAGTTGTGATAAAAATATCAGAAAGATTGGCTGAATAGTTTTTGAGTCACATTTCCCGCCAATTTGAAAAATCATGTTTCGAGAAAAACGCGTTTAATGTTTTGATACGTGAAAACTGTATAATATTTACAACTTACCGGTTGATCGGCAATTCCAGGACCATATAATAGCCCTTCAACTTCCTCGAAAAACTCGTTCTGCTGAATTTGTTGTTCTCTTTGCCTTTTTCGGGTCTCCTTGGAGATTGAAAGGCTACGCCTTCCTTGTCTAACCAGCCGGTGTTCGTTCATTTTAGCAGCGTACTCCTTACACTGTCTTCCTATTATTAGTTGCAGCTCTGCCTTAAGTTGCAACATTGCAGCGTGGCCCTCATTAAAACTTGTAGCCGCAATTAAAGCGGCTATTTCCACAATTTTTTACCCTGAATTTAGGTGTTTAGGCGCAAATCGCCAGATTGTTGCATTGAAACTTTCGTTCGCATTCTGGGTATGGCAGCCTAAACACCTTTCCAATATGTCTTCCTTCGACATATCTTCATAAATAGGTAGAATATGTCTTTGAACTTCTGAATTCAGGGGTTTCGGGATGAACAAATTTTTCACCAGTCGCTCTGCTTTTCTGCCACTTACACCAACTGTTTGCTCCCGGCGGACAGTAACTGTGTTGTGGATTTTCGTTTGTGGAACACAACTGGTAGAACGTAGGCATGATCTCTCTCTTCATATCTTCAACACTGTTAACATTCCTTCATATGGCTAAGCCATAATAGGTGGTAAAATTTTTTTATTAACATTTCTGTTAACTTACCCTTCCCTCCGAGTTTTTCTTTTTTTTTAACGGCTCGAAGTCGAGTGCCCATTCTCTTTTCGACATGACCGATGCACTTACTTTTTATCACGATTAAATCGTCGCCATATGGAATGACGTCTAAATTACCTTTAAAAGTTTTGGAATCCCCATCTCCAATACATATAGCGGAGAACCCCGCGGTCAATAGGCGTATCACGCTTGGAGGCTATAGTTTTAAAAGTACTTCGAATTTCTTTTTCAAACTGTAGGATTACATTCTTGACATGTTAAACTAACCATACATGCAAAAAAAAACTGCATTTTTTGAAAGTTCTAATTAGATTTCCCCCCGTAAAGACGTTTCTTTCATCCAGTTTAAAATAAAGCATTTATTAGAAATAAAGTGGTGCAGTTATTTGTATTTAGAATCCACAATCCCAATAAGTAGTATTTCTTTATTATCTAATCCACACAGGATCGCTCTCATAGAACGCAGAGTACTACACAGGACGAGAATGAGTCGAAGTAGAATTTTATATCCTAAAATCACACACACACACCCAACGACATTAATTCCCAATTGCACACGTGACTTTAAAAGCACCGCACATCTAACACACCGCGTCTCAATTACGCTTCAAACACGCCGCTTCTTTCATACAATGTTTCACAGTTACACCGCGCCTTAGTCATATTGTATTTCAATCGCATCATCACTCTGACACACACACATACTTCTCACATCCTACAATATAAGCCAGCAATTTAATGAACCAAATCAGATTCGATCGGTCAATCACGCTGACACTTGTAACATTCAACTATATCACACGCAGTCTGCAGAATAAACTTCCATTAATCCTTTGCGTGGGGACGACTCACCGCCGATGCGCTCCGGAAAAATTGCGCGCGCTTAGCGCAGGCGATTGTGTGGACGGAATACACTCCGGGACAAATAGATAGCACGAAAATATATATATATATATATAATAATAATATATATACAAAAATACGCATCCACCATATTCAGCAGACATTGCTTCTTCTGATTAGTAATTGTTTCGATCGATGAAGCATGGCCTGTCGGAGCAGCAGTTCGCATCATATGAAATTACCAAAAATTGGGTTGATTCATGAATAGCGACAAAAGATGAAGCGTTTTTCCAACGCGGTGTCCGGAAGCTGCTAGAAAAATGGGAAAAAGTAGTGACCAGCGATGGACAGTACTTTGAATAAAAGATAAGGTGCTGTTCTTTTGCAATTAATGTCCAATTTAAAATGAAGAACGGCGGAGACTTATTTGTACTCCCAATAGCTGCCACACATGGCAGAAGGCGCGAGGCCAAAATCGTAAATTCGGAAAAAGTTGTAGAAAGTCTGTCTGCGTGACCATCGAAGGTCACTTTATTAGTTTTGTAACAGAAATGTCCGTCTCGCACATTTGGCGAACAAATGTGCCGAGAACGGGATTGTGCTAAATTATAACCGGGAACGTAAAATTCCTCGCCTCGATGGATTAGGACTTGAGAAGTGTTTTACTACTAACAGCTGTTTTACACGTGCACCTCCAGGGTTACCTCCGAAATTGCGTTCTCCTCGCCTGCTTCAAGAAACTCTTTGTCATGCGTTACCGGACGGGCCTTACCTGCGCTGTGCGGCCTGTCCCTTGTTTTCCGTCGACGCGGCTTGCCGAAAGTTACGTCTCTCTCTTTCACCATCAATTTCACCGTTTTCTTCGACCAGCGTGGGCGGCGACTGCCCTTCAAAATTGTCACGGCCTTCCGGAAAATATCTGGTGTTCATTGGTCACTTCCAGTCACACCCATTTGACAACTGATCTTAAATACCGGTGTTCGGCAAGCGCGCGGCAGATTAGCTAGATTAACAAACGTTACCGAAGTCATACACTTCTCTAACGGCACTGAATTACGGTTCAGATCTTACGGTTGTTTCAGACAAGAATACTCTTGTAATATTCAAATCGCGCTAAGTCTCACCTACATTATACAGTCCACTAAATTCACATATTTAAATAAAGTTTTGTTCCACTCGTTTACTACAAAGGTTAATCCTGGTGATCAGATCAATTTCACAAGTTACCCATCCCGATCAGTCTCGTACCACCATTCGGCGCGATCAAAGTCAAATTGAAGATGACTCGGGGTAGGTCATCCTCGTACACGTCTGCAAGATTAACCCCACCCTACAAAAACTTCGCCGGTTGCACCATCATCATCAATCGCAATTTTGTAGTCAGTCGTATTTGAACAGTCGCAATAGAATTTCAAAAACAACACTATCTCGACTTCTTAGTCACTGTACACTCATATAGTTTACAATAAACGCAGTTAAAAATAATTCTGACTCTCTCTCGGCCAAATCCTACACCATATGTGACTCAAGTATTTCATACAGACATCTTCACCCATTTTTGAGGGTGTATAAACTGGTTAATTTTCATCCTCGCAGAATCAGAATCGCATAGTCATGCTTATAAATAGTCCCGCTGTGTCACGTTCGTAAGAGTCAATTCTAACGAGCTCGGATAAAGTTTCTTTTGGAATCAAATTAACCTTATAAATTCTTCCACTAGTCCGGCCACTTTTTTTGCGTTTTTAACTACTCTTAGAACTCGTATTGCAAGTGCGTCAACACCGATCATCTAGGATATAGTATTTTTATTGTACATTTCCGTTTATGTCAATCACGACATCAAAGCGCTTCTGACGCTTGATTAGTCAGAATACATCTGCGTCGTGCGGCGAGTCGTGCAGTCTGTAGAACTCCTAATTAGCATCCAGCAATCTAATACGGTAATTGAATGTTCCCACACGATACAGTCTTACTGTCTGTATTGGATCTAGTAAATAATATTATTAGTGTTACGAGGTTTACCAGCAAATTCAACGACTCTGATTTCTCATCAAGTTCGTACGCATTTTGCAACTCTCTGATCTCGCATCAGATTTTATTCAAAATTCTTTTTGAATAAAAGAAATATTTAATCAAAAAATGACAAAAATCTCTCAATACTTTTCCGACTATCCAATATTTGAAGAAGTGAAAGTGTGCGCTTATTACACACGTAGAAAAATGTTGTTTAGAATGGTAATCTTGGTAATCTTGCAATTATACAATATTTCATGAACATTAAAGCCCATAGTCGACTCCCGCGAATTGTATTATCACCCTTGCTTTTTGTTACTAATAACTATGTTGTGGTAGCGATTTGTTTATCAAGGCAGAAGATAAACAGAAGTTATTTACAATACTTTTTACATGATAATAGATTCTTCAGACAAACGATATCGACAATCCATTAGTTTCAGACAAACGATAAGAAAGTGATAACTGAAGTTTTTTTTTCTAGATAACGCTTTAGTCGATTGATCTACTCGAATGTTAATCGACCAAGATCATTAAAAATATAAACCAAAGAGCATATTTTAAATTATATCATTATTTCTTACGTCTACAGAACATCGAATTAACTGCAAACTTCTTACCGATTATAACATTTTGTTGACCTAACGCAGTGCTGTATTTATTTTTAACAGTAATAGATTGTACGCGTATCACATTTACAATTAGACCAGAAATATTTTTGGATGCGAGTTATAACGACGCGTAAACCACTGAAGAAGAGTTTAATCATCCACCGTGAGGAACAAAAACATTTATTTAATATTAGTATATAAAATAGAGGAATGTTTTATAATCATCATTATATTAATATATTTAAATTCATGTATTATGTAGAAAATGTATTAGGACTTAAACGATATTAAGATGAAATCAGACGTGCGACGCATTGTTATAAATACACATACGCGTGTATTTTTAAATAAAAAGTATATATCAAATATTAATTGTAATTGAAACACCGCTATATTTTACAAATACGTGATTATATGTAGTATTTTGCATTTGAATATTACGTACACGTACTCGAGACATACAGCGAATGTTTGTATAACAGAAAGGTAAATAAAAACTAACGATATATACTAATTGTAATACATTTTAATTTATAACATGGAAATATTGTTCTTATTTTCGTTAAAAGTAAAAGTCTACAGCAGAGGAAGAAATTATCGCGTCCATTTTATTTGAAAGCTTCTTTATAAATCGAACAATGAGATGTAAGTTTAACGACTCACCTTTATTAAATTTTATCAGTTAGTAACTCTTCATATTCGTGTCAGTATATTGCCGAATACTTTGATAAAAGTTTCTACATCTCAATAATTCTTATACCAGTATGGAAACCCAAAATCTCTACCTTTCCAAAATAAGTATACGCGTGTACGCGTATATGTGCACGCACACGCGCGCGCACGCAAACACACACACACACACACACACACACACAGTAAATAAACAAAAAAATAAAAGCCCGTAGATGTTACTTTATCTAGTACAAATTTTGAAAGCATATACTAATGTTTGTTCATTTAGAGTGCGCGTGGTGGGTGAGCGCGCGCTTATGTGCGCGCGAGTGTGTGCGGGCGTGCATGCGTATAGATTCTACGATCTCTACCAAATGCCAACTGTTCGCTACAGGCTGCAGGCTACTGGCTACAGGTTAGAGTCAGTGCATTCGATACTTGCGTCCAAAGTGGTCAGTGCCCTCTGAAGTACAAACTACTCGCGCCTTGTTGGTTTTACAGTTATCAAGAACTATTTGATTGCATATTTTACACGTTACACGTGTCCGGTTTATTCGTTCTATCGGTGCAACATATTGTGCTTTGTGCGACATTGTGTGAGCAAATCGTGTATGAAAAAGTGCAAGCCTGTGGTACATATTCATCAGCGTTACTAAGATTTTCGAGTTGTCGATCGCCTGTTTCGTTGCCGTAATAGATTTTTGTTGTACAAATTTTTAATACGATCGCTACGTATTGTTCGATAATGGTTTTCGTCGAGTAAGTCCGAACTTCGCTTTGGACGGCTCCTTCGGTCGTTCGGTCACAGATCGTTGTCGATGTAGCAGTACTCCTAAAGAAAATAAAACATCCGATTTTTCTTCCGAAAGTACTCGGACAATAAGCGATGCAATTACATTATCGTTTGTCTTAGCTAATCATTAATATGTTATTTATTGTATTTTAAAAAATACTTATTATTACAATGCTGCAATGCGATTAATGAAAAGTATGAAATACTTTAATTATTTTTCGAATTTCTATGTAACAGACAGTTTTCGTACGCGTATTACGAATTAAATGCAATCTCAACGTTTGTGTGTTTTAGAATATCCTTTTACCTGAAATTTAACGCATCTAACACATTTCCCTTTCTGTCGATTTTCTTATTAATTCTATTTTTCTGTAAACTAAAGTATATTTGACATTACGTTTATCCGAGAGTGAGATCAACGAATTTAAATCTCAAATCGGACAAGAAACCTCGAATTCACACTTTCAGAATCAGCCGAGATAATCGGCGAAATTGCTTTGACATTCGAATATTTTTGGAAGTAACTATATTGAGTGTACCGGTTCAATCAAAATGGATCCAGTATACGGTAGGAGAGTATAGAAATACGTTCAGCCTATCCGTATCTTATCTACAATATATTTATGAACTACAGAAAGTACGTAAACACTCGCTGTGATACGTCTTCTGCAATCGTCGGCGTAGTTACAAGATTCTGGATGATCTCCAAATTAAGCTACTGATGATTTACGGAATTAGATACTTTTCTAAAAGCGATGTGTTTTTAAGCGGTGCCCTTGCTAAGTGGAACCGAAACGTAAATCTAAATACACGCGAAAACGTGTATTTATAGACGGAAGAATTTTACGCATTTCGTTAATCCGATCGAATGATGCATGCTTTCGTACCGCTACTTAAGAAATCTAGAGTTTCGGGCATCGTGGCCTTGTTGTCGAAGGCCTCTATCATTCTACGCGTACAATTATAACCGTTAATAGTACTGCATTAATACGTTAATATTGCATTTATTATATTGTTGACAATGTATATGACATATTATATTGTTGACGGTTTTAGAAGAAGATGTTTCGCCGTGTCTGTCGAAAACATGCAGCTGTTTCTCTTGAATTTATGAGCTTACCGGTATTTTGCATAGAATTTCGTAAGTACACCGAATATAGGTCACGATAAGCTTAATGGTTTATCGGAACGGTCATTGGGACATATTGAATATTCTATAAATAACATTGCCACTAGCGACTTGCAACAGATTTCGTATGATTTTATATGTTTAGCACACTACAGTCCGATGTGAGTCAGACTTTGCATTACTATTTTTCAATCGGCATTTATCATACATTTTGTCAAGCTGTTTTCTCTTGGGTGTATATACAGTGGCCGGCGTTAATATTCGGACACCATGATACTTGAGAAGTACTTGCTCTATATCCCCACTGTTAATGGACTTAAAGAATTCGTCGTTTTGTAATGATAAAAAACACTTACTTTAAATTATAGATACATAGTTTTTAATCATTTAATTTGTACACTTTTCGCGTTAATCAATGTTAAACAAAATAACGCTGAATTTTGATATCGCAAAAATATTTGGACATATCGCGAATTATAATTTTGTAATTAAAAATGTACATATACTTTAACAAAAGGATATCGATTTTAGTATTTTGTTGAATTACCCTGTTGTTTAATTACATGGCTCAATTGTTTGGGCATACTAGAAAAAACTTTATTTAAACATTCTAGCGGAATACGTGACCATTCTTTGCTCGACCGTAATTTTAATTCTTCCTTCGTCCTCATCGGTGATATTCTGATTCGACGATCCAAATAATCCCATCAATTTTCGATTGGATTTAGATCCGATGACTGTGGAGGAGGTTACAATACTTTTGAACAATTATACAATAAATATTCCTGAACTAAACGTGATTTGTGTTTCGGATCATTATCTTGATAAAATTTAAAACTGTGGTGAATGTTTATATTAGTGGCACTTTTTATTAAATGTTGTTTCAAAATATGTAAATATATATTCTTATTCAGAATTCCATCAGTGAAAACTAATTCGCCCATTTCAGCAGCCGAGATACAACCC
>CM052082.1:5386912-5409600 GCA_028453745.1 Agapostemon virescens | reverse complement strand
GAAGAATCCGGAATATGCTTGTAACACTAATACCAATTTCACGTCCAAGTTGCCTTATACTAACATGCGAGTTTTGATTTACTTTCGCGATGATATTGTTCACGTTTGCTTCATGACTAACAGTCTTACGTCTCATACGAATGTTTCTGTTGACACTACCAGTCTCACAAAATGTTTTAACAATACTTGAGTATGCAGAACGTGATGGACAAGAACGTTCTGGAAATCTGTCTTTGTAAATTCATATTGCTTCTCTTAAACATTCTCGAGCTTCACCGTAAATTAAAACCATTTGAATTTTCTCTTGTTCTGAATAACGCATTATGGATCGCTTGTCGATACACTGAGAAATCTAGCAGTGAGTAAACTCTTAAATACATATCTCTCTCACTTTCTATATACGCAGACGAATGATACAATGTGTTTATTTACAAGTTCAAGTTCATAGTCGAATTTCTGTTACCGTTGAAATCTGAAATGTCGCTGAAAGTAAGTTCTCCATTAATTGGCAAATTTTAGAGTTCACGGTCATTTCAAGGTCGTGCTATTAAACATAGATGTATGCAACATCATGTATGCAGATGTATGCAGCAATACATACAACAACAAAAACTGTGTGTATATTTGTAAAAAAACACGAGTGACCTTGGAGAAACGATTAAAAAATTACAATTTACAAAAAACGATTCTTCCATCCGATTCGTCTTTTGAAATCATTTAGATTAAATTAGCAACATTTTTTGTATTTTCAGAAGTAGTGAAGATATTTAGGTGTCCTGTCTTAGACGAAACTGTATACATATGGTACATTGAAACATATACTGAAAACATCCCACAAAGATTTAATAGAAATCCAATAGGACACGTACGATGGATACCTAAATTGAAAAGCGATTGAAAAATCGGAAACTTTTCATGCAGAAATGTTAAAATGGAAATTAAAAGATATTCGAAATAATGTAGAAAACAAATTACAAAAATTAGTGTAAACATGGCTCGATAGAAGATTAATTATTGAAAAATGATTTGTATTTCTTGTAAAAATGGTAGAGGCACGAAAACTTCTGAGATACTGATTTTGTAATGGCTTTCTTAACATTATTATTTTTTTTGTACTGACTGGCTATTTTACAATAAACTTTATACGAATGGGAAGCTTAGTTCGTACAACGTATACAATGTATATACATATTGAATATATGCAAACATTGAATAAAACATTATTTACGCAAAAATTTCGTATTTGTGTTCAGTTTTATTCTTAACTGTAGCATGTGCTGAAATTCTGTTTTCCGCGTCCCCATCTTTAGTTATAAATTTAAATGGCAAAATTTAATTCATTTCGTAAGCGTCCATGCGTTGAAGTGATACACTAATTTTCAAAAATCTAAACTAGATTTGTAGTTGTAACAATTTATAAAAAACCTCCAAAAGCAACCGATACACTTAATAAGACAACGTATTACGGTCCATGGTAAAGTGAAAATCGAAAATGCGGTCTTGTCTAAGTTCTGGACCCGAGGACAATCGCCCGCTCAACGAAGTTTTGACTGTACCGTGTCGTACTTAGAGATTTATGATACGTCGATCGCTATCGAGTTGAGAATGAGAATCCTTGACTGAGATCTCTACAGATCTGATTCCGACGCTAATTAAAAGAACGCGGAAAATATCGCATTTATCGAAATTTCAGCGGTTCGTTTGAACCTCTCTAAATAGAAATTCCGTGGATAATTTTGAGTCGTGACAATAACAACTTTCCAGTTTAAAATAAACACTTTGTGTATGCAAGAAGAACCATAAGGGAAACTGTGTCTACGCTCTTCAACTTTTTATGTTCATGCATTTTTTCCGCTATAATCGTTCAGCTTCTAGTAATTGCCAAAGGCAAATGTTTGTTCGAAAGTATAGACGTTTCTGTTCGTGCGTTTTGTCTTTGAAATCCTTGACCTTACGGCAACAGAGAATATCTCATTGCGCTTTGGTCCAAATATATTAACCAGTTAAGTGTGTTTGACGACTATATCCGTCATGAAGATGTGGCAGAATTTTGTGTCATGACGATTATATCCGTCATGCGTAAAATTTTGTTACAATTTGATATTTAAATTGTAATTCTGGCGAAAATTAAATTATATTCGTAAATTTTAATATGTTTAAAATGTTTAGAGGTCGAGACGAAATGAAACAAACAAATGAAAATTATAAATAATTTGACATAGATTCATGCATCTCTGTACGCTCTGGCTAGAACTCATGATTTTCGCGACACACATAGATGCGCGCTTTGAAAAGAGATCGCCACAGTTAACTGGTTAAATATCGAAGACTCGATGTTTAGATTTATGATACAGTTTGCATAGACCGTCGAAAGCCTCTATAGTCTACAGTTTTTTCCAAATCATATTTTTAGAAATTAATTTTAGCAAACATCTGCGCGTCCAATGTTTCGACTTCTGATTTCAATAGTAATCGCAACGTCGCGAGTTCGTAAACTATGTGTCCAATCGGTATAGTTCCGATCCATCGTTATCGTACGATCGACGAAGCACCGTTAACCGAAATTCATCTTATGTCCTTTTATTTACACGCGCGTACAGCTGAAAATAAACTATTCTAAAGTTAATCACCGCGAACGTACACTGTGGTGAATTAATTTCAAAATACCAACTCGGTTCTGCATTCGTACCGTGGAATCACGGGAGGCGCACTCTAACATTAACTCTGAGAATGAAAAGTATTGATTTCGAGTGAGAGGTTGCGAAGGTGGGCGGGACGCGAATATGGTTGTGCCGTCTAATGCGAGATACCTAAAATTATGATCTGTCCTGCATCCGTCCTTTTCATGTTACCGTGTAAGCACTACTTATTTCTTATCGGTAGTGCTATGTACTAGATTAATCGTAACATGGGAATTTTCCTGACCTTTTGCGTTCGTATCGTACGACGATCCGTTGTACGACCTTTTTATTAAAATAGAGTCTGCATCGCAATGCGTAAAACTTTCTACGGGATGAATCTTGGAACGGTTTCAAGCGATATTTTTCATGGATTCGTTAACGAGTTATCAATAAAAGCACCAACGAATAGGAGAATGGATACACAGCGCCCTAACTCTGGCGTGGCATGGCGCGGCGGCTGCCTACGCTCATCGATAGCGTAGCGTTGTATTTGAACCGACCACGAGATTTCAAATTTTTAGTGCAATTAGGTCAGCACGCGTGAAAGCGTTGTTCGGAATTAGACAGAAAACATTCGGTGTTCGAAGAGAATTAAAACCATTTCATGAAAGTGAACACGAGCTGTGTTGGTCTAGTTGCACGTTCATTAATTATACGCGAACTGTCATATGGAGCAAGACACACCGTTCGAAGCACCAAGTGGATATAAGATTGAATCGGTGAGTTCAACTTAATTTATTGATAGTATTCCTTACGATTTTGTCATAGAAATATATTTGACGACGACCTTCTTTAACGGGATCATTCTCATCGCTGAAATAGCAGCCGTGTAATTCTCTCTTAGTATCGCACTATGTTTGTGTTTCGTCTAATGCCGAAAAACACTTGCACGCATGCTGATCGAATTGTATCGAAAAGTCGGAAGCTTCGAGCTCGACGCGAAGTCGACAGCTACGTTGAACGTAGTCTGCACCGCGCCACGATACATCCGTCGCACCACCGCCATTGCTATGCCGGAGTTCATCCGTTATGGCACTCGCTCTCCGATCGGTCAGCGATACTCGTTAATAACTCGTTAACGAAATAACAACCGACATTTTCGCTGACAAAGCAATTACGTTAAACGGCCTATAGACGATACGATTCATCGTGCGACTATTACTACGACAGAAGTTGCTTCGACCATTTGAATAACGGTTGCACCGTTTGCGGTGCTATTGTAAAACTTGTAGTTACAACGCGATCGCGTCGTATGACGGTGCAGCATGCTACGAATCTGTCGTACAGATATCATCGCTCATAGGTACGTCACGACTTGTTGGAGCAATTTCGTTCTACCCGTATCTTGAGAACAGTAATTTTTTAGTTTATACTTTTTAACTCTTTGCGGCTATCTTCCCCGGAAGCAGGCATTCCAGCAATAATTGTGCTTTCCGGTGTTATTTGTTTGGTAATTTGTACGACGAAGTATTGGGAGTACAAATAAGTCTCCACCGTTTTTCATCTCAAATTGAGCATTTATTGCGAAAGAACAGTACCTTATATTTTATTCAAAGTATCGTCCATCGCTGGCTACTACTTTTTCCCATCCTTCTGGCAGCATCCGGATATCGCATCGGAAGAACGCTTCATCTTTTCACGTTATCGATGAATCGACCCAATTTTTGGTATCTTCGTAAGGTGCGAAGTGCTGTTCAGATAGGTCATGCTTCATCGATGGGAACGAGTAGTAATCGGAAGGAGCAATGTCTGGTGAATACGGCGGGTGGGCTAAAACTTCCCAATTAAGTGTTTCCAAGTAGATTTTGATCGATGCCTAGCAAGCAGCATTTCACGCGTGGACCATCGGCGTTCAACGTTTTTCGATGTCAGTTGACATAGAACCAAATTACCTTGTTTTCCAATTATTCCCAACGGTTTTAAACGATGTGAAATCGCTTGTTCAGTTATTGATAATGCAAGTGCAAGTTCTTCTTGCGTTTCCAACGAATCTTCATTCAACAATGCTGCCAATTCCGCGGCTTCGTACACTTTCGGCCTTCCACTATGTTCTTTGTCTTCGACATCAAATTCACCGTTGTTAAACTTTTGAAACCACTCGTGACAACTTCTTTCACTTAATGGAGCCTTATTATATGCTTCTACGAACAATTGATGCGCCTCACCTGCAGATTTCTTCAAATTAAACAAGTAAATCAGAACTTCCCTCAAATTCCGTTCATTCGGCTCAAAACTCGACATTTTCGAATGAAAAATATATACGAAGCTGATACACAATCGCTAATATTACGAGGTTATGCTGTTAACAGATGTGCAACCTTACGATATGATGTCTTACATCTGACACTAGCAGCCATAACTTACTGGTTGCGCTATCTGGTTTCAAATGGCGGAGTGTTATTTGTACTCCGAATAGTTTAAACATTTATAATTTTGAACTCTTTGCGGTCATCTTCTTCGGAAACAGGCATGTCAGCACTAATTGTGCTTTCCATGTTTGTAACGTGCTGTTCCTCACGGTCGCGTATTCGAGTGGAGTTGTAAGTTCCTGTTAGCGCGATTGCGTTTCTAAAATGCAAAATGGGTAGCGATTCTCGATATCTGAGTATACGACGAGCGATTCTTAATTCTTCTTCAATCTTCACCAATGCCGTCGACCAAATTAATATTAGACGGCTAATTCAATGTTTTCCGGCGGACTGTGTTACACGGTACGAAAAGTTAAGAAGATCTCGCGACGATAGATCTTTAGTAGTATTGAAATATACACTCCGAAACGATGGTGTATTTCGTGAGAATCTAAATTCGACTCGAAGGTTAGTCGAATTTCTTTGTCTTATGACCCGAACGGTAGTCAGATTGATTCTTTCAACTTGATAGTCAAAACGATTCGTCTGTTTGACTCGGTAGTCAAAATGATTCTGTTCGACTCGACAGTCTAAACGATTCTGATTGCTTTTTCCAAACTTCGTTTCCTCTTCTCTTCGTGTCGTCCGTGTGACAACTTGAGAGTCTGGCCGATACGATGCACACAGCACCTGATTCGTTAATTTTCACCTGAAAAGGGAGGATCTCCTTCGACGTTTTTCCACAGTGGAGTAGGAAGCCTCTCTTTCAGGTTGTCGATGTTAATTAATTTTTGGAAGAAAGGACGGCACTTCGGATTAGCGCGACGGTGTTCGAAAATCCGCGCACAATGGCGCGGATGATTTTATGGTCCAATTGCCCTGCTCGTCGGTGGAGACCGTCGACGGCCGTGTCGAAAGGTCACCATTCGGTGACGATTTTCTAATTAACCCGTCGAAAACATTGCAAAGATATGCCTTGGAACAGGTAATTGTTTCGTAATTTTACGGCGAAGTAATTCCAACGATAAATGAAAAGTAAATTAACACGTCCCGTGCTGCGTGGGTCGCGTAAAGCCCGACACGCAACTTCCCTATCGGATCGCACACAGTTTTGGCTGTTAGGTGATAGAGAACCTATTAAACCATGTTACGACGACAATTTATATGAATTTATGCTTTTTTCTGAACTGTATCGTAAACGATTTTTCTTAATAACTATTACCTCTGTTGCGTCACATTTTCTTCTTTTATTCTTCATCTGTTTTCTTTCGGTAGTAGAATTATTATAAGCGAGACTATGGTTCTTTTTCGAAGGAATGGTGTCATCGTAAAAATGTATCTACTGCGAAACGACGTGCTTATTTTTGGGCAACCACTTGAAGGCATAAGCGAATGCAATCTGTTTTTCGCAAACTGTAATCGCGTCGTTCGTAAGCCACTTTACGTCTCTTCCAGAATGCCCTGTATACATTACATATTTTCATCGGATATTTATAAAATGGCCGATTTTGGTATTTCGCGGGTGTGATGTCTCACAACACGCGGAAAAAGTACTGTAGGAAAGATCCGGTCATTTTATATGACATTGTTATTACGCTGATTGTAGCGATAACGACAACGAAACAATGATAAATATAATAATTATAGGAAGCAATTTAATAGCGTTGTACGTAATAACGGATTTATTTCTCATTTTAACACTATGCCGTCCGGGGACACCACGTTGGCGTCGTGCAAAAACTATCGCGCAAAGGCCGGTGACACCACGTTTATGTCGTACGCAAAACTATCAATATTGAAAATACGTGAATCTTGGATAAGGGATCATTTACCTGCTGCTAAAGAGAACTTGGAGGTCGCTACTACATCGCGTGTTTTCAATCATGATTCGATTGACAGACTTTCCGGTCAGCTAAAGTAACACCAGCTAATACAAATTTCCGAAACCGACAAACGAAAACGAAGAAAGTGCCATGTCCGTTCGAAAAAAAAAATGAAGGACAACAAATTTAAGGTGTAAGTCTTGTGGAGTCGCGTTACACCTCGGAGATTGTTTTGCTTCGTCTAAAAGAGAAATATTAAATATCCAATAAAATATTAATAAATACATATATATATGTAATACAAAACAATGTTACGTTTACATATATCCTCAAAATTTCATAAAAATGGCGGAACAGGATTGAAAACTAATGAAAACTGACGATGATATTAGTAAAATTTGATGATTTATAAACTCGGAAAACTTTGAAAAACCGCCGGCGCCAAATGAAAAAATCCTGGTGAAATGTACGGACGGCAAAGTGTTAAAACAAAGATTATTATGATGTATCGTCGCGTATGCCTTCGATATTTAAGGCCCGAATCGTCCGTTGAATAATAAATCGCTTTTCGGTCACAAAATCATTCGGCAGTATACGGTAGTTTTTACAAAAAGTAAATTCGCTGGTATATGCAGAGATTTCTGTCTGTGTACAGTGGCACACGACAGTATTCGGACACTCTTCAAACTTAAATAACTTTTTTAAGATTGGACCAAACGTCTTGACTTTTCTTGAGCAATTAGTTGCATTGATTTAATAAATGATATACAAAATAAATTTTGTAAATATTGGAACTGATGTGAATTACATGACCAATAAAAAAGGAACTTTTTAAATATTTTTTATATGAGCCACGCACAAAAAATTTTCAAGACGCATCTGGTAGATCTATGATAGTTATACGCATGCAGAAAAATTCATTAAAATCGATCGACGTACATACGAGCTACGTGCCATCGAAAATGGTGAAAATCGCAATTTTTCACGATTCTTGATCAGTTTCTGCTTAAACTACAGAAATTCTTACATCTTTCTACGCGTGCCATTTTTTCCCGCGTCAATCGATTTCGGTGAGATTTTCAGCACGTGTATAATTAACACAGTTCTGAAAAACGCATATTTTAAATTTTCATTACGAGTTGAAATAAAAATGTTTTAAAAAATGTCTTTTCTACTTTCCCACGTAATTTCTACCAATTAGAATCATTTCAAAATTATTTTTGCATATCATTTAGTAAATCAATGCTGCTAGTTGCTCCAGAAAAGTCAAGTCATTTGGCTCAAGTTTGAAAAAGTTATTTAGATTTGAAGAGAGAATTTTTAAATCTCTTTCGTGAGAACAGAAAATGCTTTATTCCAACCCCTTTGCTTATAGAAAGGATAGCTGTGTCCCAGTTGGATACAGTTGGATACAGTTGGCACGACGCATGATAGTGCAACCACAATTCCACTGAATATAATAGAGAAATTTCGAGATTCCCTAATGCAGAAACTGCACTGGAATTTTAACTCGTCGTGACATTGCGCAAAGTACAAACGGGTTATACGCGTCGTTACGCCGAGTCTTTTGTTTCGAGGTTGGCTATATTTAGTGGAATTCGAGCCTAGTAACCCTTTTGAAACGAATAACCTCGTAAATTCCACGAATACGGTACAAATCTATTTTCTCATAATTATTTCCATAACTTAATCACTGCGTGTTCCCCGCACCGCCGAAGCTTCATTTATCAGGTAGTAGTACCTAGGCGACTACAGCAAAGAATACTATCATTAATTTTATGGGTTTTTTTATTTAATTATCAGATATCATCTATGACAACTATATGTGAAAGATGATATCTGCCAAATCACTACCACGACCACGTTTACAGACATCGATTCGAACGTCAAAATTTTCGATGACATTTTGGCATATTTGCTCGTTTAATTCGTTAATTTCATTTCTAATGTTGTCTTTCAGGTCGTGAATTGTTGTTGGTTTGTTCACACAAACTTTGTTTATCAAATAATTCCAAAGAAAAACGTCCAATGGGATCAAATCCTTGAACGAGGTGACCAATTCGCATCACCGTTTACAAACGTGATCGATTGAACACTAATTTGCAAAATAAATTTTAATAAATTTAACACGCTGTTCGAACGTATAGGACTCCATTGTTAAAATTGTCTATCATTGTAGGTTAGAAATAAAAGAAAGTGACAAGAAACAAACATGGCGTTTGACAGATATTCCCATTCAACATCCTAAATGTACATTTTGATAACCCTGTATAATACGTTTATTCGCATTGACGGCATGGCGGTATATATCTCGCACAGTGTCAAATCCTTGACTACCGCAAGACTTAACTGCAATATTTCTATGTAAGCATAGCATGTAGATTAAAATGCGTTTACGAGATGAGCGAACGAGTAATCGCTACTGTCGCTCAATTCTTTTTTATGCTCGAAATCAAAAGAACGTCGAATTTATAAGAAACAAAATCTATAGCGTTGCGGTAATAGTGCTATCGACAAACAAGCCATTCAAAAGTAAATAAAAAGTTTTCAAGATAGAGATTTCTAAATCCAATATACACGACTAGATTAAGGGCATATACGACAATACATATAAGGACATTGCCATTACACATATTACATCAATCTGTTATATCGCATGTAAGGAAACAATGTAAGACAAACGCGAACACATTTGTATTACTAGATCTTTATTAAAAACAGGGGCTAAATGTAAAGTTCTTTCATTTTTTAATAATTTTAAAAAGACAAGAGTGGCGTATCGGCGTTCCTGAATACTCGCAATATTTTTACTATACTAAATTACGGTTACTCATTTTTATCACTAATGCATAACCCTCGTCGTCTACTTATTATACAACCAAACAATTGTAACTTTAAGTAAAAGTTTCTAATCGATCTTCGCACGCTGAATACAATTTTATAGTCAGTTTTCATTTCGCGTGTAAATTTCGAGATATTTGGTTTCGAAAACGAAACGTAAGCACCTCTGTAAATATTTTTCACCGCATTTCGAAATAACGATGTTGAAATTCGAAATCACGTTTTAAAAATACATAAATAATAGTTTGCAGTGACGATAACTTTCTCTCTCGGACCCGCTCACGGCCAACGTAATAAAATACGAGATCAGGTGACTCCCGAGATATGCCGGTAATGGCCTCGTTACTTTAATGTTATAAATTAATTGATACAATCCGAGCGGCAAGATCGTGTCATGGGGGAATGGTTAACTAAGAATTGTTGTATTCGAACGATGGGTTAAAACCAAATGTTACTCGAAATTTCTTTGACCTGAATCGTACATTACGGGAAACTGTACCGTTTCAATTGTTGTTGTCGCGGTAAACATCGAATATGTACAAATATTATCGTTCCGTTTTTAATTTCTTTCATTTTTGTATAAATACTTTGGGAGTTTTAATGACACGAATACTTCAGTGATAAGAATCTCATTTACTATTATTTTGTTGTATCAGCGACATTTATGCTATTCTAACTATATTGAATGACATCTTACCGTTATCTTATTATATTGGGTTGTTCGAAAAGTAATTTCGTTTTTTTTTTTTTTTTTGTGAAAATGAAAGACAATTTTCATATAATGAACAAATATTTTATTAAATTATATATTGGCCATTCTGGCCCAATACCTTTTGCCATCTTTCTGGTAGTAGCATGATTCCACGCTCATAAAATTTTTGGTCTTTGCTGGCAAAAAACTGATCGAGGTGGTTTTTGACCTCCTCATTTGATGTGAAGGTTTTACCGTCTAAAAAATTTTGCAGTGACCGGAACAAATAATCATCCGAAGGTGCCAGATCTGGAGAATATGGTGGGTGTGGCATTGTATCCCATTCAAGCTGTAAAAGCTCTTGGCGAGTGACCAAACTTGTATGAGGTCTCGCATTATCTTGGTGGAACACTACACTTTTTCTGTTGAAGTGCATCATTCAGTTTGTCCAGCTGATGACAGTAGACTTCCGAATCAATTGTTGTGTTATCCGGTAAAAGCTCAAAAAAACGATTCCTTTAAAATCCCACCAAACAGACAGCATCACCTTTTTTTGATGGATATTGGCTTTGGAAATGCTTTGAGCCGGTTCATCTTTTTTGCTTCATGATCTCTTGCGTTTGACATTGTTATATACAATCCATTTTTCGTCCCCAGTAATGATGCGCTTAAAAAATGGATCATTTTCGTGACGTTTGAGAAGCGAATCACAGACGTCAACGCGACGACACAAATTTCCCTCCGTGAGAACATGGGGAACCCATATATCGAACTTCGAGGTTAAACCTAGGCCTTTCAAGTGGTCATAAACAGTTGAATTTGATAAATTTAACCTCACACCGATCTCACGTGTTGTTATTCGCCGGTTTGCATCAACTAATGCCTTTATCGTGTCTTTATCAGCTTCAACCGGCCTTCAAAAACGTGGTGCACCTTCGACATCAAAATTGCCGGATCGAAATTTTCCAAAGCAGTTCTAGCACTGGCGTACTGTCACACATCTTCTCCATACACATCGGTTAATTTCTTTCTGGCTTGAACAGCATTTTTACCTTTTCTATAGTAAAAAAGTAAAATATGACGAAAATGCTGCTTATTGCTCTCCATATTTAAAAGGGCACCAGCCAAAAACTACTGCGTAGAAACAATTGGACTTTTTCACACACAAGCCTTGCTATATCAGCTCTCAAAACATATAATGATTATAAGGCTTAAGTGTGAAGTTGCTTGCAAAAAAATACAATTAAATCCTTTGTGAGGAAAAAACGAAATTACTTTCCCAACAACCCAATAACTTACCGATATATCGAGGGAAAACCGAGGTAGAAATGTGGGTTCTAACTCAACTGGTGGAGATTTTGAAATTGTAAGGGTTACTATGGCGAGATCAGAGTTTTCAGACGTAGTAATCAGGCGAAAGTTCAAGTATGACGCGACAAGGGCAAATGTTGAGGATGAGACAGTGTCGAGAATGGGTCAAGGATGAAATCATAAGTTTGTGGACGACTTTGGAATGTTTGTTGAGAAGGCAATTGAACGAAGTTTGAAGGAAGTTCGTTAGTCTGTGTGTTCAATAATGAGAATACTAATTCGTTTCAAACTGTTCTTTATTTTTCTCTTGACAAGGTGGAGTATGCTAGTTCGCAGTTTTCGGAAGATTGGTGATTTTTTCTTCGCGATCGCAAACGTCGATTTCGCAACGCGACTCTTCGACCAAACGCTTTCCTAATTGGTTAATGCGTCAAATGACCATTAACACTGTCCCTTGCACTCTTACGCGGGTTTCTTAGGAACGACGGTTCCTTTCCTTTCTTAACCGTTTGAGTGCCACGTATCTTTGCTGTTTTCCCGTCCAAAAGTGCCAAGGAGCGCTTTTTCGCTTGTCTTATTTCCTCTTTAAAAGTGCCAAGCGACGCGATAGCGCTTGTCTTATTTGTACGTTTTAATGATATTTGCATTCAAATGTTCGACTGAAATTAAAATTTGTTCTTTGAGACTTGTTCTTGAGATCAGCTGTCTCGTTCTTTTACTTTTACCTAAAATGGAATGGTAACCGTAAAGTCGCGCATCGACGGAAACCGAGCGTTTCGCAGTTATCGGCTTCGCAGCCTAGATCGCTGGCGCTGTTCGAGCGACACAGAAGAAGCGCAAAATCGCTCCTTGGCACTCAAACAGTTAAGATATGTCGGTCCCCGGACCTTGGTCGGCGCGACCCTTCGGAAAGTCGAAGTTTATAATAACAGCATTCGCTATTGAGACCAAAAACTAACGATTCTATGGAACGGATCATGCCTTGTGTCAACTTGCGAATTGCACGCGTTAAAGACGGCTTTCTCAAAAATAGTTTCACCGTTGCTTGCCACATAAACGGACCCGCCGACCATTTGCACGCCAAATGTTTTATTATACGTGCCGATGGCCGCTACAATGTTAATAGAAATTATAAATTTAATTAGAATTAAGGTGGTATGGAAGGAGTAACGGCGGTGATGTCTAAAAATTTCTGGTTTTCTTAACCCCTTGGGTACGGATTTATTTGAGAAAATATTTGCATGTGGAACGGAAATAATTTTTGGTTGCTTGGAGTAGTATGTAAAGGCAGTACATTTTACGTAAGAATGTATTTATTTCTAAAATATTGGTGACATATGTAGTATTAAGATGTCTTCAACTAATTAGAATTGCAAAACAAAAAAAAACAAAAAACTTGGGAAGCCAAGTGAATTACGTATCTCAGATGTCAAATGTACCTAAAAGTTTAATTTTTTGTTTGACGTCTTAGACACGTCATCCGCTCTTAGGGGAAAAAAGTGAATGACGTGTCTCAGACGTCAAATGTACCCAAGGGGTTAACAATGATTGTACTTCGGTTACATACTACATATTATATAAAAAAAAATAGATCGTACGAAGCGAAGGACTACTTTTGTGAGACGCTTGAGATATGTAGAACTTTAATTGATATTGACATACCACCGCTCTCATATAGTATAGTAGCACTATGTTGTTGTCACGGGAAATATTTATTTATGACGTACAAGACAGAAATAACTTTTTAAGAACCTAGTTGTATGCGTTAACAAAGGTTGGCTGTAAAGTACAAGGTAATAGACGTATCGCGCCGTATCAAGGGAACAGAGAGTTTAAGGTGCAGTTGTGAAAACGCCTGGTTCGATTGCAAAAAGGCAAGACGGACTTTTTATTCCATGAGTGGAACTCTTTCTACGTAGTTTTTAGGATTTTATCGGGATGTTGTGTAGGATCGTAGTTGTAGTCGGACAAAGGATGTGCACACTGTGATTTTCGACAAATACCTTCTGTCCTTGTTAAAACACTCTGTTACATTACCCTCTGTTACATTACACCTCTGTTACACCTTCTGTGTAAAGGGTGTTTTTTTTTTTTGGAAGTATAGAACTTTGAAATAAAATAAAACACATAAAAATCATGGCCATGACAATGGTATTAGTTTTATTGTATACCATTGTTGTTTAACTATGATTTCTGGCGTACGGGTGCTGCGACTAGCTGGAATGAAACACAATCTCGAAGTTCAATTTTCGACTACTTTGTCGAAGAGCTGGATCCTTATATCGGCTGTTATTGCGTCTTGACAGGGCTCAGCAATATTAGTGAGCCATAATAGTCTAACACACGTATCATCGCACTTGTAAGGTAGTGTGCGGAAAGAAAGGGCGAGAATCAGATGACCGGTACACGAACTTTGGAACGAAACTTGTAAACTTTAATAATTATGTACACTCCTGAGTAGACCGTTGCCGTATGTTACAATGTTACTTTAAATTAAAGTTCTGAGTAGACAGCGTATGAGTAATGAAAAGAACAGGTTTTAAAACATAAAATGGATAAACAGCTTTAAAATGTGAAATAAGTAAACAGCCACGAGCATCGCAATGATCGGTTACTTATACTAATGCTCATCGATGGGGCTTAAATATCCACCACCAATGAGCACGTACAAAAATATATGTAAACCCTGATTGGCTTCTTAATTTGCTATTTGGCTTCTCGCATTGCTCTGGTGAGGTGAGGCTAATACCTAACGGTTCACATCTGAAGATTTATGGTATATTAGAAACTGCGCGTTTCAAAGCCCAAGGTTCTGGGGTAAGTGCCGTGTGGGGTTCATCACAGTCCTTCAGGACAAAGAATCCCCTCTCTTTGGCAATACGACGTCGGGTCGCTTGGCTTTTCTAAACATTCTCACTTCCGATAAACAGCCAATGATGCGACAATCGATAGCTGTGAGACCCAACGTGGTCATCAGCTATCGCGTCGCCCGCCGCCGGGACTGTTTAGTCTCACGGGCCATAAACATTACAAAACCCTACCCTACATTATCAAGGGATAAACATCCGTTCGGTCAATCTCACCAAATCTTCTCGTTAAAAATGCGTTGACGCTAACAGGTACGTCAATTGCTATTCTGTGCAAAAATCAAAGTCTCGGAGGCACACGTGTCTAGGAATCTAAAGAACAACCCTAATAAACCGGCATCCCAAGGTGTGACTAAAATATTAATTAAATCATCTGATATATCAGATTCCTGAACAATAGCGGAAGAGGGAGAGAATGACGAATCATGGAAGTTGAAAAAAGACAGAGTTATTTCAAAATGTAATAGAAGAATTAATTGAATTCATGTCTCGCTAATGTGTTACACAATGTACGTGTTAAACAAGCATTATTTTTTCTTAAAGATAGTTTCCGGAGATCTCTGAACACATTAACTTATTTATTCTTCAAATAAACACGTACGGGTCATTCCACGCCAAGCGGATCACTTTTGTACACCAAGTCAGCGATTTTGTTTAAATTGAAATATGTTATAGTCTATGCGAAAATAGGGGGGGTTTCAGTCATCATTCTTCTATTTTCGAAATTCTTTAAAAGATACAGAACCTCAAACTTTGCGATTTTTACAAAACGACCGTCGGGAAAAATTTTTTATCTTCGTTATTATTAACCGCAGAAACTTTTTTTTTTTAGTTCTGATCGTAAAAGACGGCTCTTTTTAAATAATATTTTAGTTTATTCGTATTGTCATTTTTATAACGAAAAAATATTAAAAATAATTTTATTTTGCAAATTTAACTAAATGTTCGAACCTTTCAAAAAATCGAAAAAAATATTTCCATATTCCGTATTTCTTTGCCTTTCGATTCCAATTTTAAAAATGGTGGACACTTTAAAATTAAAGTCAGGACAGCCAATTGAAGGTCGCGGCGTCCAGCAATTCAGTCAAGTAAGTCGCGGCGCGCAGCGATTCTTAGCCCGTGCGATTGCTCTCATCTGACAATCTTAGTAAATCCGATATTTTTTGTACTTTGAACTATACTAATTATGTTACACATTGTTGTAATTGAAGAAAAGAGCTTACTGATGTCTGAAATATAAACGTTTACATGATTCAGTTGTGTGCTAATTGTTTGATGTCTTTATGATAGTTATTCATGTTTTGTTACTCTAAAGGCCCATTTTTAAATACGTGAAGGATAACAGGGGAGATTGGAAACGTTTTAATAGGGTTTTTTGAATTTTCAATATGTTTTGTTATGGTATATACATGCGATAATCCTGTATGCCAAAATATAGCTTTGTAATAATTTCCGAAGATATAAATCATAATACAGCAGCAGTACATTTGTTTCAACAACGGTTAATTGCTCATATTAATATATTTTTCCAGAATAGTATAAAAAAAGTAACGTATTTTTCGGATGGTGCTGTTGCCCAATATAAAAATAAGAAAAATTTTATAAATTTTATACATCATAATAGCGATTTTGGGGTGAATGCAGAATGGCACATTTTTGCAACTGCTCACGGTAAAAGTCCCTGTGATGGAATTGGTGGAACAGTTAAACGACTCGCTGCACGTGCCAGTTTACAAAGACCGTATGATAACCAGATTACTAACGCGAAACAATTATTTTATTGGGCCGTAAGCAATATTCATAATATTACATTCAGTTTTGTTACCAGTGTAGAACAGAAACATCATTCATTGTTTTTAGAAAATCGTTTTCAAAAGTCCAAAACTATTAAAGGCACTAGTAGCTACCATAGCTTTGTGCCAATTTCTGAGTCTCAAGTTTTTGCGAAAATACTTTCCAGTGATGTAGATGAAACGCACTTCAACGTGGTCTAACAACAGCTGGTACAGACGATACGTTTTTCGATAATTTTATCGAATTTAGTTCGACACCAATTCAACAAAATTACCGAAAATCGTTTTATCTGAACGGATTGTAATATCTATGTACTCATGTTCGTAATAACCACATCCATACTTCCATATCCTTTCTCTTCTTTATCCTTCCTGATGAATGAGACCCTTTACCTTTTCGTGGTTTCCATCGAACGATGACACTTTCTTTTTGTATATAATTTCAAAAGGAACAAATCAACAAATTGAAATTGAATTATTGCATAGAAAGTATCATTGACAGAGAGTGGGCAAATAATATTATAAAAATATAAATAACACCAGGAAAGTGAATTAGAACACAGGTAAGTCATACACATATTTATCTTCGAGATATACAGAATATATTTAGTATAGTTCACAGTACAAAAAATATCGGATTTACTAAGATTGCCAGATGAGAGCAATCGCACGGGCTAAGAATCGCTGCGCGCCGCGGCTTACTCGACTGAATTGCTGGACGCCGCGACCTTCAATTGGCTGTCCTGACTGTTATTGTAAAGTGTCCACCATTTTTAAAATTGGAATCGAAAGGCAAAGAAATACGGAATATAGAAATATTTTTCTCGATTTTTTGAAAGGTTCGAACATTTAGTTAAATTTGCAAAATAAAATTATTTTTAATATTTTTTCGTTATAAAAATGATAATACGAATAAACTAAAATATTAGTTAAAAAGAGCCGTCTTTTACGATCAGAACTAAAAAAAAAAAAGTTTCTGCGGTTAATAATAACGGAGATAAAAAATTTTTCCCGACAGTCGTTTTGTAAAAACCGCAAAGTTTGAGGTTCTGTATCTTTTAAAGAATTTCGAAAATAGAAGAATGATGACTTAAACCCCCCCTATTTTCGCATAGACTATAACATATTTCAATTTAAACAAAATCGCTGACTTGGTGTACAAAAGTGATCCGCTTGGCGTGGAATGACCCGTACGTAAAACAAGTAACGTCGATTTTTTGTAGTATCTTTTCACATAATGTCCCTGTATCTAATCCCCTCCCACATATTAGGTTGGGGAAAAAGATTATTTAACACGTTTTGAATTGTCCGATTTGAGTCAAATATGCACCGTTTGATTCTATAATTTGTTGCCATTTTAAAGGTAGCTTTATAATGCCTCTCTCATAGAAGTCTTGGTCCCTATTGGCGAAAAACTCTAGTAATCGATTTTCACAATCTTCTCTTTGTGTCAATTTCTTATCACTAAGGAGGTTTTGTAATGCAAGAAAAACATGGTAATCGCTTGGTGCTAGGTCCGGACTATATGGTAGATGCATCAAAACTTCCCAACCAAGCTCCCGGAGTTTCTGGCAAGTCACTATAGACGTGTGTGGCCTGGCGTTGTCCCGATGGAACACAACACCTCTCCTGTTGGCCAATTCTGGCCGTTTCTGTTCAATCGCTTGCTTCAAACAATCCAGTTGTTGACAGTAGAGATTCGAATTTAGTGTTTGACCATATGGAAGCAACTCATAATAAATATGATTTCTTTCCAGTCCCACCAAATGCACAGCAGAACCTTCCTGACCGTTAGTCCTGGTTTGGCCACCGTTTGAGCTACTTCACCGCGCTTTGACCACGATCATTTTCGCACAATGTTGTCGTATGTGACCCGTTTCTCAGCCCCAGTCACCATCCGTTTAAGAAATGGGTCGATTTCATTCCGTTTAGCCAAGGCTTCGCAGATGGAAATTCGATCCATCATGTGTCTTTGTGTTAATTGCTAATATCGAGCTTCTTTTTGAATCCAGCTTTGTGCAAATAGTTTAAAACTGTTTTATTGTCGATCTTTAGCTCCTGGGCGATGCTACGACTACTAACATGTCGGTCAACTTCAATTATTTCTGTGACTTTATCGACATTTTCGACGACGGGCCTACGTATGAGAGGTGCATCTTTAACATCAAAAATACCTGAACGGTATCGACGAAACTAAATTGCACGTAATTGGCTGTTACAGTATCGGCACCATATAAACACCATTCACAATTTCAGCCTCCTAGCTTACATTTTCGCTTTCATCAAAGAAAAACTGTAAAATGTACCGAATTTTCCCTGTGTTGACTTTTATTTTGAACACTCTGTAACTCACAACTGAATAGACTAAACAAAAGACAGCAAAAGAATTTTTTAATACGAAATGACATCTTTTCAACGAGCATAAATTTGAAATTGTTTGATCGATACTTTTCGAGATATCGATCAATACATCCATCTACCGTAAAAATAATGGATTACTTTTTCCCTCCCACATACATAAATCTACAAAACAACTTTTAATATTTTCTCTGTACTTCCAACCAATTGCAATCCCTCAATGTTTCTTTTTTCATAATGTCTAGTAAACTACTCTTTCTAATATCTCAAATAGCTCAATTTTTTCAATCTCGTTCTAAGAAAGTTATTCCGTTTTAAATTACGTGTAGAGACTTTCTTGGTATTCTTACGAGTATTTACTTATTTCATTAGTACTTTGAATACTTGAAGAAAAATATGCTATGAAGAATATGCTTAAACAAAAGTTACTTTGACCATAACCTCTCTATAGAGAGACGTTACATCGTATTAATATTTTTCCTGGCGAGGAAGATTTCAAAGTTCATTTAATTTTTTCAAATAGAATGCTATCCTTTCGTCTACGTAGTAGGACGGTACCGAATTCAAACAGGTACCAACAAAGTAACTTTCCTTCGTGGAAGATGTTACGAGTAAGAGGGCCACGAGTAGCGTCAGACATTAGTGAAAGGACGACTGCCCTCGAAATATGGTTTGAATTTGTTAGTTAATAAAAATACATCAGGAGTACAAATAAGTCTCCGCCGTTTGAAATTAACGCAACCAGTAAATCATGGCGGCTAGTATCAAATGTAAGACATCATATCGTAAGGTTACACAACTGTTGACAGCATAATTTCATAATATTACCGATTGTGTATCAGCGTCGCATATTTTTTTCATTCGAAAATGTCGAGTTTTGAGCCAAATGAACGTCATCTGCAGGAAGTTCTGATTTACTTGCTTAATTTGAAGAAATCTGCAGCTGAGGCGCATCGATTGTTCGTAGAAGCAAATGGTAAGGCTGCATTAAGTGAGAGAAGTTGTCGCGAGTGGTTTCAAAAGTTTAACAACGGTGAATTTGATGTCGAAGACAAAGAACATAGTGGAAGGTCTAATGTGTACGAAGTCGCGGAATTGGAAGCATTGTTGAATGAAGATTCGTGGCAAACGCAAGAAGAACTTGCACTTGCATTATCAATGACTGAACAAGCGATTTCAAATTGTTTAAAACCATTGAGAATGATTGGAAAGCAAGGTAATTTGGTTCCATGTGAACTGACACCGAGGAACGTTGAACGCCGATTGTCCCATGTGAAATGCTGCTTGCCAGGCATCGGTGAAAATCTATTTGGGAACACTTAATTGGAAAGTTTTAGCCCACCCGTCGTATTCAGCAGGCATCGCTCCTTCTGATAATTACTTGTTTCGATCGATGAAGCATGGCCTGTCTGAGCAGCACTTCGCATCATACGAAGATACCAAAAATTGGGTCGATTCATGGATAACGTGAAAAGATGAAGCGTTCTTCCGACGCGGTTGCTTCCGACCGGATGCTGTCAAAAAGATGGGGAAAAGTAGTGGCCACCGATGGATAATACTTTAAATAAAACATAAGGTATCATTCTTTCGCAATAAGTGCCGAATTATGATGATTTGACGGGAGACTATGAGACTTATTTGTACTCCTATATGTATTGGATAGTCGGAAAAGTATTGAGAGATTTTTGTCATTTTTTCATTAAACATTTCTTTTATTCAAAACGAATTTCATTCAAGTATATATTGACCATTATTATTGACCTTTCGCCATTTCTCTGGTAAAGCCATAACCCCATCGGAATAGAACTTCTGTGGTTTATCGGCTAAAAACTTGGCCAAGTGATTTTCACAATCTTTTTTTGAATCCAACTTTTTACCATCAAGGTAGTTTTGCAGAGATCGAAATAAACGATAATCTGATGGTACAAGATCTGGGTTATACGGTGAATGCATCAAAACTTCCCAGCCAAGCTCTCTCAATTTTTACAGAGTCATCAAACTTTTGTGTGGGCTGACGTTGTTATGATGATACATAATACCTTTTCTGTTGATCAATTCTGGTCTGTTATTTTTTTAATCGATTGCTGTAATCTGATTAATTGTTGACCATAGATATTAGAATCAATTGTTTAACCACGGTAGCACTTCATAATGGACTATTCCCTTCCAATCCCACGAAATACACAGCCTTACCTTTCTTGGTGTCAATCCTGATTTTGCCACCGTTCGTGATGTTTCGCCGGCCTTTGTTCATGATCTTTTACACTCATTGTTGTCGTATGTGATCATGGCCGTGATCAGTATGTTCATCGCCCGTTATCAATCTTTTAAAAAATGGTTCGATTTCATTACGTTTGAACAATAATTCGCAGATGAAAATTCGATCCATCGAATTTTTCTTTGTTAAATCATGAAACACCCAAACATTGGGCTTCTTTTTATATCGAGCCTTCTGCAAATGATCCAAAACGGTTGAACGGTGAATGTTTAGTTCCCTAGCAATCTCATGACTGCTTATATGCCGATCTTGCTCCATTTGCATCGTTTCATCGACTTTCTTAGTGATTGGTCGACCAGAGCGAGGTACATATTTAATATCGAAATTTCCAGAACGGAAGCGAGAAAATCATCTACATTCAGTTGCATTTGAAAAAGCATCTTTACCGTTAACACTATAAATTTTTTCCCAGACTTATGCAGCATTTTTGCCTTTTTCGTAGTAAAATTACAAAACATGGCGAATTCTTTTGGGAATTTCACTAATTTTCACACTAATATTATGTTCGACATACGAAATAGGCGAAATACAAAAGTGTCTGCATGAACATTGTAGATTGAATTGTCGCCTCTCGAATGCGCGTCAGTATGACGCAATCTGATTAGTGTTGCCCGTTATAGGACACAAAACAACACCTAGTGACAAAAATCTCTCAATACTTTTTCGACTATCCAATATATAATCTCAGTACGAAATTGGGAAAAATCCGTTAGGATTAAGATCATTCAGGATGTCTTTAGAAATTATATCAAGCGCGGACTAACCTAATGCGAAATCAGGGAGTCGCTGGATGATATAGTATTGTTGGACAAACTCGATGGAAAATTGGAGAACCGCTGGATGATGTAGTTTTGATGGACAAGCTCGATGCAAATTTTGGAAGTCTCCGCGTTGGGAAAATTCTCTTGTCGTTATAAAGGGTGTCCCAAAATTAACGTAAGGTTTGAATTAAATAGAAAACACAGTTTTTAGTCTTTAGATTGTTATTTTTTCATTGAATCATAAACTACATAGGATAGGGTTATTTATGGAATAACACATCGGGCAAATGGCCCCCACGGCTTTGCTGGCACATACGCACTCTTTTGTGGATATTCTTCATGAACTATCTGCATAATTGTGGCTGAATTTTGTCGATGCAACGTTTAATTTCCTCTTGAATGCACGGGTGGTTGTGGGCTTGTTGACATAGACCTATGACTTCAAATAACCCCATAAGAAGAAATCTAATGGTGTTAAATCACACAATCTAGGGGGCCAATTCTGATCACCAAAACGAGAGAGTATACGACCAGGAAATGTTTCAGGCAGTAATTGAATTGTTTCACTGGCTGTATGGCATGTGGCACCGTCTTGTTGAAACCACATATTGGCCACGTCAATAACATCCAATTTCAGCAGAAAGAACTGTGTTATCATGTCGCGATATCGAGCACCAGTAACAATTACTGCTTGACCAGCCTCATTTTCAAAAAAGTATGGTCCAATGAAGCCTCCAGCCCAAAATCCGTACCAAACAGTAACACGTTGTGGGTGCATTTATTGTTCGACAATCACATGTGGGTTCTCCGAACCTCAAACACGGCAATTTTGGCGATTAACAAAGCCATCAAGGTGAAAATGTGCTTTATCGCTTAGGATGATTTTGCTCGAAAAATCAGCATCCACTTGTTGGTGTTCAATAATCCATTCCACGA
>CM052082.1:5374891-5386812 GCA_028453745.1 Agapostemon virescens | reverse complement strand
ATAGGATAGGGTTATTTATGGAATAACACATCGGGCAAATGGCCCCCACGGCTTTGCTGGCACATACGCACTCTTTTGTGGATATTTTTCATGAACTATCTGCATAATTGTGGCTGAATTTTGTCGATGCAACGTTTAATTTCCTCTTGAATGCACGGGTAGTTGTGGGCTTGTTGACATAGACCTATGACTTCAAATAACCCCATAAGAAGAAATCTAATGGTGTTAAATCACACGATCTAGGGGGCCAATTCTGATCACCAAAACGAGAGAGTATACGACCAGGAAATGTTTCAGGCAGTAATTGAATTGTTTCACTGGCTGTATGGCATGTGGCACCGTCTTGTTGAAATCACATATTGGCCACGTCAATAACATCCAATTTCAGCAGAAAGAACTGTGTTATCATGTCGCGATATCGAGCACCAGTAACAATTACTGCTTGACCAGCCTCATTTTCAAAAAAGTATGGTCCAATGAAGCCTCCAGCCCAAAATCCGTACCAAACAGTAACACGTTGTGGGTGCATTTATTGTTCGACAATCACATGTGGATTCTCCGAACCCCAAACACGGCAATTTTGGCGATTAACAAAGCCATCAAGGTGAAAATGTGCTTTATCGCTTAGGATGATTTTGCTCGAAAAATCAGCATCCACTTGTTGGTGTTCAATAATCCATTCCACGAACTCTCTTCGCTGTTCATGGTCATTAGGCTTCAGTTGTTGTGTTAATTGAATTTTGTAAGCATGGAGACACCGATCTTTTGTGAGTATACGCTGTAGAGAGCTTCTTGAAATTTGCAATTCTTGTCTGCGACGCCGAATTGATGTTCCTGGGTTTTCATTAACACTCTCACGCACTGCTTCGATATGGACATTTGAACGGCTTGTTTTTGGACTGCCGGTGTGTTTAGCGTCTCCAACTGATCCAGGCTCCTTGAATTTTTCAATTAATCTTTTCACAGTTGACGAGGTTAAAACACTATTTTGACCATATTTTGTATAAAATTTACGAACTGCAGCCACCAATCTTCCATTATTATTGAAATATTGTTCAATAATGAAAACACATTATTGTATCGTATAACGCTCCATTTTTACTAACCCTAAGCTCTCAGCTGTCAAATTGTTCTTTTTTCAGGGTTGCCAAAAATTGACTGCTGAAATGGCGGAAAATTCAAATCTTGCGTTAATTTTGGGACACCCTTTATTTTGTGTCGCAAACGAACCTGCTGCGAAAGGTGGGAATCGTTAGAATCGTTGGCAGACCTTGCAGCTCTAATAGTATAGTGTAATTGATAGAATCCAAAGTGATTACATCTTTCAGGAATGTTCGATTACTAAATTAGGATTTCGATCGATAATTAAGTGATTTAGAGGTTGCGTGATTATTCGTATAACACAAATATATTCTTATAAATTGTATATTCCAAATCTTATGGGGTCGTGAGTATCTTGATTGGCAGTATAAAAAGAAATAATTCTTACCCATGATACTCGGTGTCGACGCCCTGGGATCTAAGAACGGGGTCTAAGAATAACTGAGAAGAATGCCAAACAGAACTTTACCGGATTAGCGAAATCTGTAAGGTTAATTTGTGTCTAAAGAAATCTTTAGTCTAACCTCACTGGAATAGACTTTTATGAATGACAGAACATGATTAAGAAAATTAAGGGGTGTATATACTCCCAAAACAGGCGTGGAAGCCTGCATGGAGTGTTTAGGTCACATAGGACCATACTCCTAATTTTTTGGCATGCCCACTAATCCACGGACCACAACTCGGTCTGCATGTGGAGGGTAAGGCGAAGATTATTTAGAGCGTATCCCTGTCAGAGACGAATTCTCGAAATATTTTTCAGAGTAAATCGAATGGAAAATATTGTTCGTAACACTAGAATGTTTTCATGCTTCTAATTGTTGTGTCTGTGTGTTAACGATAAGTCTAATTGACTTTATTTACAACTAAATCACAGGATACTTGATACTCTCATAGTGTTTTATGCAAACAAACTTAAGCAATTGACGTATTTTCAGAGTATTTGCCGAATCAGTTTGATGCACGCCTTCAAACGGTTCGTAATAGTGTAAATTTTATAATTATTATAGTAAAAATATATTTTTAATGAAAAACGAGTTTTATAATTGTACAAGAGCATATGCTGAAGCAGGAGCAGAACACAATTTACGACATGACTGGAAAAATGTGTTCTTAAGAATGGCGAACGGGTGGTAAGACTTAGCTGACAGACATCGTTGTTACGAGTTTACTATGTTCCGACGCTTGGCTATTTACAACTTTACGATCGCTCATGAAGGAAAATTACTATCTTAGCACCTCGTTGAATACGTCTAAAACACGCTACTATATTATATAGAGAAGAGTATAGCATTCTATTTAAACGAAAAAATTAAATTGATTTTGCATTCTCATTTGCACAGCATCGCTCCCCTAAAGGATATTTCACTATATCTAGGTAAAACAGACACCCTGGATTTTAAGAGAGTGACTTCAAAACGAATACCAGAAGGCTTAAACATTTTTGTAGAATCTAGTATAGTAAACAAATTAATCGGGAATGTATACTACCCAAGTTGCCCACGAATAGTGTAAAAAAAAATAGTTTTCCATGGAAGGATATCAATCATTTTTGTATCGATATGTTTTAAATAGAGTTAAATGTAAAATAGTTAAGTATTATTGTTCTTTCAAAGGTTCCACAGTTTAAACTCAAGACTGCGTTGAGTATCAATCACGTTGGGTTAAGTAAACATTAATATGAATTTAATACAAGTGACGGTTGAAAATGATATATAGTTTATAGTTGCTACATTTTAAAAATAAGATTATGGTGTATGCAATGGATCCAGAAAGCATTTGAACACTAAACTTCCAATTTGCGAAGAAACATTAATATTTAAACTATGATAGTTTTGTTAATAAACGTAATAGAACGATAAACCTGGTCTTATTTTGAAGCTTCAGATTTCTATGGTACGTTCATAAAATTTTATTCCATTGCACCTTAGACAGTTTTGTACGATATAACGGGTAGAAAACTGAAGAGCTGTTCTCTCTTTCAAAGGCAACCAACCTTCTTTCAAGCAGCTTTCAAAATATTAAACAAAAGTTTTCGTGAATGAGTCAAGGATAATTTTGAAGGTGAAAACGCTTTTTAGGGGCCATTTTATTAAGTTACGAAAGAAAGGTATACCGTCAAAATAGTAATGTAAGGTAATAGCACGAGGGTTTTATAGGACTGAACTTGGTCCTTCTTTTTTTTTTAGTCTATGCAAAAATGAAAAAATATTGTACAATATTTTTTAAGAGATCGTTGGAAAGTGTATGTTTTAATTTTCAAATCTGCGGTGGATTCAGTCACGAATAAAATACTGCCATGTTTTCACAGAGGTTCTAATTTATGAATTTTTTTTTTTTTAGGAAAATAAGTCTCCCACTCAGTTTTCCAACTGATACGCTTTGCCAAAATATATTAAAAGAAAGTGAGTTAACTTCTTTAAAAAAGGTCATTATTTTTTATGAAATTACCACAGTTTAGACACCCATAACTTTTCGAGAATCGGAAAAGTGCTCCAACACTTTCTGGATGCACTGCATATGATTCCAGTTAATATTCTTTTATATAATTCTAATCCTTTGAATATTGTGTATGTAAATACGCTTCCATGCTACAATTACTGTACATGTATCTCTTTTCTATCTATTTTTAATCATCTTTAAAAGAATTTCTGCATAATGTATTCGTATGCTAACTTACAAGTAATTAGTACGAATTGCTCGAATTTTCTTATTTTTGTCGGTCTTGACTTTATACTTTTCTTGATGAGACGACCATTGTTTTTATTGTTGTTTCTTAAAGGAAGAAGACCCTATAATGTGACCGAAAAATCGATGAAATTTTTGTTGCACAAACAGCTTCCGAAATATATTCTTAAAGTCGTAGACTGTAATTCGATTCCGCATCGATACTGTACGCGCCCGCAGTATTAGTGAACGCATGCACAGTGTTATGCGGAGAATAAGCATGTATTAGTGCTGTTTAGCTATTTTGCTATTTAGAAAACGCAGAGATAAAAACAAAATAACGCTTCGAGTAACGTTCGTACTAAATATATGTAAAGTACAATTTTTCTGGATTATAAACTTTAAACGTGTTTTTAAAACTATCGACAGGGATTACTCAACAATCATTTGACCGATCAACTTCAAATTTTACATACTTTTGATTGAAAATATTTCTAACATTTTTTCTAATCAATTAGGACGCAAAACTCTTGCGAAAAATCAAATATGCAACTTTTTACAGTGTCAATAGTAAGATTTTACTAAAGACGCTACAACTGGCGTTGTTTTGTACATTGAAACAGACCTATTTGCAGTGCTTGACAACTTTTGTTTATTTATAATAATTGTATTGTCAAATATATGTTTTACTTGTAAAGTAACCTAAAGGTTCCGAAAGGATCAACGCATTAGTCTACAACAAATTCCAAGAAAAATTGTTAAAAAATAAGCGATTTATGGGGACTTTGTCTCTTAAATAATTGATCTTGAGCTTTTCAGGAGTGAGCTAAATCGGATCGTATTCGAATTTGTTTTTATCAACAAAATACAATTGTCGATTCGATCATATCGCGAAACTTTTTTTATTTCTACTAATAGCTTACTCGTTCTGTTCGTTTGCGTTGTTGCGTGTTGTTGGCAAAGGGTTACTGTCCACCGATCTATCTCGCTTACTCTTGGTAATTGGGTTTACTCTTTTCATCGACCGAATGGCGAGAGGATTGTACCAGCCATGAATAATTGCGCGATTTGACCCGTTTGCCTTCAACGTCGGTCGTCCACTTTTTAGCATTGTAAATATCGAAAGGGGATTAGAGCATTGCATTCCCTTATTGTTAACATGTAACGTGCATTTTATTGAAATTTCTTTCTCAACGCAAGAAGAAACATGTATTTTCTATTTTTTTTTCCAGAGCTGCCAAAGATTTGGAAGAACGTCGTAGCCATTATGAACCGTCGCTTGGACCCGGCATACCTGATGACGTTGACCATATTTTGAACCTCGAAGAAAATGATTTCGTACCACACTTTCAAAGAGTTTCTATATCTGGAGAGGATACTTCCGGAGTATGTACAAAATTGAATTTCAATTCGATGATTTTTCAATATATTTTCGTGAGTACAGTAATTTTATTATTAATACAGATATCAGATCTTTAATTATACGATTCAACCTAAATTTAGGCAATTAACTTGTAGTAATTGTTTTAGCTAATTCTCTTATCTTTTGTATAATGTGAAATTCTTAAAAAATCAATGTAAAATGCAATACATTTTTCAAATTTCATAAAAGCTTTTCTGTATTGCGAATAATATTTAAACAATTGTTACATTACTTGAATAAATTTATTCTACATGTTTTCTTAATAAAAAGTGTGTGATCATTCTATAATGAATACATACAATGACTTACAAAACTATTCGGACACTCTTTAAACCTAAATAACTTTTTAAGGATTCAACCAAACGACTTGACTTTTCTGGAACAACTAGAAGCTTCGATTTACTAAATGGTACACAAGAATAATTTCGAAACCATTCTAATTGGAAGAAACTACAGGAAAGAATAAAATAAGACATTTTTTAAAACATTTTTATTTTAACTAGCTGAATTATACGCATGCTGAAAATTCCATCCAAATCGTTTGACGCAGAAAAAAACGACACGCGTAGAAAGATGTAGGAATTTTGTGGAGTTTAAACAAAAATTGATCGTGAATCGTGAAAAATTGCGATTTTCACAACTTTCAATGGCATGTAGCACGTGTGTACGTCGATCGATTCCAATGAATTTTTTAATTAGCAGCTAAAAACTGAGGAACTAAAAATTTTAGAGGCGCATTTTGTAGATTTAGGATATTTATACACATGCAGAAAAATTCATTGAAATCGATTGACGTACACGCGAGCTATATGCTATCGAAAACGATGAAAAACGCATTTTTTCACGACTCATGGCCAGCGAAACTCCACAAATTCTTACGTCTTTCTGCGCGCGCGTGTTGTTTTCTTCAGCGTCAATCTTATTTCGATAAAATTTATTGCATGCATGTAACTAACACGGGTCTGCAAAACCCATACTTTAAATTTTCATTACGACTTAAAATAAAAATGTTTCAAAAAATGTCTTTATTTTTTTCATGTAATTTTTACCAATTCGGATGATTTCGAAGTTATTTTTAATAACATTGAGTAAATCCTTCAGGTTGCTCCAAAAAAGTCCAGTCGTTTGGTTCAATTTTTAAAGTTATTTAAATTTAAAGACTGTCCGAATACTGTCGCGAGCCTCTGTGTGCAAATAAAAAGGCAACAAAAATTCAATACTTTACTTTTACTCTGCATTGTATGAGTGAATGTTTTTAAATTATAAATTCGCACATGAAATTTTCTTGTCTGCACCACTACTTAATCACACGATAGAATACGAATGATGTATTTCTACGGAAATAACGCAACGCATCGAAAACAAATGACTCAGACATAATAAAATTAGTTTAACATTAAACTGATTGAATCCGAAAATAGCGAACTTCGATTACAATATAATTTATGAACATTTTCAAGAAACGTTTACATAATACGGTAAAAGCAGTCGATATAATACAACTTAAATGAAGAATTACAATTTTGTTTTTCATTGTGACCGTGACCACTTCTGGAATTGGCACAATCGATAATACGTGGTTCGAACACATGTAAGCTCTATTGAAAACACTATAAATTCTGGAATTATTATATATAATTGTGAGCTATTCCTTTTCCTTTACTATAATTTCATTAAGGTATTTTAAACCATTTCGTTTAAAAGCTGTTTTACAGTTGATTTACTTACTAGATTTTTCCTTACTTAACGATAAGGAAATCACGCGTCACTATCTCGATGCATCGCCTTTAACAAGTTCCGTGCCACATGGGGCGTGTACGACCCACGCTGAACTTTCCGTTCAGGCCATTTGCAGTTCTAATTGGAAAGCGAAGAATTTTTTAAAAATTCATCGTAGAGTCAAATAAAAGACATCTTAACACTTTACCGACCGACGAGTATTTCAGAATTTTTCAGGGTCCATTGTCCAGGATTGAAAACTTTTCAATGGATTACTCAATGCTAACAGCAATTTTTACTGTAAATTAACGTGACATCCTCCGTAATATTATCTAATAATTTGGTTACAATTTACAATGCAAACGCAGTTTGAAAATCTTAATAATAGGTTTCCGGTCGGTAAATATCGTGCATACTGCATTTCTTATAACGTGGAACATGAACTGCAGCACACGGCATAGCAATCATTCACAAAATATTAAGTATTGAATATCATCCGTTGATTGATTGTTATATATAATTTTAAGTTAAATGTGCTATCGTTTTGTCCCACTATATTTCCTTAAAAGTTCTTTTTTTTTTGTTTTTAATAAAATTGTATAGACAGGCAAAATTAAGTTCAATTTCGCTTGTGTATGTTTATAGAGGTATTTTGCAGGAATTTATGAAAACAAAACCTCGGTTGTAATGTTAAATAAATAAAAATTAAGTTAATTTTAAAGTGTGCTATCTTTTTGTCCCAGAGTATAGGTCGTATATGCCCCACGCGGCCTGAATGGAAAGTTTTTAAAAAACTTTGTTAACACTTTGACCGCCATGTCACCCACATAGGGGTGACAAAATTATTTGTCCATGCTTAAAAATCAATTTGTACGTTAATATATTCGTTGCACTCAATTTCCTACTAAATTGAAGAATAACGTCTTCAAGTTACGTTGAAGAATAACTATATGTCACACCTTTTTCAGTTTTCAATTGTTGCTTCACTAAATAAATTACTTGGATTTAGTACAATTTCTGAGGTTGTTAGTTGGGCAGTTAAAGTGTTAATAGGTACACCCGGTAATTCGATTTATTTTGTTTTCGCGTTTGACAGGACTCTTAGAGCGTTTGAGCACGGTACAATGATTTATAAAGATTGCAAAGAATCGTCGACTATTATAATAAATCACATTTTTGAAATAGTTACACTTGAACTCAGGTGTTTCAAAGCATTCCATAACGTTTGCATTTCAGCATTGAAATATTTTTAGAAGAAACGCATGCATATGTAAAAATGTGAGAACGATTATACAATATGTCATTACGTCATTAATCCGGTTTTGCTTTTTCAAAGTTTCTATGAGCAGAAACCTTAACGGTGCTACTTTATGTAGGAAACCTTAGTTAACAGCTATCGGCCCCTTCTGTTACCACTTTCGCGTTCCATCATTTTATCGGAAGCTCTTTAATCTTTAGGACATTGTCATTCTTGTTTAGTTATGACCTTCCCGGTGATTTAGTATAACTATAATTCCATTAAAATGTTCAAATTCATGTAGCAATGTGGCGCAGTATTAAAGTGATTTCGGATTCTCATAAACATAATTATCCAACTTGACAGAATATTCGATGCATTATATACAAGGTGTCCCGTAACTGGTGGTACAACCGAGCGGGGGATAATTCTACATGAAAAACTGAGTCGAAAATATAGAATACAATTTTTTGATACAAGGCTTCGTTTTCGAGAAAAATGAGTTTGAAAAATTGTGTAGTGCGCGTGCACTCGGCTTACTTGCGGCATAACGGATTCCACTGCCTCACGTCTCGATATCTCGGAAATTGCCTTCGTACTTCTAGATATGTTTACAAACATTGTTAATATAATGATATCACTTCTATCGCTCCTATCCTTTTCCCATCCTTATGAAATTACGCCTCCACTTCTAATTATACTCTCAGAGTACCTCGGCCACCACGATCTCCGGGTTTGTCATCGTTAGATTTTTATTTGTGGGGTCAGGTGAAATCGATTGTGTATCGTGATGACATCACGAGCATCGAACAATTACAACAAAAAATTGGGATAACGTTTGAACACTTAAAGCAACTTAATAATTGCACATTACAAGAGATTCGAAGGAATTTAATACGAAGAGCACAATTATGTTTACAACAACGTGGACAGTACTTCTAGCAATTTATGAATTAAACGAATTTCTCAAAGGTAATTCTAACATTGTAACCTCGACCTTTGATTTATTCGATGTATACAAACCTCGAAAACCTTTGCGAAAAAAGGTTGAAGTAATTTAGAATGAAGTCCGTTGAGCCGAAAAAAGCCGAGTGCACGCGCACTAGACAAATTTTCAAACTCATTTTTCTCGAAAACAAAGCCTTGTATCAAAAAATGTTATACTATATTTTCGACTCAGTTTTTCATGTAGAATCACCCCCTGCTCGGTTGTACCACCAGTTACGGGACACCCTGTAGAACACGACGATATAGTTTAACCCTTAGAGTACGGAGTCTACTTTGTCAGACGGAGTCACTAAAGTTCCCCACACAAAAATTGTTTTGTTTTATTTATAAGTTGGCATATTAATATTACAAAGACTGTTAATAAATTGAAAAACGATTATTTAATTAAATTTACAGCATTTATTTTTAATAAACAAATAAAATACTATCCACTTCCAAACATTTCATGTTTTGACATAAAATAAACTTATAATTATAAATAAACTAATAATAGAATGCCACTAATAAGTTTTCATACAGGATTTAAAATAAAACTCGATTACCTAAAAGGAAAAAAAGAGAAAGAAATTATTTCCGAAGTTATTAAAGAAAAACTAATCTTGGGGGACCTAAAGTCCCCCACTCCGTACTATAAGGGTTAATATTAAATACAATGACCAAAGCGAAAGGACGCCTAAAATATCCGAATTTTATTGAATATTTTGAATTACGACGTTCCACGTCAGCGTTAAATACTGCTATCAACGTTGATTTAGTCTGCCAAGTAATCATTTTGCTGAGCATTTTGGTTGAGTCGCAACACTTAACCTGTTAACCGGGGAATAAACTATCGTTCGACTCGTTTCACAATGGGGACTTTTTTCTCTTTTTAATACTTATTGTTTACATAATTGTAAACTTATATAATTGATTTATTTCGATAAGAACTACATAAAATGTAATGTACTCAAAATATTACGGCAAATTTCCATGACGAGAAACGTCATCATGCTCATTCCAGTAATAGTTCGTGTATGACGAAATATTTCGTCACACCCAGTTAACAGGTTAAACTTCACCTATACAGTACGGAACATAACTGAACCAATAATCACAAGTTTTGTATAAATCGCTATTTATTACTAGGAACATATGAGAATAAGAACAAATAAACATTACAATTATATTTATGACAATTAAAGTAGCGTAAGAAATTTTTCAATAATTAACCCTTTGTACTTGAAGCTGTTTTCACTCAAAAACTTAGGTATTTCTTCTGACCTAGGATATTTTCATTCATTCATCTTATGCATATACAGTAGCGCACGAAAGTATTCGGACACTCTTCAAACCTAAATAACTTTTTCAAAATTGAACCAAACGACTTGACTTTTCTGGAGCAACTAGCAGCATTGATTTACTAAATGATATGCAAAAATAATTTTGAAATAATTCTAATTGGTAGAAATTACGTGGGAAAGTAGAAAAGGCATTTTCTAAAACATTTTTATTTCAACTCGTAATGAAAATTTAAAATATGCGTTTTTCAGAACTGTGTTAGTTATACACATGCTGAAAGTCTCACCGAAATCGATTGACGCGCGAAAAAGTGGCACGCGTAGAAAGATGTAAGAATTTTTGTAATTTAAGCAGAAACTGATCAAGAATCGTGAAAAATTGCGATTTTCACCATTTTTGATGGCACGTAGCTCGTGTGTACATCGATCGATTTTAATGAATTTTTCTGCATGCGTATAACTATCATAGATCTACCAGATGCGTCTTGAAAATTTTGTGTGCGTGGCTCAAATAAAAAATATTTAAAAAGTTCCTTTTTTTATTGATCATGTACTTCACATCAGTTCCAATATTTTCAAAATTTATTTTGTATATCATTTATTAAATCAATGCAACTAATTGCTCAAGAAAAGTCAAGACGTTTGGTCCAATCTTAAAAAAGTTATTTAGGTTTGAAGAGTGTCCGAATATTTTCGTGCGCTACTGTATATAGGTGTTTTTACTATTACTCGTCCTTGCAACAGTTACATTTTTACAAATCTCTTAGATACAACCATCTAAAATTGTTTTTGAACAGTGGTATGGCAATTTTTACTAGCGCCTCAGTGCCAGTGGAGTCGTCATTCGGGTACAAATGGTTAATTCCTTCTCGTTTAACAGTGACAAAACAGTGACTTTACTAGTTTTACACTACTCCGTAAAAGAAGTATTTACGTGGAATGTTCTAGCAATGTGTTTACAAAATGTTATTCCACGTCTAACTCAGTTTCTCTCAATTTGATAAACGCAAAAGCACGCAAATGAAGTAAGGATAAATATGAGGATAATTGCTTCAAATTGTTTAAAAAAATTAATTTCTATTTTGAACGACCACTCGTCAATGTGTCGGACCGCGAAAATTTGTAGCGTCGATCAATCAACACTGTAGAGAATAAGAAGATACCGTAAAAGTATATTATTAAAGGAAGGGAGATTGTAGGAGGAAGATTGTAGGGTTTGTTACATCTGGTGAAGTTTCAAGTGCCATTGTGGCTGCAAAATTATTAAAAGAAGACACGAATAAACAAATACGTCAGTGTACAGCACGAAGAATATTCAATGGAACTGAGTTTAGAAGCTTTAAGAAAAAAAAGGAATGCAATGATACCGAAGGATAATATTGCACATTGTTTGGAATTTGCTAGAAATTATCATAACTGGATACTACTGAATGGGAACGGGAAGTATCCTTTTACTAAATATGATAAGACGAAATAAAAATTGACAGAA
>CM052082.1:5353917-5364443 GCA_028453745.1 Agapostemon virescens | reverse complement strand
CGGTCCAGTTGTTGATAGTAGAGATCCGAATTTAGTGTTTGACCATACGGAAGCAACTCATAATAAATGATTCCTTCCCAGTCTCACCAAATGCACAGCAGAACCTTCCTGGCCGCTAGTCCTGATTGGCCACCGTTTGAGCTGCTTCGCCGCTCTTTGACCACGATCGTTTTCTCACAATGTTGTCGTATGTGACCCATTTCTCATCCCCAGTCATCATCCGTTTAAGAAATGGGTCGATTTCATTCTGTTTGGCCAAGGTTTTGCAGATGGAAATTCAATCCATCATGTTTCTTTGTGTTAATTGGTTAATAACACCCAACATCGAGCTTCTTTTTGAATCCGGCTTTGTGCAAATGGTTTAAAACTGTTTTATGGTCGATCTTTAGCTCCTGGGCGATGCTACGACTGCTAACATGTCGGTCAACTTCGATTATTTCTGTGATTTTATCGACATTTTCGACGACGGGCCTACCTGTGCGAGGTGCATCTTTAACATCAAAAATACCTGAACGGAATTGATGAAACCAAAATTGCACGCAATTGGCTGTTACAGTATCGGCACCATAAACACCATTCACAATTTCAGCCGCCTGCCTTGTATTTTCGCATTTATCAAAGAAAAACTATAAAATGTGCCGAATTTTCTCTTTGTTGACTTCCATTTTCCTGTAACTCATAACTGACTGGACCAACCAAAAAACAGCAAAAGAATTTTTTTAATGCGAAATGTCACCTTTCCAACGAGCACAAATCTGAAATTGTTTGATCGATACTTTACGAGATATCGATCACTACAGCCATGTATCGAAACAATAATGGATTACTTTTTCCCCAACCTAATATCAATAAATAATATTTAACCGAATGCTGCTAATTTGTTGTTTTCTTTATATTTTATTCTTAGATCATCCTGTTCACGCGCCGGCATCTAGAGGAGATCCATGGGAATGCGAATTTCCTCCAACGAAAAATTACAAAATTTCTCCCCTTAACGGTGTATTCAACCTTTACGCTAACGAAGAAGATTTTGCTAACGGAAAATCAATTTTATATTCGTATCCAGACTTGGCAACTTTCGTCAGAGATATGAACATTCTTTGTACAATGATTGCGGATGGACCTCTGAAATCTTTTTGCTACAGAAGACTGAGTTATCTTTCGTCAAAATTCCAATTACACGTACTATTGAACGAGCTTCGAGAACTTGCGAGTCAAAAGGCAGTTCCACACAGAGATTTTTACAACATCAGAAAGGTCAGTATTACAAGGATACGTACACAATGGAAAAATACATATCGATAAGCATCGATACCCTCGTTATTATTTTTCTATACAGGGTGGGACAATAACTATATTCACCTATACCCTATTGCCGTTATTTGTAATAATATCGAAAAATGTCATATATGAAACTTGGACGGTGCAAAGGGGGGGAATATTGTAATACATACATTTTTTGCCTGGGTGAAGGTATAGAGGAGATTTGAAGGTCATGTCTATTTTTTTTAGATGAAATAATATGTTTTCTTTATAGCGATATGATAGCCGGTTTTGAAACAAATTCAGCAATCTATGATTAAAGGTCATGCAAGGTCAAATATAGTTTCAAAATAAACTTTCTTACATCGCAGAAGATGTTCGATGTAGCTATAATATTATCGTGTCTGCACTTATTCTAGCACACGCACTACTTCATAGACCCTCGTTTCTATGTAAACCAATTGTCTTATAACATTGAAATGCTGGTAAACATCCCAGCAGTTCATATAACTAATTATGAATTGTTAATCAGTCTCAATCGATCGCTAAATCAAGTAGCTGTGTCATCCCCGAAATGAAATTTTCTTTTTAAGAGCAAGTGAATATGATTCTCATTTATGGAGAAATGCGACAAAATTCGATAAGAGCTCAAGTATTGTATGCTGAACGATATCCAGACCATACTTATCCTTCTAAGTCTAGAATCCGCTAAATAACATTTCATTTAATTGATGATCGTATACGGTCATTGGAGAGTAGCTAGGAACGCAGTAACTACAAAGTTGTCTTTTCTTTCCGTCGTACTGCGGAAGACAAAGAAAGTGTAGTCACTGTTATTGCAAAATAACATGCTTCTTTTGATTATAATCAATATCGATATTTATCGGGTATCCCATTTGCCCTGGATCGGCAGGCAATGGTTGCCAGATATGACGGGGATAGGATTCTAATTTCAAGTTCCAAGACCCAAATAACGATAACGAAACCCTGCCATAAAGCGTCACCCCGAATTTGAAATTTTGAGAACGATGGTACCTGCGACACGAATACGACATTGTCGAATACCCAATGGCAAGGTGCAACAAGGTTTCCGCACTCGCACGTTTACCTTTTGGTTCGCACACCGAACTTGATCAGCGAAGCTCTCGACACATTGAGCTAGCACTATCTCGAGCCGCGATAATTTCACGCAATACTCGTCTAAAATAACATTTTCACCGTTTCAAACGAAACGCAACTGTTCCTTCCCAAGAATGGTCGTCGATATGAGTTTGCAAGACATTGTGTGGCTACGATAACTCATTTACTTTATTTCTCGCATGGTAAGGCGAGCGTACAAAATAATCGTAAATATTTAACCCTTTTAGTGCCGAGCGACGATATATCGTCGTTCGCAACACTTGCGAAAAGTGCCAACGACGATATATCGTTGCATATCCGATGGCGCCTTACTATTCGCATTGCAAGCGAACTTTATCTTAAAATAAATTTATAAAACGTTATAAATGGTCTAATTTTATTGGAAAAGAATTTAAAAAATTGTTTTTGGGTTAAATTTGTTAGAAAATAAGGTTCGTTGTACGAAGATTCTGGGGCAAGTGCCATGAGATCCCAAATCTTAGTAAATTCTTTACATTAATCCAGCATTTTTCGCATAGGAGTTAGTTATTAACTGATGTATAGATAAATTCTTTTTTTATGTTTCTATTAATCGGAATTCGCGAAGAGAAGACAAAGATCGCAATTTTTAATACCTTTGCACTCGAACGGCGTCTCTGAGGCGCCAGTAGAAATTGCGATAGCATTTTCCAAAACAGTGTTCGTATTGCCAAATTCGTCTGTATCCTATAAATTGCTAAAAATTCAACTGTCGTACAAGAAAACAGGTTTAACGTCAATTGAATAATGTAAAAAGAATTCTACAGAAAAAAAATGTTCAGTGATGAAAGAAATGCCTTAATGTTGGAATTGAAATCGTTTCGACTGCAGAAGGTCAACTATTTTAGGTGTGCCTGTAATGAAAATTTAAAAAGTGCTCTATTCGTTTGTAAAAGGTGTACGAATACTTTGTACACCCACTGTAAGTTATGTAGTGTTGTACTCTTTGCGCGGATCATCGCAATCTATGTACTATTAAGATTTTCCACGGAAACGAATGAAACCCGTTATAAAAGATTTAATTACAACTAAGTAAATTAATACTATCACCTCGTTGCTATTGCAGGTTGACACACATATTCATGCAGCCTCTTGTATGAATCAGAAGCACCTTCTTAGGTTCATTAAAAAGACTCTGAAGAATCATGCGGATGAAATCGTTACCTGCTCAAGAAATGGAGAAACGATGACTCTTCGAGAGGTGTTTCAGTCTATGAATTTAACTACTTACGACCTCAGCGTCGACATGTTAGATGTTCACGCAGTGAGTGTTTGTTGATCATTAATTTGTAAGAATCGTACGCAGCAATATACAATTAACGCGTTATACTCTTTCTAGGATAGAAATACGTTTCATAGATTCGATAAATTCAACGCAAAGTACAATCCTATTGGGGAAAGTCGACTTCGCGAGGTCTTCCTAAAAACGGACAATTATTTGAACGGTAAATTTTTCGCAAGCATTATTAAAGAGGTTGCCAGCGACCTTGAAGAATCGAAATATCAAAATGCTGAACTACGTCTCTCAATTTATGGCAAAAGTCCCGAGGAGTGGGACAAATTAGCAAAATGGGCTATTCAGAGCGACGTATATTCAGATAATGTTCGTTGGCTTATTCAGATTCCTCGACTCTAGTAAGTTATTTTTACTTAGTAATTAATCGATAGCAGTGATAGTAATTAGTGATAAAAACCACTTATAGTTTCATTTCTTAGCAAACTCATTTTTAACATTAAATTAACCGAAATCATGTATTTTACATACTTTGAACCGAATCCTCGACTCGCTATCTCATTAGGATACGAACGCAACAAAAAGGTTATAATAAAGGACTTTCAAACTTATTATACTTTCTCCAACCTCACATTCGTAACACACAAACGAACTGTTATTATAATATTTCATGATTTCTCTTTGAATTCGTGTGCACAATATATCGTTTATAATTAAAATTGATGGAAGTTTGCGTGTTTCTTATAAGGAATTATTCATAAATGGAGTTATCAAATGTACGTTGGTCAATAGAAAAAGACATGCTAATTTACTCTAAATCTCAGATTCCATTCGTTAAAGGCACAAGAAGTATAAATAAGTATAAATGCATATAGAGAATCTTCCAGTTTCACATTTCATTATTTCGCAAACTTAGGATCGTAGTTAAAAATACTTCAAAGAAAACTTATCCTGTTACCTCATAAATCTTCTTTAGGTGGACAGTGCTTTTGTAGTGCAAGCTGCACGCTTACCTAAATGAAAACATAAAGTTTAGCCACGTTTTCAAAACTTCACAGAGACTACTTTGAAATCTCGGAAGCACGTCCACCTGCAGGAGATTTGTGACCACCATAAGATATCTTCTCGAAACAGAATAGGTTTTACTTAAATGTTTTGCAAGGTGCTACGAAGTAATAAACTTTAAACGGGATATTCTGTATTGTAGGATGGTTGGCGGGTAGATCGGTAATTGAAGTGAAAAGAGTTAACAATGTAATCCAAAACGAAAAGTTTGATGCGTAAGAAATGCGAGTCACATTAACAATTGGACCGTTTATTTTGAAAGTGGTGCAAGTCTATTTTCTTCTGTTTCGAGAAAATTAAATGTTAGCAGATCTGACAATTAAAAAATCTAGGTGAATTATGTGAAGTCTGGGAATGTTTGTACTAATTTATCAATATGTAATTTGATTATATAAATTTCTTTTGGGCGAATTTAACTAAAATAATATATATTTCCAGGCTGCAAATGGACTTACACCACTTTCATAATTAGTCAATTGTAAATATCGTTTAATTTCAATTTTGAAATAACAAATATCACTTAAAATATATTTCAAATTAATCCAATTTTGTTTATAAATAATAACAAGAAATAAAATAGAATTAGTATTTTTTATTTTGAACGTTAATTATATTTATATATTGTTAAACTTAACACAAGATATTGGTATTAGTAATTATTTATGCTCTTCATGTGGGAATGTTTTGAAATATTCATGATGCACAGGAGGTATATAAGGTAATAGCTGCTGCATATCCTTATATTTTTCGTATGTAATAGGCCTGGCATCGTGATACAAAGGCGCCAGGGCGATTTTTTCAAATTTTGGCGGTCTTCCCCGTAGGTGATAAATTTAGTCTTAAATTCTGTGTCCTCCATTGATGTTTTATATAAAATAGTATACGGTGCACTTTTGCAAAATCTCATCCAACATATTTGCAACCAATCTACTTTTTCTTCATTAGTGTTTCTTCTTATCTGTTTTTTAATTGCGTGTTGTAGATTTTTTGTTGAAACGAAATTCTCTCGTTTCATTTCGTGTAAAATAAATTTATTATGTTGTCTGCATTGGTTTATAACATCATAGTAACCCTGTGGTGTGTACAGGAAATTCTTTTCTCGTAATGCCATTTTTTTCTGTCTATGGAAATTGGTCTTACACCACTTTCATAATCAATGGTTACGCAATTTCTTTTACCGGCCAATTTTAAATTGAACAAAGCATTGGCATTTTTTAAGATATTAAATACTAACTAGTTATAAACAAAAAGTTTACACTAAATTAAGCATATATTACGTCATATCTCATTTTTTTTAAAAAAGGACTTACACCACTTTAAAAAAAACGGTCCAATTACAAAATATATTTATTCGTGTAATAACATACAAGTAGCACGATTATATATGTTAAATTGGAAGTGTCTTCGGTAACGTAGATAATACTTATGAAAGATTTGTTGCCAATATCGGCTAAACAGACGCTGCTAAAGTATTTGAACGGTAAATACTTCTAAACAAAACGATCCTTGAATTCGACAAATTGTAAAAGACTGATTAGGTGGAAATACGAATGTGAAGTGTTGTTAGCTCTATCGGGGTGAAAAATCTATAACTCGAATTTCGGGATTTTCTTCGGTTTAAGTACTAGTGCCTTAAAGGGAGAGGGAATATAATTAGGACAATACGTCATAGCGCTGACTGTAATGTGACTATAGATCGGTCGAGGTTCGTTGTCGAAAACAATCTTACATTTATCGAAAACATCGTTAGTTGCCATTTAATTATAAGACAAATAGTTTCTCGTAGTTATATATAAAATAATATCTATTTTTAATACTAATTCCTTGAAGTAGGTAAATTTATCTTTTCTAACGACGAGAAACTGACAAACATTAATTGAAAATGTTTATTTATCTTTTAGTGATATCTTCAAATTGAACAAATTGATGACAAATTTCCAAGAGATTTTAAATAACATTTTCCTTCCTCTCTTTGAAGTAACAAATGACCCCAATTCTCATCCAGAATTACACAAATTCCTCCAATATGTAAGTAATATTATACAAGTATTATTCAAAATTTGTTCGTAAAAATAGGAATAAAAGCAAAACGTATTATGACAATTAAGAAATTCATTAAATGAATCGTAATTTAGAAATTTTATCGCTTTACATATGTGCACATAGCATATTTAGTTAGATTATTATTGTTACGACTTCGACTCAATCCTTATTATAGGTAATAGGATTTGATTCTGTTGACGATGAAAGTAAGCCTGAAAATCCTTTATTCGATAAAGATGTTTGCCCACCGGCAGAATGGGATGACCTTGAAAATCCTCCGTATGGATATTATCAATACTACACTTATGCTAACATGACTGTTTTAAACAAGTTCAGAGCGTAAGTTACTTAGTAATTAACTGTGTTATTTATTTGAATAATATGTACATAATACGCAACATGAAATTTTACAGTGAACAAGGATTTAACACCTTCGTTCTTAGACCTCATTGTGGCGAAGCTGGTCCAATTCAACATCTAGTGTGTGGTTATATGATGGCAGAAAATATTTCCCATGGACTTTTACTTCGGAAAGTACCAGTACTGCAGTACTTGTACTACTTGGCACAAATTGGAATAGCTATGTCACCTCTTAGTAATAATTCTCTTTTCTTGAACTATCATCGCAATCCTCTTCCAGAATACTTAGCTAGAGGTTTATGCGTGAGCTTGTCTACGGATGATCCGCTTCAATTCCACTTCACCAAGGTTAGTACGATACAGTTTAATTTACATAATTGTTAAAAATTCTTTGTTAATTATAAAAATAAGGGTACTCGTCGCCGACGTTAACAGTAACCACTATTACCCAGAGTATGACTCGTGGTACCAATATGGGCTAAATATGAACACTATGTGTTTGTGATAATATGTGAAACTTTAGTGAAAGTTTAAATATCTTTGTAAAGTGATATAAAAAAAACCAAAACACTTGAGCTTTAAATATATTATCATGATCATTGGTCTGAGCAACTTTTTCCTTTACAGTAGCTCACGAAAGTATTCGGACGCTCTTCAAATTCAAATAACTTTTTTAAAATTCGACCAAATGTCTTGACTTTTCTTGAGCAATTAGGATGCATTGAATTATTAAATGATATGCGAAAAGAATTTTGAAAAAGTTGCTATTGGTATGAATTACATGACAAATAAAAAAGAAACACTTTAAATATTTTTTATTTCAGCCACGTACTAAAGATTTTAAAGTCGCATCTTGCAGACTTACGATAATTATACGCATACAGAAAAGTTCATTTAAATCGATCGACGTACACACAAGATACATGCTATCGAAAATGGTGAAAATCGCAATTTTTCACGATTCTTGTCCAGTTTCTGTTTAAACTGCACAAATTCTTACATCTTTCGACGCGTGACATTTGTTTCGGCGTCAATCGATTTCGATGAAATTTTCAGCATGCGTATAACTAACACAGATCTAAAAACGCACACTTTAAATTTTCATTACAAGTTGAAATAAAAATGTTTTAAAAAATAACTTTTTTATTTTTTCATGTAATTTCTACCAATTACAATTGTATCGAAACTATTCTTGCGTACCATTTAGTAAATCAATGCTTCTAGCTGCTCCAAAAAAAGTCATATCGTTTGTTTTCATTCTTTAAATCAAGGATGACAAAATTGCGCAAATAAAAAAAGAATTTATCTCACGATAAGGATAGGTTGTACAGTGAACGTTTCAACGTGTATAACCGTTTCAGGATATAAAATAAGTAATTACTAGATTCCAATTTGGTCCGAGTTCTTTATAGTATAGTTATTATATATCATACAATAGACGGTTAAATAGCACTGTAATTTATATGGTATTAAATACAAACAGCGCTAAACTTATTTTCCTGTATATCTGGGAATTTAAAACCAACAGCATATAACACTTGTATGAGAAAATTTTTCATAGATAATAGACAAACAGTAGGTATTTTGATATACATTAGAAATCGTATATGACAAATTACATAATCGACGAAGCCGTCTCATTTTTAATACATTATTTAAACTATTTTTTCAGGAACCGTTAATGGAAGAATATAGTATTGCTGCGCAAGTATGGAAACTTAGTTCATGCGATATGTGTGAATTAGCACGTAATTCTGTACTTATGAGTGGCTTTCCACACAAGGTATGTATGCAATGTGCAACTCCATCGAGAGCTTGTGATTCCTTTTTTTAAATGCTAGCAAATTAGGAAAAGCAGAGGATAATGTGATCTTGGTTATTAACACATTCGCGTTCTTTCTGCAGAGACACTTCCGCGAAACGAGATGCCGCGTCAAAAGTGTATACAGGGTCGTCGAGATAAATCCTGAAAAGTTATTATTAAACTCGGTAGTGTTTATATATTTCCCATTTTATATTCGTGTATTTTGTGGTATCGTTCGAAGCAGTCGCCTATGTGCATGGGGGGCTTGGTCGACCAAGCAGCACATCAAGTATTGGTGACCGCCCCGAAGGGGCGGTGCCGCGCCTGGGGGGTTTCCCCCTATATCGGACACACCGTTCTAGCTAACCAACTACTAAGGGAAAGATCCGTAGATGTTGTGGACCTGACTTGGAAAGACCCCTCCTTCATCCCACCGGAATCATCAGAAGGGTAGACCGTCCCTTGCGGGAGTAACTCACTTAGCCGCTCCTCCGTTGGGAGGAGCGTTACCAGCGGGGGCCACGAGGAGGCGGAGTTACCAGCTTGCGCTGACCAAGCAGCACAGTAGTACCTCGACTCTCTTCTTCCATGTTTTACTTTTCAATTGGAACATACTACCCAATTTTTACTCTTTCCTATATCATCTCGCCGAATAATGTGTAAAAGACCGTTCAGCCTTTCTGCTGTTCCAAAAGTCGAAGGATTCTTGACTTCAACATCTCGAAAATCTCCAATCAACTGATCCACCAAGCAACGTACAAACTGTAGATGCATTAACTTTTTTATATTGTGTTTCTTCTGATGTTCTGGATATAATAGATACAAATTTATGACAGAAACTTCCAAACCCCAAAAAAATAATTTCCGCCATCATTTTGCAGACTTTCGCATAAAACAGTACGTGCCAGTACACTGGTCTGCTTTATCTACACCGCCCATATATTTATTATAAACTATAATCACATTTGGCTTCACAATATTAGTTCTTCTTTCTTTACGTGTCCGTTTAGTGGCCGTTTTCGAAGATGAGGTAGCACAAGTGGCAAAGAGAGACTGACTCAACAAACAAAAGTTCGTTCCGACTCTGTCATCGTCTCACATCTTAAGTTTACATTATACGGAAGATAAGACTTCATCGCTAAAGGTTTTTAATTTCATTGAAAGGAAACTAGACTGTTTAGTCTATTAACCAGTTAAGTGTGTTTGACGACTATATCCGTCATGGAGATGTGGCAGAATTTTGTGTCATGACGATTACATCCGTCATGCGTAAAATTTTGTTACAATCTGTTGTTTAAATTGTAATTCTGGCGAAAACTAAATTATATTCGTAAATTTTAATATGTTTAAAATGTTTAGAGGTCAAGACGATATTGAACCAAACAAATGAAAATTATAAATAATTTGACATAGATTCATTCATCTCTGTACGCTCTGGTTAGAACACACATACAGTCCGCGACAATAGAATAGCACACCTTCTAAATTTCGTAGTATTTTAAAAATAGAACAGAAATGAGAGAGTTCAATCCATATGCTTCTTGAGTTACTTCTTATATATCCATCTTAGTGACTTTGACGCGTAAACACTGCCCCTAA
>CM052082.1:5324658-5348917 GCA_028453745.1 Agapostemon virescens | reverse complement strand
GGTATGGTTTTTTATTTACATTCTGATAGTGTATTTCAAGACGAATACAATGGCCTATTATAAAGGTCATTCAAGGTCACGCAAGGTCAACTGCAATAGAAAATAAAATGTCTCAAAGCACTCTTCAAATACTTTTGTGTCTTCTCTGGTTGTTGGTATACTGCTCTTCTAAGTATTGGTAAGGGTCGCAGAACATAAATAAACATACCATCACATTGTATGCTTACCTGTATCCAGAAATGTTATTAGTAGTTTGACTACCGACTAGAGTACGACTTCGAAATATTCAATCTGAGTGTTCAATTTTCAAGAATGCGTTACACAATAGCAGAGGAAGTGGAAATGGTTATCATTTATGGTGAATGTCATAGAATTATGAGGGAAGCGGTACGTGTGTATGGTGAAAGATTTCCCGATCGTAATAATAGACCTTCACTTTCTGTCTTTACGAACAGTATAAAAAAGTTTCGAGAAACTGAAAATTTGTCAGGCAGTATCATTAGTATTGCAACGTTTTAGATTATGTCTCAGTGTTCAAGGTCGACATTTTGAACACTTGAAGTAGCAGTGAATACGTACATAATATGTTACATGTAAATCGTCGTAGTGTTCGAAGAGTGCTTTAAGACATTTTATTTTCTATTGCAGTTGACCTTGCGTGACATTGAATGACCTTCATAATAGGTCATTGTATTCGTCTTGAAATATACTATCAGAATGTAAATAAAAAACCATACCGTTCCATTTAAAAAAACAGAGTTGACCTTCATATCTCCTTGACGTCTCCACCTATAAAAAAATTAATGACATCAGATTACGAGCCCCTCTATATCAAGTAAGTTTGGTCTGATCCTTTTTTTTCTATCTTCAAAAGCAAGCGAGTTATTCAGGTGACCTGTTTTAGGTGCCGCACCCTGTATAACTGGTGTCTGGTGATCGGTGACCGTAGTACCGTTCGTTGTAACAAAAAGGCTAAAACGTGGCTAGACTGTCTAATCCTGGCTAAAACTTGTTCTGATTTTGTCTTTCTTCCACTATCTTGCTGTAGGTAGTTAAACTAATTGCTTTCTATTATTTTACAGAGTAAACAATACTGGCTTGGACCAAATTATACTAAGGAGGGAGTAGCTGGTAATGACATTACCCGAACAAATGTGCCAGACATTCGAGTAGCCTATCGTTACGAAACTTTAGTAGATGAATTGTCGAATATTTTTAAAGTTGTTGAGAAACCTGAAGCCACTCCAATTCAATCGTAATTGTAATATACATATTATTTTATCAGATCCATAAGATATGATAAAATTGCATTGAAAACTATAACTAATGATGTGATTTATGCTACCGATCTTTGTGAACTTTAAATGACTCCTTTCTAGAAGGTACTACCTTTATCGAATGAATGACGATATAGAAATTATTTTTTTAACGCTAATTGTAAAATCATTATTAAGTGCAACTTAACATAATCTTATTTAGATAATGCGTATCCGTTTGTACAGTCTGTTCGCGCTTAAATTATACCGTCAATTATCTCCGAAAGTATCGAAGATGCTTGAGAAACGTGTTTATATGGAAGTTAAATGTCGAATATTTTATAGACTCGAACTCTTTCAAAAACATTCTTATCGTCATATACGTAACATGTGTATCACCATTATTTCCGCGATCGTTGATAGGCTGTTAACTACTTGTTTTAAGTCGTAGAATAACGTAATGTCGCGTTGCTGGCCCCATTTTATTTCCAGCAAATTCATACTATGAATCTTTTCGAAGGCAGAATGGCACATTGTTATCTTTCTTCAACGTAAAAAAAAAATGCTATATATATACACATATAAAACAAAGGACTCATTTGTTGGAGTTAGCATTCTTTTAAAACTTTACTGATTTTAAAAAATGGATTGATAAATTTAATTTTTTTTTTTTTTAAGTCGTCGTGAATTAAGAGGCTGTAACATTACTGAACTATAAATATATCTAATACATAGTATAACGCTTACATACAATGTGACTAGTTTATGTTAATCTCTTTGAGTGCGCTCGTGACCGTGGGATACTAGAAGAAGAACGATCAGTAGTTTGTGCGATCGTCGCTTCTTTCATCGTGTTCCTAACGTTGGATGCGGGAACATTTGTAATTTTTTTTATACATTTCTTTCTTTTATATTATTCATATATTGCATCCCCAAACGTATAAAGTGGAACACTTGATTTTCATTGGTGTTTAAGATATTCTGCCTACCAATTCACAGGAAAGAAAGAAAAACATCGACCACGTTAAAAGTATTAATTTTGATAGTTATCGCGTTTAAAACACTAAACTGTAGTAATTAGATTCGCAGAACAGTGGTGAATCTGCATCGCCTATGAATTATCGAAACTTACATTTACTGTCAGGTTTTATCTGTTCTTTGTCAACAATTTTGAACAGAAAACGTCGTGAAAACCATTCGAAGTAAACTTGTATATTTTGTAGCTTACTTACACATAAAACCGATGTCGATACACCAACAAATGTATCTACTTATATGGTGGAATACTCGTCTTATCTTCAATATTTTACAAGATAATTGATTGTACTATTGTATTTGAGCGCGGTTACTTATATGTTATCAGTAACTTCCTAAGTATACAATTTGTACGAATTAATTATATAAACCTTTTTTTGTTTTTACATGTAGAAGCATCTGAAACACGAAAGCATACAGAGAGCATGACTATATGTAATGAATATTTTACGTGGTCCTTCTATAAAGGAACGGAAAAAATCAAAAGTGACAAGGTTGTAGTAAAATCTGTCTGTATTTTAATTATACGAATCATTAACTAATGAATCGCATAATATGTACAGAAAACTATTCAAGTAAAGGTGCATTTCGTCACTGTTAGTTTGCGTTACATTTTTGCAAAGGAGAAAATATCTATTACATATTGTTCATCATCCTATGTATTACTGCAGATAAATATAAATTAAGTTAGAAGGAAATATTTTTCACTCATATTTCAAAATTTTTATATAAGACAACGATAGTTTAATGTAAAATTTTTCATATATGTTGACCAATACGATAATAGTTAGGTATTAGATAGGGATAAAGTTTGAACTGTTCATGTTTTCAATACACATGTTAAATTGGATGTCCATATGAATTAAACTACTATATATATATTGTATTATTTTTATGTTCCAAATGTATAATATACACTAAAGAAATAATTCATTATCGTATGTCTCAGTTGTAGTAATGTTGTCAAGATCATTTTCTGAATATAGTTTCAGTTTCTTATCTTTTTGTACATTTATACAGTCAATATATATGATACTTGTTTTTAACAAATGTATCTCCGACTTACGAACGGATAGTTCTCTTGTAGATTGTATACCTATTATAATGTCTATAAATTTGTATTACAATAAATATGTAAACATTTTATTTGGAAGTATTCAATTTAATACTTTTACTTTAATCAATAACGAACGATCGAAACTAAAATCTGAAAACACGTGACGTGCAAATAATTACGTATTTATTTTCTTGAAACAATTTCCACTTTAATGAAATTTTACACGAAGCAGTTTCTGTCGATGATTTATCGAATGGCACATTAACCGTTTAAATCAGCTCAAATGCATTGTTAACCCTTCGTATAAACGTGTCCTAGAAGTTTCCCGTGCGAGCTTCGATTTCCGTAAAAGCTGTCGAGGTTCAATACCGGTCGCCACGCTAGTAGCATTTTAGACTGCGAAAACGAGCTTTATTAACTTCTACGAGAAATTTACATTTGATTTACATTTGATTGAGACAATCTGAGCATTAGCTGCTGCGAGGAATGTATTATATTGCTGGAATTTAACAGGAATACACGTTACGCGTCAGTAGCACACTCTGATCAGCAGACCCGTGGAATAACAGCTATGTTAAACGCTCTGCTTGTAAAGGGTTTTCCCATAGGGGCAGGTCGATGTTGAAATGGAATAAAACAAGCGGTGTGCGAGGTATTAACACGTTAAGCGGGGAAATCCAATTAGAACTTTCAAAAAATTACATTTTTTTTGCATATATGGTTAGTCTAACATGTCAAGAATATAATCCTAAAATTTGAAAAAGAAATTAGAAGTACTTTTGAAGCTATAACCTCCAAGCGTGACACGCCTCTTGAGCGTCGCTAAGGCCAAGCAGCGCGCCGATAATTTGCAGTTTATGATGGAGACTGCAAAACTTTTAAAGGTATTTTAGACGTCAACCCGTGTGGCGACGATTTAATCGTGATAAAAAGTGAGTGCATCGGTCATGTCGAAAAGGGAATGGGCACTCGACTCCGAGCCGTTAAAAACAAGGAAAAACTCGGTGGGAAGGGTAAGTTAACAGAAATGTTAATAAAAAAACTTACTGCATATTATGGCATAGGCATACGAAGAAATGTTAACAGTGTTGAAGATATGAAGAGAGAGATCATGGCTACGTTCTACCACTTGTGCTTCACAAACGAAAATTCACAACAAAGTTACTGTCCGCCGGGAGAAAACAGCTGGTGTAAGTGGCAGAAAAGCAGAGCGACTGGTGAAAAATTTGTTCATCCTGAACCCCTCAATTCAGAAGTTCAAAGACATATTCTACCTATTTATGAAGATATTAGGTCAATCGGAACGTTCTGTCCATCTAACGTCGAGTAGCCGTAGCTCGAACTGTGGGTAACTATAACCTCTAAAGTAAGGCTAACTTTTTAGTTTGAACATCTGTTAATAAAACTCAGTACACAACAATTTACGCTTGCATCAATAACTTCGTTTCTTCCTACATTGAAGATGTCGGAATTTGAGCCGAATAAGCGTCATTTGCGCGAAGTGTTAGTCTTTTGTTTCAATTGGAAGAAAACGGCAGCTGAAGCTCATCGAATGATTGTAGACGTTTTAAAAATGGTGATTTTTCTTTGGAGGACAAAGAGCATTCTGGACGGCCACGAGTATTCGAAGACGAAGAATTGTAGACATTGGTGGAGGAAGATCCATGTCAAACGCAAAAACAAATTGCAGAAGCGTTAAATTGTGCTCAATCTGTCATTTCCGACCGTTTAAAAGCCTTAGGGAAGGTCTACAAGGAAGGAAAGTGGGTCCCATATGAACTCAAGCCAAGAGACATTGAAAGGCGGAAAACCATCTGCGAAATTTTGCTTGCTAGGTAACAAAGAAAGGGGTTTCTCCATCGTCTCATCACTGGGGATGAAAAATGGATTTATTTTGACAATCCTAAACGTCGAAAAACCATTTGTGATCCTGGCCAACCCTCAACATCGACGCCAAAGCAGAATATCCACGGAAAAAAGGCTTTACTCTGCATTTGGTGGGATCAGGAAGGTGTGGTATACTATGAACTGCTAAAAACTGGTCAAACAGTCACAAGAGATCTCTACCGACAACAAATTATCCGTTTGAGTCGAGCATTGCACGAAAAACCACCACAATATGAAACAAGACAGCGTAAGGTGATTTTGCTGCATGACAATGCTCGGCCTCACGTCTTAAAAATTGTCAAGGAAACGATAGAAGCACTTCGCTGGGAAGTGCTACCACATGCGGCTTATTCACCAGACTGTGCCCCATTTGACTACCACTTGTTTCGGACAATGGCACACGCACTTGCTGAAGAACGATTTAATTCGTACGAAGATCTCGAAAAATGATGAAGATCTCGATAACCACCAAAGATGAATCATTCTTTCGACACGGAATTCGCTTGCTGCCCGAAAGATGGGAAAAAGTCATCACTAACGATGGACAATATTTTGATTAACGTACTTTTTCATTTTCTTTCATGAATAAAGCTTTACTTTTTATAAAAAAACGGACGGAACTTTCCGATTTACCTAATATGTCGAAGGAAGACATATTGAAAAGGTGTTTAGGCGGCCATACCCAGAATGCGAACGAATGTTTCAATGCAACAATCTGGCGATTCGCGCCAAAATACCTAAATTCAGGGTCAAAAATTGTAGAAATAGCCGCTTTAATTGCGGCTACAATTTTTAATGAGGGTCACGCTGCAATGTTGCAACTTATGGCAGAGCTGCAACTAATAATAGGAAGACAGTGTAAGGAATACGCTGCTAAAATGAACGAGCACCAGCTAGTTAGACAAGGACGGCGTAGCCTTTCAATCTCTAAGGAGACCCGAAAAAAGCAAAGAGAACAACAAATTCATCAGAACGAGTTTTTCGAGGAAGCTGAAGGACTATTATATGGTCCTGGTAAGTTGTAAATATTATACAGTTTTCACGTATCAAAACTTTAAACGCGTTTTTCTCGAAACATGATTCTTCAAATTGGCGGGAAATGTAACTCAAAAACTATTCAACTAATCTTTCTGAAATTTTTATCACAACACTGCTACCTTGAGCATGTCTGTATACAGGGTGAGTCATCAAACGTTTACACCTCAAATATCTTTGTTGTTTCTAAAGATACGTAAAATATGGTAAGGACAAAGTTGAATGGTACAATGAATTTTTCTTCAGATACGAAGGTCACCTTGATTTTTTTAAATGGAACCACTCTTTTTTAAACACCTACAATAATAGTCCCTTTCATTAGGAATTCAGTCACTATATTATTCCAAGGTAATTCAAGGTGAAGGACAGAAAAAACGTATAAGATTTAGAATATGAAAGCAGAATACGTTTATCATGGTTGAGACTTGTAGTAAATAATAAACATACTATGGTCGTAGTTAAAGAAAACATACTAAGGTCCTTCCATGTTACTGTTATTCAGCATTCTTATTTACTATAAGTATGTTTCCAAACGCGATTCCGCTGTCTTATTCAATGACTGAAAAGTGTGATATGATCACGATTTACTGTGATCGTAGACAAAACACAGTACAGGCCCGATTACTTTATGAAGAAAGGTACTCCGAGCGAAACACTCCTTCTAGACAGACTTTCAATACGTACAGGTTGTTTCAAAGTACTAGAAATGTACATGCAAGACAGTACAAACGGAAGAATCCCACGACCAATGAAGACAATGAAATTAATATTTTAGCAGCTATAGCTGTCAATCCTCACGTGAGTACAAGAAAAATTTCCCGGGAAGCAGGCATAAGTCAAAGTAGTGTAATACGAATTCTGGCCCGACATAAATTTCATCCGTTCCACATATTGCTCCATCAAGAATTGCACGGGAATGATTTTCAAAATAGAATTAACTTCATTATTTCGAACATTTGTAAAGTACAGGTATTCTGCTTCCATATTCTAAATCTTATACGTTTTTTTCTGTCCTTGACCTTAAATGACCTTGGAATAATATAGTCACTGAATTCCTAATGAAAGGAACTATCATTGTAGGTGTTTAAAAAAAGGTAGTTCCATTTAAAAAAGTCAAGGTGACCTTGATATCTCTAAAAAAATGATATAAAAACAACATTTTTTTATAGCATCGTGTCAGCTCCATTGTACCATTCAACTTTGTCCTAACCATATTTTACGTATCTTTAGAAACAACAAAGATATTTGAGGTGCAAACATTTGGTGACTCACCCTGTATACAATTTACGAAATATCGTCCATAACATATACTTCGACAGGATTCTAACACAAGAAATATAAATATTATTGTTCGCAAGCGAGACAAAATGATAGCACATGTGATCTTTCCAGTTACACCGAAGCTCGCGTATTGCGAACATCAACCTCGGAACATAGTTAATAAAGTCCATAATATTATTTCGTGTTGTATATTTGTTCAAAAAAGGCGAAATATTATCAAAAATGGGTCGCGGAATCAGATTAAAACGCGTGTAAAATTGACGCTATAATAAAATTGAAAAAAGAACAATATTTAATGACAAAAATAGCAAAACTTATTAATAAACGTCGAAAAGTAATAATGAATTTCTTGAAAAATCCGGAAAACTATGATAAAAAGAAGAGTTCTGGACGTCCGCAAAGTCGAAATGCCCGAGAACGACGTGCGATACTAAGAGCAGCATCAAATTCTAAGATGATTGCAAGGCAAATTGCTCACAATGTTGGTGTAGACATTGATATCTTTATATCAATGAAATATAAATATATATATAACACGAAAAAAATTGAAGGAAAAGCCTTGGTTAATTGTGCAACATAGGATGAATCCATTACACTTTGCGAAAAAGAATATTCATATGCGAAAAGAGGTTTTACTTAGATGGACCTGATGGTCTGAATTACTATTTTCACGATATATATGAAAAAAGGAACAGTTTTTGAGTCGTTTGCAAACGGGAGGTGGAGCTGCGATTATTTAGTGCAGTGTCGGGTACTATGGTAAAATGGAAATCAAATTTATAATAGGAAAAATGAATAGCAAAATGTATTTGGAAATGATGAAGGAACAAATAAACACGTACGCCATCAGAATTGCTAGAAAGAAGTTTATTTTTCAGCAGAATAATGCCGCAGTACACACTGCAAAAGTAGTAAAAGAGTACTTTTCTTGAGATAAAATTCGCGTTTTGGATTGATCAACAAAGTCACCCAACCTTAATATTATTGAAAATTATTGGGGAAATCTTGCCCGACCTGTATATGGAAATGGCAGATAATTTGAAAATATTGCCGAATTAAAAAAATGTATTCAAGATGAGTGGGAGCAATTAAAGCAAAAAACTATTAAAAAACTCTATAAATCTTTGCCAAAGAAAATGATGGCTGTTATTAAATGGAAAGAAGGAGCCACGACATATTAAGCATTAAATACCATTCGTTGATTTATTGTTATACATAATTTTAAGTTAAATGTGTTATCATTTTGTCCCACTATATTTTCTTAAAAGTTCTTTTTTTTTATAAAATTTTATAGATTGGCGAAATTGAATTCAGTTTCATTCGTGTATGTTTATAGAGGTATTTTACAAGAATATATAAAAACAAAACCTTGGTTGTAATGTTAAATAAATAAAAATTACGTTAATTTTAAAGTGTGCTACCTTTTTGTCCCGGAGTGTATGTCAATTTCATTATCGATGCGGAAACGCAACGCCCGAACCGGTCATCTCCTAGTGATGGGCACCATCGACTAAAAACTATCGACTAAATCGATAGTAGCCAACTATTTTCAGTCGACTGATTTTTTAAACTATCGACTGAATTTAGCAGTGGTTGGGTTACTATTTTCAATCGACTGTTTTACACGTCCCCATCTTGAAATTTCAAATGTCAGTGTCGCACGATGAAACGAAAAGATTGTGACAGGACGTGCAAATATGCAAGTAATGAAATATGTAATAGATATTTCAATACTTTAATTCATATTAGATGTTAAAGTCTTATTGCTATTTATGCGATATAAACTATATATATGATATAAATAAATTGTGTATATTTATATTTATAACATAGTGTATGAATTTATTATTAAATAAAGACAGATTCAGACAAAATCATTCAATCACGAAATTTATTATCTCTGTACTGTCCTACTATTTATTTAACTAGCCCACATCGAGAATAAGAGTAAATACGAGAATAACCAGTAAAGCAATTCAGTCGACTGAAAACTATCGACTAAATTCAGTTACTGAATCAGTTGCTTAAACTATCGAGCTATTGGTTGAATTTTAACGACGGGAGTTTTGAATAGATTTTATAAGATTTACTATCAAATACATTCACTCATTAGCGATATCGAATAATTCGTTCAATAATATTTAGCATAAATAACAATTATTATACAATTATTAAATAACAATAAATACTTATATATTGCATTTATGGGAATAAAATATTGATCATAACCTAATGAAAAAATAGTATTTTATAATTACATCTATCGATATTAGATATTTTTTTAAAAAGTTCATTAACATTTTGCCTTTATATTGCATTATTATTAAAGGATAAATAATAATTTATATACATTTTTAAATTATTGTTTATATTTATTTATTATTTATTCATTAACGATTTACATTTTGATCTATAAAAAGTTAAACAATTTTATAATGTAGCAGCAACACTTATTGGAGAATAAAAAGAGAATAAAAAGAATATTTCAAAAACGAAGCAAATTATACCTCGCATATAACCTATAACTGATTTTGACACAAAAATTTTTTAAATGCCAATAATAAATAGCTTACGGTAAGTGGAAATATTAGTAATTGTTAAAATAAAAAACTTGTTCACACCTTGTATTTTTGGAATTTAAATTATAGAGTAAGAAATTTATAAAAATAATGGTGAATTCAGATTCCTGCACCACAGTCTAGTATATTTATTCCAATTTACTCTTACTGTGCCTATAATACTGAGTGGGCACTGCAGTACAGTGCTGTAAGAGTGAGTGAGAAATGAGATCTATACGTAGGCATAGACTATAGCCCGCAATCTAGACGTAACCACTAAAACGAAATTTCAGTCGACTAAAAACTATCGACTAAATATTCGATAGTATTGTTGCGTCGCAGTGTGGTGGAATAGGGACTTTGGTTGTGGGTTCGGGTGCCCGTGGAGCGCTGAAGCGCTCTGCTCGTGGAAGTTAATAAATAAACTTTGATACACAGAGTTAAGGGCGAAAACTGTTAAAAGACTTTATTTGTAGTTCTTAGAGATGTAACTCCCTCAGTTCTACAATGAGCTCTGACTCGTCTTGGAGTTTCGAATCCGTTCTCCAGCTTCTTCCTTCTCGTCTCCCTTCTTTAGCCAATAGGAAAATTAGAATCTTCTGGCTAGGCGTTGATTCGTTGGATGCCTCGTCTTCCGGTTGCGGCTTGGCGTTGATTCGTTGGAAGACTCGTCTTCCGGTTGCTGCTTGATGTTGATTGGTAGTGGATGGATCTTAATAGCGCAAGCGCGAGGGAGGGATGCGCACGAGGGTGAAAGCCCGCCAAAGCGAGGGATGTGGGGCCATGGGGGACCGAACGAGAGAGAGGTCCGAGGAAGTTCCAAGAGGTCCCCGACTGAGGATTTATGACCTCCTGTCCGTAACTAATTCCGGACTTCGACTATCCTTAATTTATTCGGAATTGGAGAAGCTACTCTAAGAAGTTGCCTGACTTTCTTCAAATACCGCAATTAGTCTCGCCGACTCGAATTTCGTCAGGGATCTCTGTGGAATCCTCCCGGTGTTTCTTTACCTACTCTAAACTGTCGCGCCCAAATAAAATACCTATAATGAAATACGCGATTACGTCTTGTATTTAAATTTGCCTCTCCGCGCCATTAATCGATACTATATATATATCTAACTATGTTCACGTGGTCAACTGGCCACGCAACAGTATGTACTAACTAAATAGTAATTAGTCAATAGTTGAATTTAGTCGATAATGCCCATCACTACTATCACCGTTGAATTTTTATTTGTAAACTCGCGTTAAGTGTATCGTATATACCGATAAAATATAGCGTTTGAACAATTAAAATTACAAAACATCACTTTAAAAAATGAACGTAGAAATTGAATTAGAAAAGCACAATTATGTTAGAGAAATCATGGACATGATTTTCAACAATTTTTAAGTTAATACGATTCCTGAACATGAAACTCTGTAGTTTATGACCAGACCACTCGGGACGCCGATTTGGAATACCATAAAATTGAATCACTTTCATTCAAATCTTTAATTCGATATTGGAAGGCATATTTTGCCAGCACAATCATTACATCATAGACACAATTCGTCAATTATTTATATTTGACCAGATTTTATCACATTTTCATGAGTCTAGTTTCAATATTTTATCATTCTTCAACGTAGAGGGCGTAAGAACTTGAGTGGTTTTTAGCAATGTCGGTATTTCTGTTCGTGCGACATGAAACTTCATATAGTGTTTTGTCTATTCTTGTAACTTGTCTATGATGCAATGTCTTTTGGGGGATATGTTTCTATCGATAATGTAGGATTATCGTTAATTTGAAATTTAACTTGTCATATTAAAAACTTAATCGTTCATTAAACTCGATATACCTAATTTATTTTTTATTAGTAATACTAATTTAACATAATTTAGACTTGACTAACTTTTATTTTATTATTACCTAACCTACTTCATGTTTTTAAACATATTTTTGTTATTGATATTATAAATCTTGTAAATAAATAATCTTTACTGCTTGAAACTTTTCATTTTAATAACTAGAATATTTATAAATAGGACAATTTAAAGGTTATAATGTAATTGATGATCATTATGTACATTTTTGTGTTTCTTACAGTATGCGCAGTGTTGCGCATTCGCGTGTAAATAAACAACTATTAGGTTTATAAACCAAATAACAAAATGTAAAAAGAGCGTGTACATGTATTAACAATGGAAAACGATCGATTGGCGATCGTTTATGTTGCGAACGAAGAAAAAGAATTAAATTGTACAATGAAATATGGTCAAACAATTGAAGATCTCTGTATCAAGGTAAAAAATCTTCAAGGGTTATGTATGTTTATTTGCTGTTTTTATTATTTTCAAATTAATTTCAATCTATGTCTTGACATATTTAAACACAATGAAAATACTACATTTGAGGAAATTTAAAGCATCGTAAACGTTAGCTACTGCAATTTTTTAAACAATTAATATAATATTCAATGAAACAAACAATGTTTGTGTTACTTAAAAGTTTGTTTAAAAATACTCAACAAAATTGAAATTGAGTTACACTTATTTTTGTTAATGTTATTTTTTGTGTTCTTATTTTCTAAGCATAACATGTTGATTTATAGGTTTGTAAAAGTATAAGCATAGGACCGGTTGCCAGACATCTGTTTGCACTTAGAAATCACTATACCAAACTTTGGTATCCATTAGCACATCGTATAGAATCAAAAGACAAGAATAAGTTTGACTTGAGACTTAGATTTAGACCTTCAAGTTTACGTAGATTACAACAAATAGATACAAATGCTTATGACTATTACTTTCAACAAGCACGCTCAGATGTTATGGACAATAAAGTACCAGATATTGTCTATGAAATGCATAAACAAGAACTAATTGGTCTTGGCGTCTGTGATATGTACAGGTATGTATAATTAAAAAAAAAAATCATTTATCTTTAATTTCTTGCTACACTAAAATAGCAATAAATATACAATATGGTTTGAATGTACATACTTATTTTTCTTCTGACAAAAAATAAAAAAACATTTATATTTTACCTGCTTTGATACATTTATTAAATGATATGTAAAATGTATTTTTGAAAAATAATATATTGAATATCCTTGTGAATATTAGTGACAGACATTATAGTTACTAATACTATATGCAAGTAATAATAGTTTAATGTAATACATCTTATACATAAAAGTTATTAAAAGTATATATTTTCGCTCATGAGAATATGATTCTATTCTAAAATTTTATCATTATTAAACTTTTATAAAATTCTCATTCCTGAAGAACTACATTATCAAAACTTTATGTAACTTTTTGTGTTAACGCGGAATTAACTATTATACCAATAGATAAATTTAAAACATAGAAGATGCAATTGCATTAATATAATATGTAGGATATTCAACAAATTTTGTGTGCTTGAAAGTGACAAAATTAAATATTTTATTATCATGATAATCAGCTTAGTCTTTTCATACATATTAATTGATTTATCAATCTATAGGTTCAATATTGATTGAAAATGTTTTAATAACGTTTTTAACAGATATCAATAAAAAATATAGAAATATTAATCCTCCATGGGCAATCTGGGTACTTGTTGTCTGGAGCAAACTTCTTTTTAGTAATATTTATTTTTTTTATTAACGATTATATATTAAAGTAGGAATTTCATACATATTCTAAAATTCTTTTACATTTTCGAAACAATAAGAAAACAAGTCAAGGACATAAATGATCACCACAGTTATCTGAGAAAGGTACAAAAAATACGCTTGAGCATAGAGAAATAAAAGTAAAACCTATAAAATTAAGGTTCTCTCATAAAAAATAAGAATTCATAATATTTAACAGTCTGGCATTAATATTCATAAACTATCATCTAAATATGCTTTGTACAATACCGTATAAGGAGAGTATTAAGTTTATCTTGTAGAATATAAATGATATCAAAAAATGATTCAGATAAGAGTTGTATGAAATCAATGGGACGTATTACACTTTTATTTATTTGACCTAGTAATGTCCTAAAACTTCCCAGTGGGAGACACAATAAATCCTTTAATTGACATAATTTCAAAACTGTATTATACATACAGGAGTACTATACATAAAATATAAAAATATAAAGTACATATAATAGAACCTCAGTTATCCAAATTTTGTCTGACTAGATTCTACGTGCAAATATTTCAGCTTAAAATGAACCATGCATGACACGATATATTGTACAACTTATTAAGAATTTAATTTATCACTATAATTGAGTAACTGTACTATTATCCGAATACTGTTGCCCTTCTGATTAGTTCAGATAATCGAGATTTTATCGTTATTAATAATATTAATAATAATATTGTAAAAATTAGTTAAAACTAAAATAGACTAGAAAAGTAATTGTATGTACACATTTAAACATATTTATACATTCATATTTCCTGATATTTATATTTGAAAATTAAAATTTTAAGTATAAAGTAATTTATTTTACCACTATTCACAGGTTTTAACTGCATAATAATGTCCATATTTTCATACTTTCATATATTGATATTTAAAAGTTGACATTTAGGTTATGTCATTAAAATTTATTCTAATATGTTTCACAGAGTAATGTTAGAAAAAAAAGTACCAAGAGAAACAGTGGAGTCAGAATATAGAAAATATATTCCTAAAGAATGTATAAAACGCCATGGATTTTTTATTAAAAAGCCAATTCATAATGCCCTACAAAAGATTTCTGGATATGATGCAAATTATGTTAAAGAACAGTATCTTAAGCAATTTGAATGCATGGCACCAAATTATCCATATGAAGAATATGACGTATTAATGGATAGAGGCCTAAAGAACCCTCCAGCAAAAGTAACTTTAAGAGTTAATGTAGATGCAGTGAAGTACTCTGAAGCAAACGCTAATTCGTGGACTGTACTATGTGCAATTGAAGATTTATGCTTTGTTTCTATAAGGTTTGGAATTAATTATGTATTATATAAAACAAGAATTATCACTTTGATTTGCCTGAAAATCATTATCTTTAAAAAAAATTGAAGAGAAACTAAACGAGCTTGACAGGGTGTTTGAAAGAAATGTATTTTCAATATTTAGATGTTAATCTTGTTTTCTAAAACATGACAATTAATTATTTAATTGCTTACATAAATTAGTATATATTAATAAATTGTACAGGATAATACATTTGGTATTTTAGAGATTTGAAGGTGACTATTCCTTTAAATAGCAATATGTTTTTTTGCAGATAGTTGTTTGCAGAAAGAACACAATGATCAACATAAAGTACATGCAAAAGTCACAATTAGAGTGACTAATATCGAGGAGAATATCACCATTCAATGTACTAACATAGAATCACACATATCAAACAGTATAAAATAATTGTTGAAAAATAGTATTATAAAAAAGTTATTATTAAATAATCATTGTATTGAATACTTTTTTTTAAATAAAGCGAACATCGGAAAAACATTGCTGTTTTTTCTTATTGTTATTTTTTTCCTGTAAACAATTACTAATGTGTACTTTCCTGTAAGAACTACTAACAATTATCTAAGGGTAACTAAATATGACATGTATTTAGAAAAATGTGCACTGAATCATGCTATGAAAAAGTGAATACAGATATCTGTAAAAAGAAGTCACTTTTAAATCTCCAAAATGCCTCTACAAAGCATATATTTTATTCTACTTGTATTTAGACTTTCTGAAATTTATTTACTTTTCTCTGTAGACAATAATATAATGGAGAAGAGTGTTGGAATTTTAATGTATACACATTAAATACGAAACAATGTAAAAACTCAGATTATAAATAATTACAATTATAATTAAAATTCAAATATTAAAATAAGATCATAAAAATTAAAAATACATACACATAAACACATTACATTTAAAAGTAATTGTCTTACTTTAATTTTGAATTTACTTGTGTTGTTTCTATTTGCTTAAGCATTTCTTTTTACGATACATACGTAATAAAATGGTAAATCAATGTGGTAATCTCAATTTGTTGATTTTATGCTTTTATTATATTTGTACAACAAATTCCAACTGTGTTTATGTAACAATAGTTCTTAGTATCACCTCCAAACACAAATCCGAAAATTGTTTTGTTAGACTCTAAAAGAAACATTTATTGATTATTAGAACGCAAAATTGGAGTTTAATAGTGTAATTTTTCTAATATTAGAACCATTGGATTTATTTGTTACACAAAATATTTGTATATTGTGTCTGTTCTTTAAATACGTTAATCCAAGTAGATTTCTATCGTTTTCTAATAATTATTACATTCACACAAAATCCGACACTTTTCAGAAAAGTGTTTCGAATTTTGATAAAATTTGCTATATTCCAATTCAATTAGGGGGGAGGAGTCGTGTTCACCTGCCATAAATATTTGGACCGACTATTTTAATATAGACTGAATAATAAAGTATCTAATAATGAATAAATATCTTTGATGCCAAGAAGATGCTACTTCCAAGCAAAATATGTACATTTTTATTGTATCGTTCACGAATTGATTTAAATCAACCTTTTAAATCAAGGGTCAACTGCATTTTTTATTACCTTAACCGGTTATACTGTTTGGGAATTTGTAATTTTGTCTTACAAAGCTGAATATGTAAGAGTAATGAAATTTATTGGACAGTTTAATAGTATTCTTATATACCCATATATTTTTTATTGTACGTATTGCTGATCTGTATGAATGTAGTAGAAAATGTTGAACGACTAATGTAATCATTAATACTCGTAACAGATGTGACCAAACCTCTAATGGTGTGTGATAGGTTCATTTTACTCGAGTATTATGATCATCTCAACGAAATTCTAATTGTTAGCAGTTAATGTACATCAGTAACTATTTAAATTCTATGAGCTATGAGTTCTATTATTCAAGAAAAGAGTTGGCTCAAAAATGTCTAAAAGAAAATCGATACTTACGAATTAAAATGGACTTAACTATAATTGTCATAAACAGTCAAAAATGTCCACTATCCAAGGGTTAATATGAAACATTATTATTGAAATATTAATTATCAAGTTAAATTTGTCTGAAAACTTAGTTTCTCAAATAAAATATATTATATTCACGCAATATTATAGATATGAACAATTTATTAGACTCATTATACGTATATTCACTTATTAGAAGATGAAATTTGAGTAACAATTTGTATGAACGGTAACATATTGTGTTTAATGTTTTAGACAAGACAACACAGTAGAAATTTCAAGGAAAAATGGAATACCATCGTATCTAAAATTTGGAAAAAATACACATTTAATGTCCTTTGTTTCTGCTTTGGATGGATATTATCGTTTAGCAGTGAAATGGACATTTAACTTGTGTGGCGAAATTGTTACGCCTACTTTAGAAAGATTACATAAACTCAAATGTCATGGTCCAGTTGGGTAAGATTTCATTTATATCAGTTAATATCTCGCCTGCACGTTAACTTTTAATTAAAATTGTGAATTAAAAAAATATTGTTTAATACAAGATAAATTATCTTACTACATTACCTAAATTAACTCTTTGGTTATCTATTTACTATATGAAAAACTGTTTTACACAAATATTATATTGCATTGATGAAATGTGAGACATGCGCACCATATTTCCGCGCTGCATTTTTTTGTGTTTTTGGTACTAATTTTCGGCTTTTCTTAATGGAATGTCATCTTTTATTTCATGTCCGTACGAATTCTTCATTTCAGTAAAAGGCGATCCATTGGGTTGGTGCAAAGTAATAAGAATCGTTGATAATTATTTTTTATTATAACCGCTTCCTTGTTTGTTGTACGATCGTGGTCTTGAAACTTTGTTGACCCATGGTACCCAAAAATTATAAATACAAATCGTAAATCTTCTTGCCAAAAATTGTTTACAAAAAATAATTAGAAATATATTAATTTTTAGCTTCCTGGATTTTTTCTGTAAGTTCTTTCAACTTTTGATTTTAATTTGCAAAACTCTAAGGTTCCATGAATACTGTTCGATGACTAGTATTATAAGAGCGTTAGAAACATTTATATTAATAATTGATCCCTTATTCTTACGTACAATTCAGTTAGTTTGTAATGCTGAACGGTTGAAACATCTCCATTATTTTTGCATCAACCCAATAATAATCACAATAAATCTCTCCATGCCCAGTTATGATACCAAATAAAATATGATTTAAAGCGAATATAATATAGTTGATTGACTTCTCAGCACATGCTAGCTGTAAATCATATACATATATATTCTTATAATTCTCTATTCAGAATTTAATGCTCGTTTTAACAATAATATATTCTTGAGGAGTAATTTCAGCTAAGCAAATTTAGTGTACACCTACGTTCCTAGCAAACAATAAATAAAACTAAAGATATTGTGATGTAACAATACAATAACATTCGTAATTCAGATAACAATTCATAAAAAATTGTTTAAGTAACATTTATTATTTACTTATATTTAACTGAAAGCATGGTAGTACTACTATTTCAGTAACAGAATAGTGAGTATTGACTCAATATTGAGTTGAGTAGTAACATATCAAAGTACTATTAAATAAATAAATATGTATTAACTTTCTTTTTTAATATCCTTTAGCTTCAATAACGGTTCCCAACTGCGATGGCAGAGACTAAATTAATTTTTTAATAAAAGAAGGTGAAATAGCTTCCCATTCTTTGCGTGTATTTTGAATTATAATTGTTTTTGTGTTTTTTAAATAATGGTGCGGTAACATTGATTTCAATTCTACCCCGATATATTTGCTAGGACTGATATTTACTGATTGGAGAGGGAGGTGAGAGTCCAATCATTTCGATTTATTGCATAACAACTAGTCCTGCCCTAAAAACGATGTATGTTTGATAATATTATTTTGTTGAAAGTGTTAGATGCCTGGAATTTTTTATTTTTTTTATGATTGTTTAAATTTTTTGTTTATATATTTAATTTTGTTAGTTATTCTTTTTATGAATTGTATGCACAGTGTTTGACTTATACGTTGTAGAAATTAAAAAGTGAGAAATTTAAAAAAATGAAATCGCGGCTTCGTTTTTTAGTTATTAAAGATTAAAGTAAAGTATTTACTTTTATTATATTTAGTTATTAAAGATTAAAGATTAATGTAAGTTGCTTACAGTAGCTCACGGAAGTATTCGGACACTCTTTGAATTTGTATAACTTTTTTAAGATTGAACGGAACGTCTTGATTTTTCTGGAGCAATTAGAGACATTGATTTACTAAATGATATGCAAAAAGGATTTTGTAACAATTGCAATTGATATGAATTATATGAAAAATATAAAAAGCACTTTTTAAATATTTTTCATTTGAGCCACGTACAAAAAATTTTAAAGACCAATTTTGTAGACGTATGATCGTCGTTCGGGTCATAAGACAACTCTATTCGACTAACGTTCGAGTCGAACTTAGCATTTCGTGTTTGCATTTGTAACACATCGTTTCGGAGTGTATAATACATTCTGCTACAGATCTATCGTCGTAAGATCTTCCTAACTTATCGCACTCTACATATAACACGGTCCATCGGAAAACATTGAAACGGTTGTCCAATATTCATTTGGCCGATGACATTGGGGAAGATCGAAGAGTTGCGAATCGCTTGTCGCTTTACTCCGTTTTGCGTTAACAATGCGACGCGTCAATTTAACGTACCATTGAATTAACTGAATAAAATTGGCAATAGCTTCGAGACGATGCAAGGTCATGTTTGATACAAGGTCAGCTCAAGGGCATATTAAAGCAAGCCGTTGAATTCATCTCGACGTATTGCCTACTTTTGTACTACTAATTTTCTGTCGGTGTTAAATTTTTTGCTTTTTTTATGATATTGCAATTTCTTGTTGGTCACATACAGATTAATTTCCATATAAAATATCTTGTTAGACTATTGAAAATGATTGAAAAATCACGAGGACTAATCTGTGAGGCACACTTTTTCTTCTAATAACATTATTGATATTATATCTAAGATTAAAATAACAGTCATGGTAGAGTATGATGCATTCTGCTACAGATCTATCGTCGCGAGATCTTTTTAACTTGTCGTACCCTGTAACACGGTCCGCCGGAAAACATTGAAACGGCCGTCCAATATTAATTTGTCCGATGACATTGGTGAAGATCGAAGAAGAGTTGCGAATCGCTCGTCGCTTTACTCCGACATCGAGAATCGCAATCCGTTTTGTGACTTACAAACGCAATCGCTTTATAGGGAATTTACAACTCCGTTCGAATACGCGACTGCGAGGAACGGGACGTTACAGTCACTAACATCGCATTTCTCTCGATGATCAGAGCACTCCTTGCGAGTCATCCTCTTTTTTATAAGAACGTAATTACCGGAAATATTGCCGCTTTTTGGTTCTATTCTTGATTCATGGCAGACGTTTTCAGTGACTTGACAGCAGACGTGACCCAGTATGTATTTTTTGCTACAATAAGTGCACAGTAGGTCATTGCAAAACATAAAACATTGTTTAAGACATCTATACTGTTACGAGCCGAGGACCAGACGGCTTTGCGTGGCCGGAGGTTGATTATGGTTTTTGGAATATATGTGTGGGGAGGCGTGGACTAACCGAAACGTCTTTCAGAACCGGGTCGCCATATTAGGTGTATAGGGATAGGGTTTAAAAGGTTTTTGGTTGCCTCGTAACTTTATAAATTTTAATGAAGATACACCTCGAGCGGCAAAGATGTATCTCCGTGGGTTTTACCAACTACTGGTTATGAATTAGGAGGTGGAACAATTGAATTTGAGAAACGAAGACTGGTAAAAGATAGTATATTACAGACTAAGTTCTTTACAATTGTGCAAGTGAATGTGTGTTCCGTGGACTCTAGATCCCGCTCTCAGTTTGTCGCACTGAGTGTACGGGGGGCTGCTAAATCTAGTTACGATACGTACTCGGTTTTCTTCTGCTTGAAAGAGAATTTAACTCGATCTTGCTAAGACGTTTCTATGTCGAAGGTTGACGTGAAACTAGCCCCGTTTTCTGGGTCCGTCCGAGCCCTTTATATACCCGGATTTTCCTCAAAAATCGGTAGTGGGGATGGCCATATGTGCCGTGGTTTTCTCAAAAATTGGTAGTGGGGGTGGCCACATGTGCCGTGGTTTCCGGGAAACTCGTCGGAGTAACCCCTTCGGTGGCGCCAGACTTACAGTAAACAGACCCACCGGACGGGGCCAGCTGGCGTACACTCTCGGGAAGAGCAAGAAAATACGTCGGAGAAAACTCCGTACGTTACAATACATATACATGTATAATCTTGTAAAGCATATTATAATCTTTTAAAGTCATTGTTTGGTCGCGTCTAAAATGTTACTATTGCAAATTGGGAATATAATAAATGCCATACAACATTGTTTTATTCCTTCTAAGATTCCTTATCACCTGTTCAAATATTTCATTGCACACATGAAGCATATTGAAATATTAAAACATTCTATTACTTAAAAAGTTGAAGTATACGAAAAAACGTGAGAAAAATAATTGACAATGGAATTTGTATTTTAGGCAAGATTTTTCATACGCGAAACTTCAACAGAAACGTGCCAATAAGCCTGGTTCTTACTTGCTTAGAGAAAGTGAAACGGAATACAATGTCTACTACTTGGATGCATGTAACAAAGAAGGCAAACTTTTTACCGAAAGAATAGAAGAAAGAGTGTTGTTAGATGATTTTATTATTACTGGTATTCCTGGTCAATATAATGCGTTAGCACAATGCGTTGCATCGTTCAAAGATTTCGAAGGAAATTCATATCTGACGGAATGTTTACCACCATCCGAATATGGTAATTCCTTCTCATATTTATTATGTTATAAAAATAAACGTTAACGGTCATCTATTAAAATTGTTTATGAACATATAAATAGATCAGTTAGCAACTTTATTTCGACATACAGTCGCTGACATTAACGTTCGGACTCTCTTAAAAGAAACAATATCTATTTTAACCCTTTGCACTCGAAGTAATTCCACTCCAAAATCGAAACAATATTTTTGTCTATAATAACTCCACTATAGATAGTTCATTTCCTTTCGTTTATACGAAATTAATTACTATGACTCGTGCTTAGAACTCCTAAATTTTTATCGATTTCTCAACTGCAAACCTAGCGATGTAAGAGTCGTTTAAATAATAGTAATACAAGTTTTAGTGTCGCCTTAGAGGCGCCATTCGAGTGCAAAGGGTTAATATACGACCTGGCTTTACTCGAGATGTTAAAGCGATTAATTTAATACATTATGTGAAAAAGAAATTTTGAAAAAATGAAATTGAATGTGAAATCTGAAACTGAATTTAAATGTAACGAGTAAAAGTTAAAATGCATGACTCGATAACTTTTATAACGTTTTATGATTTTATGACAGGCAAGACTTTATCAGTGCTACCCCCTTCTGTTTTCGACATACGTCATTGTACTCGTTTAACACAAAACCTACTGAGCATTAAAACTGACTGGTGTACATTATTTTATACAAATGACAAGATATAATTTATTTAGCATTTCTGTGATTTTTATTAAAATATAGGACTGAATAAAGGAATCTACTTAATCGATTTCTATGAAGACAATTTTATTAACTTCAACAATAGAAAAATAGAAAATGTAAGAAGGGTCATTTGACCCACTGTGGTAGGTTTAGTGTTAACATACCGAAGACGAAATGTAGTTGTAACTTTTTGCGGAGATGAATACTTTCCGAAATATTCATGAAAAACTACTGTTACTACCACATAAATCATCCGTATGCTTCCCATTTTTCTATTGTTCGACACGGCGGCTAGCGAGCAATCAAAAGATATCACCAGTATAGAATATAGATAGCTCGGGATTCCTCAGATATTTAACACGTTGAATGAATAAATCAATTATCAATTATCAATAAATTAACAGCATTGAACATTAACGCAGTACTGCCAAAATTAACCAGATTATACTACGAGGTGAAAACTTTAGTTTTTATTAACTAACAATTTTGTTCAATAACGCTGATCATTTCTATAAATGAAACAAATGAAACTTGTTCGAAGCATGCAAAATTCGCGTGACATTTAACGTGTTAATATTGACGAATGTGAGTATCGTCAGACTTGATCGCATGAAAAAAAAACTAACCGAGATCAATACCATTCTTATTTACTAGCAAATTCTATAATGTAATGTTAAATTATTTAATTTGAGAATCGTAAACGTTGCACATTTGCTTCATTCCCTAAAAAAAACAAAAGTAACTCGGACCAACATCAATTCCATTTGTTAGCAAATTTTATGATATAACGTTAGCTCATATATTATGAAATTGTGCGCTTCTTCATAACAACTGATACGCAGTCGGTAGTCTCCTACGACAATTCTGACGTTCATATTAACTCCTTGCCATACCAATTTCTTTGTAACTAAAGTTATTATAACGTCTTTTATGCTGCTACATTTACTTCGATGATTAAGCATTGATTATATTGCAAGTACAAATAAGTCTCCGTTGTTTTTCATCTTAAATTGAACATTTATTGCGAAAGAAGGGTACCTTCTGTTTTATTCAAAATAGAGTAAGACCCCGCTTAACGCGGGGGATACGTTCCAATAAGTTCCAGCGTTAAACGAGGCAACTTAACACGTACATATGTAAATATGTAATGGGCATCAGTGAAAAAGAACAAAGAATAAGAAAATTTATCAGTTCTTTGTTTGTTTTATATATTTTATAACATTTGTTGTTAAATACTTTTTAATACATTGAGTATAGACTTATTTATTGCTAATATCGATTTTTATTCATAAAACATTCATGAAGATAAAAAAAAGTTCGAATAAGGATCTCATCTTTATGACGAGGAAGGTTCTTCTTCATTTGACATTCTTTGTTTTTTTTTGTGACGAAGTCATCTAAAGTCTTCTGTCTTTTCGTGTTTCGTTCAGCAAGCAGTTGTTGATAACAAGATACCGCATCAATGACACTTCGTCTTGCCTTTGAACTTCTATCAAAATTTAAATCATTTTGTACAACTTGATCCATAATTTCCGTTATAGTGGCTAAACTTTTTTTTTAGAAAATCCATTGAGAGTTCCCTTTTCCCCTCATCTTCA
>CM052082.1:5183494-5319658 GCA_028453745.1 Agapostemon virescens | reverse complement strand
AAATGTTATTTCCGTTTAAAGAAAATTAAGGAAATACATGTTTAGGAGATTCAGTTTGAAATCATGATCACTAGTCTGACTCGTTGTTGTAGGGCAAGGAGTTAAGTGTTTCGAAGTAGATTTTGATCGATGCCTGGCAAGCAGCATTTCAGATGTGGACAATCGGCATTCAATGTTTCTCGGCGTCAGTTCATATGGAACCCAATTTCCTTGCTTTTGAATTATTCCCAATCATTTTAAACGATATGAAATCGCTTGTCGAGTCACTGATAATGCAAATGCAAGGTCTTCTTGCATTTGCCACGAATCTTGCTTCCAATTCCGCATCTTCGTACACTTTCGCCCTTCCACTATGTTCTTTGTCTTCGACATCAAATTCACCGCTGTTAAACTTTTAAAACCACTCGCGACAACTTCTCTCACTTAATGCAGCCTTACCATATGCTTCTACGAGCAATCGATGCACCTCAGCTGCAGATTTCGTCAAATTAAAGAAGTAAATCAGAACTTCCCGCAAATGACGTTTATTCGGCTCAAAACTAGACATTTTCGTACGAAAAAAATATACGACGCTGATACACGATCGCTAATATTTCGAAGTTATATTATTAATAGATGTACAACCTTACATCTGACACTAGTCTCATAACTTACTCTTAACTTACTGGTTGCGCTATCAGATTTCAAACGGCGGGGACTTATTTGTATTCCCAATAAAAGAATAAAATTTGATTTCGTCTAAAAAAAGGAAGGCAACATTTATATTTCTTAGACTTTGTTTAAAATCTTCGTCACAAATTTGACTTGCGATAACATAACAAACGGTTAAATATCTCAGAAATCTCCATCTCCTGTACAGATGATTGTGGGAGTCACGCAATAATCGTAATATTTTTTCGGGAGTATCTTGGAAACTACTAAAAATGATCACTACATTTCGAGTTTGGCATGTCAAAACGAATAGAAGGGCAGGGGGGGGGCGGTAAAGCCGAGTCATTAAATATCACATTTTAATGTTTGTATTTTTATATTTAAGATAAGTCATCGTTACTACTTTGTGCTCCTGAGAGTGCAGTCAGCGAAGTTGCAGCTGACGAAGAAATTGTAGCATCGGTTTTAGAAACTGGACCGCGCTGTGTACCGCGAAATCAACTTGAAATATATAAACGTTTTTTAAGAGGTACAGAAAATCAACATTATTCGCCAACAGCCCTTTACAGAGGAATTTGGAGATTGACTAAAGGAAAAAAGTTAGAGGTTGCTTTAAAAATTTTAAAGCAAGAAGAGGAAACCAACTATACGAAAGAATTCCTGGATCTTGTTGGAAAATGGTGTCAACTACGTTCAGGTACACTTGTAAGGTAACTAACAATTCATTATCTTGCCACGTATATTTAAAAGTAATTCCGAAATATATGGTAGCGATGTAGTTCACTAATATAGCAAACTCCACCAATTTTCAATGACCGAATTTGTCACCTTGCGATGAAAGTATGCGAGACAAATCACAGGCGAACAGAAATTTAAATACGACAAACCTTTTAAAATTGTATCAAGTTACTTATTTGACTGTTTTCATGAAACGCTAGAATAGTTCGTTTACTAGATAATATGTAAAAAGAATTGTTGCATTATGGATTGTATTGTTTTTCAATTATACTACTTGTAGCCGCATACGATAATAACAATTATGGTTATTCCTCTAGATTATATGGACTAACTGTGACACCATCGATTGGAATGGTTTTGGAATTGGTACGACTTGGACCTCTTGACGAATATTTACGTAGTTCTTCTTCTCAAACTATTAAAACAGTAGATATGGTAGAAGCAACGGCTTGTTTAGCTACTGCGCTTTGGCACCTCGAAGAAAATGGAGTAGTTCATGGCAATATTAGGTGCAACAAGCTCCTAGTACATGCACACACGAATAACAGTTTTGTAGTAAAATTGGCTGATCCGGGATTATTTGTATACACGAAAACAGATATTCATTGGCTACCTCCTGAAACTTATAACGATCCAGACTTAGCTAGACATAGTTTCCAAGCTGACGTTTGGGCTGTGGGAACAACGATTTGGCAAATCTTTGCTCGGTAATATCATTTGCTTAATGAAACAATAGATAATGTTAATAAATCATTATTTACGGTGTGCAATCAATGTGTATTTATGGTAATACTTTAAACGATACATTACTTCGTTTCAGAGGAGCTACATTATTACATTATCAAAATGCTGCTGTCATGAAAAGGCATTATGAATCTGGGAGACGCTTACCTATTCCAGACAGTTGTCCTACAGAAGTTTACAGATTAATGCTAGACTGTTGGGGAGACTTGAGCGGTTCTAGAAAACAACCACAAGCAATTATGAGAGATATTAACCAAATTTTATACCAAGTCTATAATTCTCGTAGAAGTCATGCATACACAACGGCTTTCCCTAAACCATTCAACTCTGAATCGAAAAAATTTGATGAGCATAATTCAGATAGTGCTGACAGCAAATCAATAGGAAGCGAATCAAGGTCCAGTAGTTTATTTACAGACAATACAATCCTTCCCTGGAACGATACCGATGATAGTAAGATACAACTGATTATTAATTTTAGTTAAGACAAAAAGTCCTTTTAATCTGACGAATCAACTTTGTTTTCAAGTAAAATTGTACAAATCAATTTTCACATGATTTCAGTTTAAAATTAATGTTTAGTTATTATTTCATCTTATTTCGATCTCTAATATTTGATCGGATATTGTAATTGTTTCGTTTGGGTTCTAGGTATGCAATGTTTAATGAATACTAACGAAAATTCCATAGGTAGTACCGAAGATCTTTCTGCATATCTGAATTTGTTATCGAGTGCTAAAGGAGACTCAGCGAGTTGCTCAATTTCTGGCAACAGGATTCCTAATATGAATCGAATCGAACACTCTACCCAAGCTCTTCGAATCGGTCATCCTAGCAACTTGGCTGAGGTAATAGCGATCGATGAACATACAACATTGGGTACTATTAGTTTGAAAATTACAGAAAGATATATCAAAATTATACATTCATTTTTAGTTATATCATATAATAATAATAATCTATTAATATAATATTTATCATAGCGATACATATTGATTTTATAGGTAATAGGACGAAATGAACCAGGAACAGAAGATTGTGGCTCAAGAGGAAGCAGTAACGGTTCTTTAGGACAATTAAGAGGAATATACGAGTTAGACATAGATTGTAATGTAATTTTACAAGGAAAAATTGGTCAAGGCTTTTATGGAGAAGTGTATAGAGGTACTCTGGAAAGAGATAACGGAAAGGAGATAGAACCGCAACAGGTTGCCATTAAAAAATTGAAAACCAAAGCTCTTGAAGCTGATATACGAGACTTTGAAAGAGAAATCGCCATAATGAAGGTACTGAAAATATTAAAGAGCAGTATTTCTAGTATTTAACATAATTACATATTTTATCTTTAAAATAAAACTTAGACCCTAAAACACCCGAATGTAGTGGAAATTATGGGAGTAATATCAGAACCAGAAGTCTGCTTAATAATGGAATACGTGAAGCATGGTTCGTTGCAAAGTTATCTAGCAATTCATAAACAAGAATTGACGCATAAAAGATTGTTAGGTTTTGCTTTGGACATCGCAACAGGAATGGAGTATTTGGGTAGTATGAGTATTGTTCACAGAGATTTAGCTGCAAGAAATATTTTAGTTGCAGATGAAAATAAAGTAAAAATCAGTGATTTTGGGCTGGCCCAAGTCACAGGAAAGAACGATTATTATATCTTGCAGACAGATCGTGGACTTCCTATTAAGTGGTAAGTGCGATAAATATTATTGAGTCAACTTTATTAAAACATGCTCAATGATGGTCAATTAATATTAACAAATTTATAAACATGAAAATATAAAATAAATTGTTATGTAATATTTTCGTTGGTAAAGTTTAAACAGTATTAAATCAAGGTGATTAAATAGTAATTCACACTATATTAATTAATATGATAAAATGATTTTGGAGGAATTTCAAATACAATTGTTCTTTAGGTATGCTCCCGAAAGTATTAGGGACGGAAAATTTTCTACACGGTCAGATGTTTGGTCATTCGGTGTAACTATGTATGAAACATTTGGCTTTGGCGAAGAACCCCGTTTACCTGGAATCGATTCCAGTACAGAGCGTCTTCAAAATGAGCAAGAGAAAGGGAGTACAGAATTGTTAGCTGCGTTAGAAAGAGGTACTCGTCTTCCTTGTCCGTCTACATGTCCACAAGCTATTTATGTAAAAATTATGTACCCTTGTTGGAATTTACAAAGTCATCAGAGACCAGATTTTGCATCTCTTTGTAAGGATATTAGAGATCTCCTTACCGAATACTAGCAAACAGATGTGAATATTAATATAAAAGAGTTTTAACGTGTTCATTATGGGTTATTCCATGCAAAATCAGACTCCACCCAGAGTAACATTTCGAATTTGGTTTTAATTCGAATGTGTTGTAATCTCTAGTCTTGAAACGTATCTCAAAGAAGTTTTCGAAATCTTAAAAATAGTTCGTTTTACAGACTTTTGAAATAATGGTTCACTCGTTTTCATTCAATTGTAACAGCTCAATGAACCAACCTATAGAAATTAGTTTTTGAATGTTTCTAGTAGAAACATATGTGTATCTAATAAAAATTATTTCAGTTGATAAATCTTATCTATAAAAATTCTTTATCATTTAATTTGCAATTGTTTTGAACAAGTTACAATTTTATAATAGTTAGGGATATATTGAAAAATGTAAACAAACGAGGATATAGTCCCAAATATCACATTTCTAGATCCATTTTAAAAAATATGGATTTTTTTAAATTGGTGACATAAAAATTAAAAAGGTACACCGAAATATACCACCTTGAAAAAAAGTTTAACACTTTATTTTAATGATCTGCGAAATCAATAATTCTTAAGATTTTAAAAAATCCCTTGTCATACGTTCATGTGACACTAAAAACTACAACATATTCGAACTTAAATGAAATCCGAAATTGAACTATGAAACATGTTCGATTTTGCATGACATGACTTAGAAGTCATAGATGACACCAGTTAGGTACACGTGTATGTATGCAACTTATAAAGTCTCGTATAGTTGAAGAAGAGTTACGAAATATCAGATACATTATGAATAATTAAATATTGTATTATTGTAAGTAACATTTTCCTGTCTTAATTTATAGTTAACACATTCAAATAATCGTGTAAATCATTATGTAACTGAACATGTAAAGGTAAGATTTAAATTGTTGCACTTCATAATAATTTAAGTGAATTGCAAAGGAATTTTAACTACTCGTTGATATATTAATTTGTTTTATTGAAATTTTTCTATAAAAAATTTGTTATTGCGATTACTTTCTAAAACTAGAAAAGCAACTACGATACCTACGAGTAGTCTTCTCCTGTAAGAGCAGTCGTAAAGTATTATTTTAAATAAATGATGACACAAGCTTGTACCTTTTACCGTTACCGACGACATTAATAAACTTATGGCTCATACGAGATACGAAACTTAACATCGAAAGAGATTAGAAAAATGAAATGTTAATACCATAATGTGATTTTTAGGAATTTATTGACGATGAATATTTTAAATTAAGGACAATTTTAAACTACGTTTATATTATAGATATATTTAAAATAGTTCTAATTTTTATGATAAAATAAGTGACATATACAAGGTATAGTATAATCAATAACACACTTAAAAAGCGATCATACTAGCTACTAAATAATTCTGAAAATTTAGAATGGAATTTCTTCGTAAGTAACTTTACATTTAGAAAAATTTTAATGAATTCAAAAATTTATATGAAAAAAATAGCTCAGGAAAAATTGTACGGTAAGATGAATTATATACATGTTTTAATATAAATTATTTATAAGAAACGGATATGTCTGACATTAAGCCATTAGTTACGAAACACTTGATTTATCTAACAACTGTAACTCTTCGACCCTTCTCCTATCTAAAGTGTAGAGATGAAGAATTACAAAAATGACTATTAAACAGTGTATAATTTACCAAGAATATTTATTATCAGAATTTTCGCAATACTTCCAACTGCCTGATATGTTGATGAATATTCTAAAAATTCAACAAAATTTTAGTTATCGCTAACAATGTGTTCTATACGAACACAATGAGGTGGTGTAGGTCTACATATATGGAATAGAACGTCCATAAGAAATTACGCGAATTCCTACCCATTCCCTGTATACAGGACGCAAAGTTTATTACTGACTAGATACAAAAAACCAGTGATTAAAAGGAAAGGAGGTCCGATAGTATATTCCTAAATATAACGATATAACGGACGTAGGCGATGTAAAACGAATGAGGGCTTCCGACGCGTTCGGTAGGTTATGTATTTTCCTCTGACAAAGAACAAAGTATCCATGGAAAAAAGGTGGAAAAAGGGTCTTTGGTCGTGCGAAGTATCAGGTATATACGTATACCTGAGATAGCTGGATTCGACACGAACGAAGAACTTTTGCTGGTACAACGGCGTCGACCTGCGCGAAACTGGTTGTCAGATGTCTCATCACATCCATTGTCGGCAGGCTTGCACCGAATCCAGGTAAAATAGGTAAAAACTGAGTTCTACCTGTGACGATGGTAACAGCTGAACCGCTACAATAGTACAAATTTCCTCCATTGTTGTGAATTTGTGTATAGATTCTTACATTTTAAAATGTAATTCGTGATCTTTTAACCAATACGAAGGACAATCTTCGCACCAGTAATTCAGCTCAAAAGTATTAGGTAAATCGGAAAGTTCCGTCCGTTTTTTTACAAAAAGTATAGCTTTATTCATGAAAGAAAATGAAAAAGTACGTTAATCAAAATATTGTCCATCGTTAGCGATGACTTTTTCCCATCTTTCGGGCAGCAAGCGAATTCCGCGTCGAAAGAATGATTCATCTTTGGAGGTTATCCAGGCGGAGATCCATTTTTCGAGATCTTCGTACGAATTAAATCGTTCTTCAGCAAGTGCGTGTGCCATTGACCGAAACAAGTGGTAGTCAGATGGGGCACAGTCTGGTGAATAAGCCTCATGTGGTAGCACTTCCCAGCGAAGTGCTTCTATCGTTTCCTTGACAATTTTTGAGACGTGAGGCCAAACATTGTCATGCAGCAAAATCACCTTACGCTGTCTCGTTTCATATTGTGGTCGTTTTTCGTGCAATGCTCGAATCAAACGGATAATTTGTTGTCGGTAGAGATCTCCTGTGACTGTTTGACCAGTTTTTAGCAGTTCATAGTATACCACACCTTCCTGATCCCACCAAATGCAGAGTAAAGCCTTTTTTCCGTGGATATTCTGCTTTGGCGTCGATGTTGAGGGTTGGCCAGGATCACAAATGGTTTTTCGACGTTTAGGATTGTCAAAATAAATCCATTTTTCATTCCCAGTGATGAGACGATGGAGAAACCCCTTTCTTTGTTGCCTAGCAAGCAAAATTTCGCAGATGGTTTTCCGCCTTTCAATGTCTCTTGGCTTGAGTTCATATGGGACCCACTTTCCTTCCTTGTAGACCTTCCCTAAGGCTTTTAAACGGTCGGAAATGACAGATTGAGCACAATTTAACGCTTCTGCAATTTGTTTTTGCGTTTGACATGGATCTTCATCCACCAATGTCTGCAATTCTTCGTCTTCGAATACTCGTGGCCGTCCAGAACGCTCTTTGTCCTCCAAAGAAAAATCACCATTTTTAAAACGTCGAAACCACTCTCTACATGTTTTATCGGAAACAGCATTATCGCCATAAACGTCTACAATCATTCGATGAGCTTCAGCTGCCGTTTTCTTCCAATTGAAACAAAAGACTAACACTTCGCGCAAATGACGTTTATTCGGCTCAAATTCCGACATCTTCAATGTAGAAAAAAACGAAGTTATTGATGCAAGCGTAAATTGTTGTGTACTGAGTTTTATTAACAGATGTTGAAACTAAAAAGCGTCTTACTTTAGAGGTTATAGTTACCCACAGTTCGAGCTACGGCTACTCGACGCTAGATGGACAGAACTTTCCGATTGACCTAATATTATGTCTTAACAAAACAGCAGTGTCAGTGAGCTATTGCCTGATTGCACGTCTCACACGCACTTGTATAGTTGTATGATTCGTTATACAATTTCCTCATTACTTTTTCAAGTAATGTCGATGATAGATCGGTAGGTGTAATTGAATATGAATTTAAGAACTTTAATAAATATATATATAGTCAGGAATGTTTATTACGTTTGTTATACCGATTACGATAGATACAGTGTTGCTTAAAGTATACATATACCAGCACTCATAGATGGGGCATAAACATCGTCCACTAATGAACGCATACAAAAATTTTTATAAACTATGATTCATTTTAACCCTTTGCCTTACGATTTAAGTTCCGATGGCGCGGGTCGTAAGTGACGGCAAGGTTGGTTACGCGTCGAGTCATTCATGGTTTGGCTGAGCGTTCGAAGTGGTGCAAATCGCAGACGTGTTATGATTTATAAATACTCTACAACGTCTCTGAAACGTTTTATTTACATATGGCACGGAGAACCTAAAGATTTATAGAATTTTTTTAATAGGTTTTTGCTTTAATTGCTCCCACTCATCCTGAATACATTTTTTTTAATTCGGAAATATTTCAAAATTGTCTACCATTTCCATATACAGCTCGGGCAAGATTGCCTCAACAAATTTCAATAATGTTAAGATCGGATGACCTTGGCCACTCCAAAACGGGAATTTTTTCTCGAAAAAAGTATTCTTTTCTGCTTTTGCAGTGTGCGCTGCGGCATTAATAAGAGTAGAAAAACTTCAATCAGGGCACCGAGCGACCAAGTAAATAGATAGGAACATCCGTCTTCCCCCAAATTATTCACACAGTACACAATACCATAATCCGTCGCATGATGTAACATCATATACTTCGAACGTAAGAACTTTACCGTAGGCATAAAATCTGGTCAGGTTACTTTTAAGCGACCGTTTCATGATGAATTGGTATATTCTTACCTCATCCAGCTTTCGCATATACATTGTTGCATTTATATCGGTAAGGTAGAAAGCGATTATTTCCTTCAATATATAACATTTTAAAAAAGTATTTACATGTTCATAAGACATTATTTCATATCTTTAACTACACAATCTACACAACGTGAACTAAAATTTAAATATGGTTATAAATCATAAAAAATAAAGAACTCTTCAAGCTTAGCTTTTCATTTTATTTTCGTGATGAGAAAACATGTATATGTACATACAATTACGGGTTAGGATTAGCATTTGGTCCTCGTCGACGGCCGTACGTTTGTACAACATTCACAAATCTTCGGTTATATTGAATTCGCCGTTTAGCCCTTCCGGTTTTCTTTTTACTCTTTTCTTGTTTCTCAACCTGAAGGAAAAATGAAAGTATTGACAATAAAATATTTACAGGCACGTAATACTACAAGCAAAATAATATGAGGATATTAGAAATTAATATATACAATTATTTAGCATGAATAAAGAACGTTAGATGAGAGGTGAATGAAAAGTAGTTATCCCTAAAACAACTGAAATGAAATCGATGTGTTACTAAATAAGTACTTCCCTTCCACAAAAGGTGACTAATTTCGACAGTGAAATGCAGGTAACCTGCGAGATATCGCTCTTTTAAACTTACAGATTCTGGCGAGAACGGTCACTATAGGAGTAGGATCCTCGTAAACTACGAGGAAGGGGGATACATGATATTCTGTAGTTTCTTCACTGTAAATACCGAAGCCTTACTGCATTAATAGAGTAAATATTTTCAGGTATTTAAAATTTTACTATTGAATTAATACTAGGATTGTCTTAAATATACAAAAGAAAATAAAAGTGAAATATTCTGAGCTCAGCATCGCTACATCTCGCTATTCCAGTTACACTCAATATGTACATTAGTTGTCTTTGTCGAGCAAATGTCAAGTAATAGGGTGTATGTAGTATCTCCAAGTTTCTGTGTGCCACCTTTTCGCCGACGGGAAGTACGTGTTTCAGAAAATTGTACCTTCATTAAACTAGTTATTGCTAAGCTTTAGAAGTTTTAATGAACACTTACTGGTAAAGCGACCGCGAGATGGAAAAGCATAAAATCTTATGAGTAGAATAAAATAATCGCTGTATGTACGTGTTATTGAAATGGGTACTTGTGAAGAAAATTGTATAATAAACTTTGGCGTCATAAGAATTATTATTGATCTGATTGACACATTTACCATTTTCGAACTTTTAATCATCAATATGTGTCTAACCAAATACGGATTTCAAAACTATTCCATACTCTATTTTAATTAAACACAGGCTATTTAATAGCTTTCAAGAAAAAACTTCCTACAGTGTTCCCACCTTAAACCTCGCCTGTAAGAGTAGTTGCATGGAAAAATGAAAAAAAAACTAAATTTTGTCTCATTTCACTCATTTAATTAAAATTAAAAAATTTTTAAACCATTTTTCAATTGCAAATCATGATTGTAAAAGATATAAAATACGAAGAAATAGATTTTGTAACCCTCCGAATATGGGAATCAAATATCGAAACGTATAATGCGAGTATCTACATTTGTATCACTGCGTTAGTATACTAGTAAAGTAAATAGAATACGTGAATAATAGCAGTAAACTATCAATACACGTAATGAATAAAAGAGCCAAAATTAGTTACTCTCAGTACACGGCGGAATTAATGAATTAGTTGAAATAAAACTTAAATATCTAAAGACGAAGGGTGAAGAATAACGACGATTTTAATAATGGACAATAATTACCTTTGGGGTTTGAGCTTTTACTTTACCAGCACGAGCTAGAGACCCATGCACTTTACCTGAAAGATTTTAATAATTTTATCAATATTGTTACTAATATTTAGTTATACCACAACAAAAATCAAATTATTATTAGTAACATATAATTAATTACATAAACAAATAACTTACCACCAGGAAGAGAAACCGTTAGTTCTAAAGTATTTGATGCGAGTTCCCCAACTTCATCTTCATCTGATAAAAGAAGTCCAGAACAATATAGATTAAAATCTGTATTTGCAGCTCCCTTTAAATCCACAATTTTACTCTGAAAAAAGATGTGTGAAGAGTACGTTAGGCACACTTCAGATAAAAGATATAAAAAATAAGTGTGATATCTTTATTTAAGAAATATATTTTGTTCGAAGGTTGTACGTAGAGTGCGGCGCAAACGAAAAGTTAAACAGAATAGACCTATTCTTATTGTAGAAATTAAGAGAACTATAGAAATAAGTTAGATATAGAAGTATACAGAGAAGCTGCAAACACCAAAAAATGTAGAGATAGAGTATATGCTGATAAAGTTTTATTATTGTAATAATAAATGAATAATAATAATAAATATGGAAATCTGTAATTGTAAAAAATCTTGTAAAACCATGTAAGGCAACTTATAGGCTTCATTGGCCTAAAGCATATATAATATTAATAATAATAAAAATAAAAACAAAAACGAAATAGGTCTAGCATTTAATGTATTAAGAGGAAAAATTAATTTATATTCAATATAATATTTGTTGGCAAATGTTGCGAATGGTAATCGACAAAAATTTGTTAGATTACCAGCTCATTAATTTGTACTTTTATGTTGCGTTGTTGCTCCTCCTAAAGACAGAATTTACTGTCTCCAGGTTATCTATGCAACGCAATTAAATATATTAAATTTAAATAGTAGATTACCTAAACCATAATGCTATCTCATTTGTAAATAGTAAAAATAGTTATTGTAACTTATAAATTATATAGTAAATTAGCATTAAATATTCTCACTTCCGATCAGAAACATTGTAAATATTGTGTATGGATAGATGATTCCGAATGATCGCTCAACTCTGCTGAGAAATGTAACACAATATTGGTTGAAAGATATCTCAGTAAGCCAATATTATTTCAATCACAAAATTTTTTGCTTTTAATTATTTTTTTCATAAAATTTTTACCAACATATTCGTAATACTTTTTGAATTAAACAATCGACCTGTATCACATTACAATATATTGGCCTATTGATGGCCTATATAATGGCCTAGTTGATCAGTCAAGCTTCATAACTCCAAAAAGGGTATACTCCTCAGTAATAGGAATAATACAAGAGTATAAATTTTAATTATTCAAGCATTTCAAGAAATTTTACTGTATTATCCAGAATCAAACAACAGTTCCATATATTTATAATAAAATGATCATAACTGTTGTTAAATTAAGTGAAAGTTGAATGCAAATATAATGATAGTATAAAAAAATTATGAAAAATATTTATTCCTTTCTTTATGTTTCATATTCTTTATGCGACTCATAACTAAAAAATCTCATATTTGTCTTTTCCTGTGTAATAGTATAAACTGTATTCTGTTAATTTTGCCCTTTAAAGAATTTATCCAGGTAAAGGTTATTTTTGAACCAAATCAAACAGCCATAAATCATCATAGGTTATCAAAAAAGATGTATTATACAAAATTTCAGTTCAATATTTTTCTCAGAAAAATAGTTATGGAGTAAAATGAATAAATCAGTTTTCTCTTTTCTTCCTGTGTAACTGTATGCTCATATGAAAAAATCTAACTATCAGAAACATCAAAAATAGACTTGTTTGACATGTTCTTAGGTATTATAAAAACCAATATAGAGTTGAAGTCTCCACGTGTTATCCAATTAAAACCAAATCTTGATAGTGTAATCAATATAGTGCCTAAGGTTCAAGTGTCAAAATGTTAAATTACTATTTTTTTTTAAATACTTTGAAGCTATTGAAAAATAATTTAACATAAAAGATAAAATATTTCTTTGACTATGTACATATTTGTTGCAATTAATTATGATAATGGAAAATACATACATGCCTATAGTTACCAAATAATCAACCAGTTGTTTATAAAATGAGTATAATTGAAATTGAACTTTTTTAACATACCTTTATTTCTCTAATAGTCTCATTTTCATGTGACTCAACGATAGTTGTGTGGTCGCCTCTGATGTGTAACTGCATGTTTGCTCTAGAAATTGAAGAAGTCAAACATTAAACAATGATACACAAAAAAAATAAAATTATAAATTCTCCAATAAATTGAAAAGAAATATTTTAATGTAGAATAGATGAGAAAGTAGAATCTTCATGAAATACTAACATGTTCATACAGAGTGAGTCACGTAATATGACAACTTCAAATAACTCGTAAGTTATTTATTGTATAAACAAACTTTTCAAATAAATATTGCATGGTTTCCAGATGTACATATACAGTGGATAAAGCACCAAATTTTATGTAAAAAGAATAGTACACACATGGCTTAAAATTAAATTACAAACACAATTTACCATTAGATTAGTAACCATATTGACTGAGCACATGAAACATTTTCTACTAGAAGATTATAATCTGAGAAGGTCTCAGTAAATATTGATTTTAAGTATTATTTGGTATAGTAGTTATTTATGTGGAATTTATTGCTTTAATCCGAATTTGAGAACAAATATTGGGCATTTCTTTTAAAAAACTGAAAGTGATGCTCATATCTCAATAAAAAGGAAAAGTAATAAAAACTGTGTATCCTGTGTAAACTGTACATACTCTTAGAAAACCGTGCAATATATGTTTAAAATTGTTTTCCATATGACAAATAACTTATAAGTTATTTGAAATCATCATGTTGTAAGACTCATTGTGTATAATATTTAAAAATGAATATGTTAAATTAGTACTTCATCCACTTACTTTTCATTTTTATTAATGTTTTAAATATGCTTGGTACACTTGCTATTACTGATCTATAATTTCTGATTCATTTATTATTATACCTGTCTATAATTTCTGAATACACAGTACTCAATCTTTATACTTTACAGTTTCTGGTTTAACACATTTGTCATCAGATGTCGTATATATGAGTCAACTATGATTTTTATTTTTCTATGAAAATGACTTGAAGTTATATGAAATATTGTTAATATACTAAAATGTATGGCTCACACGAGATAATAATTTTTTATTATATATATCTTATCATCTGATACGTTGCGTTTGTACAGAAGTATATAATTACCAAGAATGTTACAAAGACAAACCCTAAGTTCGAACATATTAAATACTATTTTTTTTGTTACATTGAATAGAGTTAACATTCAGGATTATGGAACTATTAACATATAATTTTAAATATATGTAATACAATATTTAAATGTTGAATTCTTGCAGAATATAATGTGTAATAAAGCTATCACAAATTGCATTACTTAATTCTGATACAAATACAAATTTCATTACATAATTTCATAACATAACAATTTCTAAGCAACATTGTACGCACCTACTTACTTCAATTTTTATAATGTTTGGCATGATTCAATTCACATACTAGATAATCTGATAACAGTGATAAACTTGTATCATATAAAGATACGATACCTTTATTTTTATTTGTGTCACATGAACTACTAATGACTCATTATGTATTTTTCATTTTGATCATTATCAAGTTCTGTTAGCAAATACTCTAGTATTATTACATATATTATTTTATCCTCAAATACCCATTTATGCATTTGTATTCCACCATATATATATGAACCATATAGATATTTTAAATAAAGATTCACATCAAACTGTCTATGCATGAAACATGTAAAATACCTTTCTTTCATACATATATTTCTATGTAATGTCATTTATTGAATCATTGTTTACTTTGCCACATGTTAATAAAAACTTATGTTGTAGTTTACCTGTCTCCAACAATATACATACATTTATAAACGTCACAGGTTTTTGAAAGTTTTAATATTTCTTACATTAATTTACTGTGTGTTTACACTTTTACTAATCAATACTTAATGAAATTACTTTAACATTCATTATATTTTGCCTTTTACTTCACCATTATCTACTTGAAATCTCTTAAACATCATGCGAATACGATTCTTTGTTTAGCGTAATAACTTTCCATAATAAGAGTAAAATTTTAATGTTCTTTGTGACATTATATAGATGTATGCAATAATAGAGTGTAATTTCAAAAGAATAAATATTTTAAGAATTATTCATTATTTCGACAAATATAACAAACGATATGGAAAATGTTAACTGTGAAATTAAAGATGGACGATTAATACTAGCACGTGTTATCAAAAAAACGTAATTAAAACTTTAAAATAAACATATCTACAACGAAAAATGTTAATAATTCGCGAAGCTTTTTAAGAGTAAAGTTATTCATGCAATGTGACTAATAAAACAACACTATTTACTAAAGTTAAAGTAGAACAGAAAATTGGGTAAACTCACCAGTAGCGCAATAACGGCCAAAAGAACGATCACCCTGAAGTTGCTAAACATGTATAACGATCTATTATCGATAACTCAACGAAACGATTAATCGATTGGATTTTCAACATTTGTTAAATAATCAATCGATTGTTAGAACATATTCAAATTATTCTTACAGATATCTCATTACATTTACAAAATTGTAAAAAAAGTTAATATGGAAAAGTAACAAAAATACTAGACATTAACAGGAAGATGATTAGTATAAAAATGACGGTGATATATTGTAAATAAATGTATTATTTGGAATATATATAAGAATGCAAGTTATTAATATTTTTATAATGTTTGTTGTAATTTCATTCTATTTTATACACAATTAATGAATTTATGTATAAAGTTGCAGTCATGGACGGTTTCTGTATAGAAGTGAAGCTTCGATGTTGTTTTTAAAACCTTTACACGCATGCGTCTGTAAGTTCACCGTAAACATAACCTGAAAAATTCGTATTCAAGTGCCACGCGGGCATATGTTTAAACACCTTAAACTTCCTCAAAATAAATACAAGATACGTTTTAAATGTGTAAAAGCATGAAACACGATTAAAATCATTTTTTCAGTAATATTAGAGTAGAACAGAGATTGCTCATACCTAGGGTTTTAGAATTCCCACTTTTCAGCACTAAGTTTACTTATAAGCGAGGTATAAGAATAAACCAATCACCTAATGTATTTTTCTATTTTACACTCGAGGAACTTTAAGATTCCCTTACCATTTTTATGTTACATTCTACCGTATCGGTCGGAACTAATACTGTGAAAGTAAGATTGTACAAATGAAATGTTACGTTTATGGTACATCAATCGCTATTGAGTGTAAAAGTCAGTCTCGGAGGCGTACGCGTCTACAAAGAACAACCTTAATAAACCGATGTTCCAAGCTCTGGCAAAAATACTAATTAAAACATCTGGCATTTCAGATGGACTGTTCCTCGAAAATAGTGGAGCACAGGCGTCCGTAACGTAAACTTCTTCTTTCATTTAAAACATCATTTCACGTTTCATTTCATCCGTCTCCCTGAACTGCGGGACGGACGCCTCAACATTATGATATTAAGCTGCATAGAAAATGATTGCGAAACCATTAAATCATCTTTCCAACATTACAAATGATGATCAACCCACTGAGGATGGGGAAATTGGAAGACATCCACGATAAGTAGCTACACGACATCGGTTTAGGAGAGGAGACTACCCCTCGAATTGAACATCTCGAGGCTCTACCACTGACGCACCTTGGAACCGAAGGTTTGATGGAAGGAGCCGAGGAAGATCACGGATACATTCTAATTTTTATTTAGACGGACCATACTAAATACTGCCAAATAGAAATATAAAGAAAGTAATCTATAATCAGTCCTGTTTCGATTAATTTTTCCATCACATAATACTTTAGTATTTTAAGGCGTTTGAACCCTTGCCGCAAATTGTCAGAATTCTACCTGTTCGCTCCATCTGGAAACAGATTTCGGAATTGTATACCTAGATCGAACATAACACAACACTAGTTTTTCTCGTAAAGCAATTTTCTAGGCACAATGCCAAAGTTAAAATTACTAGATGTAGAGACTTTTTTATTTATATATTGTTCATGTAAACACATAAGAAAGTACAGCCTAAAAACAATCTCCTAAATTCAGCACATGATAATAAAGTTATTTTTGGTTAACAACGAGGATTAAGTTATTCACTATTAATTTCTGGACCTCAGAGTTTTCATTTTAAGTAAGAAGACTGAATATCGTTGTAATTCGCGACAATATAATTCATTTTACAACATCTGTCAGTCAGACCGTGAAGCAGTACTATCTCAATTGTAGCAACGTGTTTCCGTTGTTTGCTTCAGCTAATCAAAGTTAAGAGAGTTTTTCCTCTCTGTAATGTCACGTTATGTTACACGAATTACGTGACGTTATGGAAGGAATAATGTATTGCGTTCATGTTCAACGTGAAATGAACCAATGAGAGGTTGATCACATGATAGTTCAAGCTGCTATTGTTGTTTGACGAAGTTTGTTGCTATTTTGAATGAACAGTAGATACCGCATACTGTGTGTTTTCAATATGTATCAGGACTGTTTCAATATACTGTTCTAGCCTAATCGTAAAATTGAAGTACAATTTACACAATAAGACTCGTCTTTGTTATACTTAAGAAGATTATCTTTATCTTTTAAAAGTAGCAAAAATTATAGATTCCATGGCATTTCCACTTAATGATCAAATCTACATAAAATCCTTCACACCTAGACAACATCAAGTAAGAATTTTTAAATTGTACTTATAGAATAAGTGACAGTTAAATATTTATGTAATATTTGAATTGTTACAGGTAGAATTATTTTATACTGCCAAAGAAAAAAACATAATAATTTGTTTAGGAAAAAATTATGAACAAACTTTTATTGTAATAAAATTAATTCAAGAATTTGCTACGAGTAACAGAAGGTAACATTTTAATTTAAATCAGCATAAATATAAATATTTTATGTATGTATGTATTGTAATTTAAATGATTTAGATTGTTAAGCGAAGGAGGAAAGAGATCAGTATACATATTAACAGATGTAGAAAAGTATCAAGTGAAAGCAAGTTTTATACAACAATTAACGGACTTAAAAGTATTACTATGCGATACTTGCTCACCAACAGAATTTTTAGAAAATTATGAAAACTCTCATGTAAGAAACATTATGAATATGTTTTATTACATTTTTTATCACTTTATGAAATTATTTGTTTTATATAATTTTATTTCCGATGCTTGTTAATCATTTTGTTTCAGGTGCTTGTTACAACTTCTAAAGTATGTGCAGAATTATTACTAGAAAAGAAGATTTTACCACATGAGATAAATCTAGTCATTGTTGACGAGTGCCATAAGTCTATAGATGATAGTAACATAATATTCATTTTGCAAACGTTTTTAAGCTGTACCAATGTTCCTAGAATAATTGGATTAGCAGTACCATTGTTTAACTTAACCGAAGAACCTGGAAGATTAGGGCTAGAAATACAAAATGTAGAAACTACATTTCAGTGCGAAGTTGAAACAGCAAGTGATATATTATCTATATTACGGTAAATTTAATAACAATTGAAGAAAGAGTAGATACTTGGTAATTAATTTTTTACTAAAGGCTTTACATTAATGAAGCTTAAAAATTCATAGTCCATGTAATAATTGTTGATTCATTTGTATTTACGTGGCTAAATAACTGTTCGTACAATGATTATTTTATGAAACTGAAACAAAAATAGTTGGGATCAGTATTGCAAGCTTTATTACTGCAAAGGCATTAAAAAATTAATGTCCATCATTTTTGAAAATCTTTTTCTATTTGTCAATTATAAAATATTTCAAGTTAATTGTATTAACTTTTTTTAATAGCTACAGTCCTAAGCCTAAAGAATATGTAGTAGAATATTCTGAAAGTGAAAAAGGAGAGTTGCATAATACTATTGAAAGTTATATATTACATGTTATTGAGTTTTTACGCGATCATCGTCATGACCCAACAGAAATATATAACGAAGAGTTTTATGAAGATATAAAAAAAATACCTGATCCTACAGAGAAACCTATTGAGATGATGCAGGATTTTTTGTATGTGTTAGAAACACTTGGACCATGGTGTGCCGATCGTGCTGCACTTGCTCTTTTAATTTTAACAGAAAAATTAAAAATAAAGACTCCCTATGAAAGACATTACTTATTATTAAACGTGGTAGCATCTGTGTTTACAAAAATACGAGCTTTATGTGACAGTGCATTTGAAAATTTACCTGTAAAAGAGAGAATATATAAATACACTACACCAAAGGTTCATAGATTACTACAAGTCTTAAAAACTTATACACCCTATTACAATAAGGATGCAAATAAGGTTTATGATAAAGTGAATAAAGTAAATAATTTTAATAATTTATCGGTTAAAAACGAAGAAAATTCTTGTAAAAATAATATTGGACAAATTAGAAAGTCAGAATATGCTTGGAAAAGTAATGAAGAAGACTATAAAAGGACATCCAAATTCCAGCGTCACTTGCGTGGAATTACAGATCATAATTTACTCTGTGGCGTAATTTTTGTGGATAAAGCATTTGTAGCAAAAATATTATTTTATTTATTATATGAAATTTCTATACAAGATGAACACTTATATTTTTTATCACCGCTTTATACAATTGAAAGAAATCCAGATGATATTGGTTATTCAAAAGATTTAGATGTGGAGCATAGAAAACAAGAAGAAGTTTTAAAAAGATTCAGAATACATGAATGTAATTTAATGATCTCAACTTCAATTCTGGAAGAAGGTTTGTGATTTTATTTTTATTCGATAATTTATTTTCATAGTTTATGAATGTATAATTCCTAATAATGGTTTATTTGTACCAGGTATTGATATTCCCAAATGTAATTTTGTGATGAGATATGATTTCCCAAAAACTTACCAATCTTATGTACAATGCAAAAGTCGAGCAAAAGCTGTGGATGCGTTACATATAATATTAATACCAAAAACAACTTCGAAAGATTGTGTTTGGCAATTAGCGCAATATCACTACATAGAAGAGGTAATTATGTTATGTAATTTTCCAAAATTTTTCGGAGTATGTACAATTTTATATACTATTTAGGTTTGATAGTTTAATTGTTAATAATACAGTTAAAATATTATTTACTGTCATATTCTACTTTATTTAATTTCTATTTTATAGCATAGATTCTTTTAATTTTAATACCATAATATTCAAATAGGTACATTTGAATCTATTTAATTCGATTTATTCATTTATTGCACTTCTACTATATATGAGCTATTCGAAATTTCTAACAAATGAAAATTAATATGTGTTTGTTATAGATATTATTAATGAAATGTTCTAATAAAGAGCCTACCGAAGAAGAAGAAAGTGAAGCAGATTTATATGCTGCTATGATACCACATTATAAACCCCTTGAAGGAGATGATGTACCTGCAGTAACTTTCAATTCTGCCATATCATTGGTAAACAGGTAGCGCAATATTGTAATTGCATGATAACGTATATATTTCTAGTATTTATTCTGTTACTAAACTGTATACATGTATTTGATATTATTATTTGTTTTATATTTATAGATATTGTGCAAGATTACCTAGTGATACTTTTACAAGATTGACACCAGAATGGTCTATTTCAAAAGTTAATGTAAACAATACGCCTATGTATACATGTTCGTTACGACTCCCTATAAATTCACCGATCAAATATATTATATCGGTAAATATTTACTTTCAAATACATATGCACTGCTTGCATCTTTCCATGTAAGACTACTTATTGAAATTTCAATTTTAGTCGTATCCTATGCCCAATAGGGCTATGGCGAGACGAATGGCAGCATTGCAATTGTGTATCGATTTACATAGAAAAAATGAAATCGATGATCACTTACTACCTATTGGAAAAGAAAATTTTAAAGCTAAACCAGAAGATGAAAAAGTACCTGCTCTTCCAGATGAAAGTGAAGTAGATTTTTCTGAAGCTCTGCCTGGAACAACGAAACGTAGACAATACTATTATAAAAAGGTTTGTTCGTATTAATATCGTTATCTCTTGGAATGTAAAATATAAACTGTAAAGAGGAGTTTGTTATATCTGATGGAAGTTTCAATGAATAATAGTTTTAAAAAAAATCTAAGAAAAATTCATAGAATACCCCCAAACATTCTAAATTGAGATTATTACAATGATTTTGACAAAAAATTTGCTGAAAACTTTTATATTATACATAGTATAAAGCAGAATACGTAAATTTTATAAACTGATTGAAATCGTACGGACTCGAATGACACCCTACACAGTTTAAGGGTTAAAAATGAGTATTTTCTTGTTTTTATAATTTTCAATTCTCCATATAAATTTTACATTTTAAGATAAAACATGTACTTTTTAGACAGCTGAAGCTTTAACGGATTGCAGACCAAAAGTCGGAATTCCCTCCTATCTATATCACATTAAAATGGTCTTAAGCTGTCCTTTACCCGAAGAACAAAATACTAGGGGTCGACGCATTTATCCTCCCGAAGAATCAGCTATTGGTTTCGGCATTATAACATTGAAAGAAATTCCTAAGGTAATATATAAAATATAAAAATTATTTTCACGTTTTTAAATACCTTAAGGGATGAGAAAAGTTTTAATGGAATCAAATAATAAATATTTCATTACATTTTGTTCAATCTACTTTTGTTTTATGATAACGTTTTAACATTGTAATAATAATTGTAATTAATTTGTACTACATATGCTAACAATTATTGAATTTTATTATTTTATTTTTAGTTTGTTATTATTGAATATAAATTGTATAAGACAATAGCAGTAACAAGAATTTAACTGATTCATACAGATTATCACAGTCAGTTTTAACAAAATATTTATTATTTGATATTTGTTTAAGTGTGCATACACAATAAGATTTCATTGAGCTTTAACCCATACATAAACCTGCTGCTAGAAGAAATAATGTCTGCTTTTATGAAAATATGTTTTATATTATAAAATAAGGCACTTATCAATGAAAATGTTGAATTTAATTGTAATTTTATCGATTTACTGTAATTGAAACTTCACTTTCTCTTATATAAGAATCTTTGGATGCAACACATTGCATGATATTTTTTTAAATAGTATATACTAGCTAGCTATCTGTTTGAATATTTTTATAATATGCATAAACTACTTTCCATCATGTAACTATACATCAAGTATAAGGTTTTAATATTAGAAAGAAGAAGTAGAAGGAAAAATGCTTTAATGCATAGCTGAAAATTAAAGAATTATATCTCAACATACAACAAAAATCAAGATTAACATAGTATGTTAGATTAACTATTTAGAAATAGACAATTTGCCAGTAACAGTTTTTCATGAAGTTTTTGATTCGAGAAGTTCGTAGTTATTATCAAGAATGAATGAAAACTAGTAACAAATGAATTTGTACTTCTTGCAAACAGATTAATTTATCTGTTATTTTCAATTTAATAATAATACTTAAGAAATTGAAAACAAATAACTATTTTTATACTTTTTATATTGTTCTATATGCTTTATTTATTATTAGTCATTAATACACAGTGGATGTTTATGCAAAAAGAATTTCTATCTGCATTACAATAAACTAGAGTGATATAGAAATTTATTTTCTGTCTCAATACATTTAGTAGGGTAAACATAATATAACAAAATCTTTAAATTTTTTAAATGTTTTTACTGGTTTAAATTAACAATACTCTCTAAATAACACTATTTTTTATAATAATGTTTAAACTCAACCGTTAAATTATTAGAAACACTGCAACAGGGATGTCAGACAGACTTGTATTCACCTAAAAATTCTTCGCCTTCTACCACTAAATGCAGTTTCATTCTCTTTGTAGTAAGAATGAAGTGGCGTCACGTATTCTATCGAGCCACTGTTATTTACTTCGTATAGAAAGTCGTGGAGGAGGAATTTCGGAGAGGGAAGTGTACGGATTCTGACATCTCCAGATTCTAAAGATTTGCTTAGACGGCGTTGTTCAAGCATGAATGCGAGTGAAAATTAAAGAAATTAATAAGATTAGCGAATTAGAATAAGAACAGAGAAGCGGGGATATAAGTAAGAGCAAGCAAAAAGCGATGGGATCGTAGAAAAGAGCAATTTTATACATAGAATCTTCGAAAAAAGAGAAAATTGTCATAACGGGATTCGAATCCGCGTGCTTTCTGGTCGTAGTTGATAGACTACTTTACGGATCCACGAAGCCCTTCGACTTTTTCCTAAGCTCGCATATAGTAGTAGTGGTCGGAGGTGTAGACGAATTGGCATGGACTTACAGTTAGGGCAAGAAGGGGATGAGCGAGCAAAGTAGGCTAGTAAAGAAGGAAAAGAAGGTACTAAGTAAAGAAGATAAGGTAGAGAGTAATGAAAACAAATAGGGAAAGAAGAATAACAGCGAAGAAGAAAATGGGATTGGAAAGCTTTTGAAAAGGATAAGGAAAAAAACAAAACGGATGATTAAATAAACAGGAAAAAACAATACTGTAGGGATGAAGAAATAAAAGAGTATGAGTAAGATTTGATTTACAAAGAAACGAAAATATAAGAACTAGTACAAAAAGCAGGGACAGAATGGATGAGCGAAACAGATGTAAAAGTGAGGCACCAAAAGTTAGGAACTGATAGAAAGTGAACGAAATGTCAAGCAGAAGAAGAGAGACAGAAGGGAACAAATTTTTAGGAAGCAAACTTAAAGATCAGGGACAGAAGGAGAAGAAAAGAAAGAGGTGAATCTATTATTTTGGAATGTGAGAGAATCAATGGGTAGGCAAAAGATTTCTGGAAATATATAGAGGCATAAGATTTTATAAGATTCGTAGAAATAGTATAGTTGAGTAATATGGTCAAAAATGCTTCATGTAAAAGTTTAACCGTCTATCGTGACCAGGGGTGAAGTTATAGGGTAAATTCGGTTTAGTAAGTTTCGACCGAGTTTTTGTTATTTTATTGCATATAGAAATTATGAAAAATTCTGACATGTCAATGCTGTCGATGTGAATTTTTAAGAAGTTTTACCGATTTTTATGTTGAAAATCCTGGTTATAAAAAGTGAAAATTCCTGAAAAATACAGATTTCGCACAGAAGCAGTTTTAGCACCACAACGAAATTTTTATAGAAGCACCGTTATATCAAAATAGTGACTTCAGAATTTTTTCAGATTTTTTGACGTAAGATCACTAAAAAAAGAGTTTATATACAAGCGCGGATTTGAACCTAAATTCGGTAATCGGACGATCAATCAACGTTGCTATTGGTAATATCGTCAGTACTTTTGAGTATACATATAGCTCCACGTGGATAAATCGTCAACATAATTCTGTCTTTTCAGATATGTGTATTGTTTATCACGACGTAGAAATGTTAGTATTATACAGGGTGTTCATTTGAAAACTTTCCAGCCGAATATGTCAAAATGTATAAAAGATAATAAAAAAGTGTAAAATACGTGTTTAAAGATTTCGAGGGGTAAAGGGGGTGGCAGTATCTGTTTTTTATTTGGGTGGCGTTTTCACGGTCATTTGATGGTCAACTTTGTCTTTTTTTCAAACGGAAACCTACATTTTTTATTATGACATATTATTGTACGTAAAAAGATCAGCAATTTTCATAGGATCATTTGTTATCCTCGCACTAGTTTCGGAAATAAAATGGCCTGCATTAATATTCGGACACCATGATACTTGAGAAGTTCTTGCTGTATATCTCCACCGTTAATGAACTTGAAGAATTCGTTGTTTTGTAATGATAAAAAACACTTATTTTAAATGCTAGAAACATAGTTTTTGTTTATTTAATTTGTACACTTTTCGTATTAATCAATGGTAAATAAAATAATGCTCAATTTTGCAATCACAAAAATATTCGGACCCTTTGCTAATTATAATTTTGTAACTAAGAATGTACATATACTTTAACAAAAGGATATCAATTTTACTTCTTTCTTGGATTACCCTGTTGTTTAGTTACGTGGCTCAATCGTTTGGGCATACTAGAAATAACGTTATTTAAATATTCTAGCAGTGATATTCTGATTCAACGATCTAAATAATTCCACAAATATTCGATTGGATTTAAATCCCGTGACTGTGGAGGAGGTTGCAATACTTTTGGACAATTGTACAATAAATATTCTTGAACTACACGTGATTTGTATTTCGGATCATTATTTTGGTAAAATTTAAAACTGTGGCGAATGTTCATATTAGTGGCACTTTTCATTAAATTTTGTTTCAAAATAAGTAAATATTTATAGTTATCCAGAATTCCATCGATGAAAACTAATTCGCCCATTCCAACAGCCGAGATACAACCCGAAACCATTACACTTCCTCCGCTGTGTTTCAGGGTGGGTCTGAGATTTTGAATATGAAGCTCTTCATTGACTTTACGCCATGTGAGTTTGTGTCCATCGGACCCAAAAATATTGTATTTGTTTTCATCTGCAAAAATGACATCTTTGTGAACATACCACTTCTTTAGAAATGTATTTCATGGCGAACAGTAATCTCTTCTTTCGAATCGCATCGTTAATATATGGTTTTATTCGTGGAATTCTGCCATAGTATCCACTTTCATGAAGAGATAACTTGAACGCGAGAGTGATACGAATGGACGAACCTTTTTGCGAATACTTCGCGTTAGTAAGTTTTATCCATTTAATATTTCACTTCCTCAACAATTAAGTGAAAATAATGTTCAAAGACGTTTAAAGTTTTGCTAACGGAGACTATGAAAACTAGAAGATGATGGCATTTTTTTTTCAATAAAATTTTGTTTACCGACGAAGAGACGTTTACAAACCATGGGGAAGTTAATCGTAATAACCTACACAACAGGTAGACAACCCACGATGGTTAGCATGTTAAGGGGAGAATCCAATTGAAGGCCAGAAATTTTCAAGATTTTGCGGAATTTTTTTCGACAGAAAGAAATGATGGTGCATTTTTGAAACTTTGGAATCTATTAATATCTATATTAGAGTACAAAAATATATATTTTTTAATGTATAAATTTTTAAAATGGACGTCTTATTACTAACATATTCCAACAGGTCCACGCGGGAGGTGGAAATCGGCGTGACATGTAGCGCCTGTTCTATCCTTCCGAGTCAGAAATAACATATTATTCATATCAATAGTTTCTAATTGTACCTAAATCCAAATTAAAAAATTGAAAATTGGAAGATTTATATGCGTTTGAAAAAAATATTCATTTTTTAGAGGTTTTCTTGTGTACTTTTTTTTATATTTTTTGCAATAAAAAAGTACTTTTTACAAAAACAATTAGGTTTAGCGACAAGGTAGTAGTGTTGCGATGTTGTGATAAAAATTTCAGAAAGATGGATTGAATAGTTTTTGAGTTACATTTCCCGTCAATTTGAGAAATCATGTTTCGAGAAAAACGCGTTTAAAGTTTTGATACGTGAAAACTGTATAATATTTACAACTTACCGGTTAATCGGCAATTCCAGGACCATATAATAGCCCTTCAGCTTCCTCGAAAAACTCGTTTTGCTGAATTTGTTGTTCTCTTTGCCTTTTTCGGGTCTCCTTAGAGATTGAATGGCCTTGTCTAACCAGCCGGTGCTCGTTCATTTTAGCAGCGTACTCAAAAAAAAAAAAAAAAAATATTACTTGCAGCTCTGCCATAAGTTGCAACATTGCAGCGTGGCCCTCATTAAAAATTGTAGCCGCAATTAAAGCGGCTATTTCTACAATTTTTGACCCTGAATTTAGGTGTTTAGGCGCGAATCGCCAGATTGTTGCATTGAAACATTCGTTCGCATTCTGGGTATGGCCGCCTAAACACCTTTTCAATATGTCTTCCTTCGACATATCTTCATAAATAGGTAGAATATGTCTTTGAACTTCTGAATTGAGGGGTTCAGGATGAACAAATTTTTCACCGGTCGCTTTGCTTTTCTGTCACTTACACCAGCTGTTTTCTCCCGGCGGACAGTAACTGTGTTGTGAATTGTCGTTTGTGCAGCACAAGTGGTAGAACGTAGCCATGATTTCTCTCATCATATCTTCAACACTGTTAACATTCCTTCGTATGGCTAAGCCATAATAGGCGGTAAGTTTTTTTTATTAACATTTCTGTTAACTTACCCTTCCCATCGAGTTTTTCCTTCTTTTTAACGGCTCGGAGTCGAGTGCCCATTCTCTTTTCGACGTGACCGATGCACTCACTTTTTATCACGATTAAATCGTCGCCATATAGATTGCATTGCAATTGTAATAAACTGCAAATTATCGATGCTTTGCCTCAGCGGCGCTCAAGAGGCGTGTCATGCTTGGAGGCTATAGTTTCAAAAGTACTTCGAATTTCTTTTTCAAATTTTAGGATTATATTCTTGACATGTTATAACTAACCAAATATGCAAAAAAAATTGCATTTTTTGAAAGTTCTCAATGCACTTTCGACATTGAATTAGCCGTCTAATATTAATTTGGCCGACGGCATTGGTGAAGATCGAAGAAGAATTGCGAATCGCTCGTCGTATACTCAGATATCGAGAATCGCCACCTATTTTGCGTCTTAGAAACGCAATCGCGCTAACAGGAAGTTACAACTCCGTTCGAATACGCGACCGTGAGGAACGGGACGTTACATTGACTTTCGTATCTCCTTAACGCTTCCACCTGTAATAAAATTGCGAATATCTGATTATGAGCCCCTCGAGACCAGAGAAGTTGAATCTGATGCATTTTCTTCTATCTTCGAAAGCAAGCGAGTTATTCAGAACTGTCTCAAATGCCTCATCCTATTTATACAGGAAGTTCGATTATAGGTGGGAGAAAATTTAAAGAATGATCTTCCTTGACGATCTATAATGACAATAAACAATAATGTAAGCGTTACGGCTTGCTCGGTTATTTCTACGTCGCAGAGGCACGGCTAGGGTGTTGTGAGGGTTATTTCACTTGGAAGGTTCACTAGGAAGGTTTTGGGCTGGTAGAGTCAGAGAGCCTGGTCCGCGAAGGTCCGGCTGTTCTGTGTTGGATTTTGACGTGGTGGAAAGACTGGACTGCAAAGGTCCGGCTGCTCCGAGGAATGTCTGACTAAGCAGTTGCCAAATGCCTACTGATTTTTTGGGCCGTTTTGGCCGGTATTTATACTAATTCTAAAGCTAGCTCCGTCCAATCAGGGGTGCGTATAACCGAGCGCGAGGAGGGGTTTTATGACCGTACCTGCTCGGCGTGCGGTGGACGCGGGATTCGTACGACTTATTTACTAGCTATACAAAAATGATATTTTAAACGTATTCGCGCTACAAATTAGATTTTAAACGTATTCGCGCTACAGTAATAAATTGCAATTTTAGTTTCATTTTATACTTATTAACAATTAAAAATCCGTCTAAATGCTGCAGCTCGATCAACAAAGTCATACGTTGCTATCGCCACAGAATTGTCCCGATAGTCACATACATATTCAGTAGCGCACGAAAGTATTCGGATACTCTTCAAACCTAAATAACTTTTTTAAGATTGGACCAAACGTCTTGACTATTCTTGAGTAATTAGTTGCATTGATTTAATAAATGATATACAAAATAAATTTTGTAAATATTGGAACTGATATGAATTACATGACCAATAAAAAAGGAACTTTTTAAATATTTTTTATTTGAGTCACGCACAAAAAATTTTAAAGACGCATCTGGTAGATCTATGATAGTTATACGCATGCAGAAAAATTCATTAAATTCGATCGACGTACACACGAGCTACGTGCCATTGAAAATTGTGAAAATCGCAATTTTTCATGATTCTTGGTCAGTTTCTGCTTAAACTACAGAAATTCTTACATCTTTCTACGCGTGCCATTTTTTCCAACGTCAATCGATTTCGGTGAGATTTTCAGCATGTGTATAACTAACACAGTTCTGAAAAACGCATATTTTAAATTTTCATTACGAGTTGAAATAAAAATGTTTTAAAAAATGTCTTTTATACTTTCCCACGTAATTTCTACCAATTACAATTATTTCAAAATTATTTTTGCATATCATTTAGTAAATAAATGCTGCTAGTTGCTCCAGAAAAGTCAAGTCGTTTGGTTCAATTTTGAAAAAGTTATTTAGGTTTGAAGAGTGTCCGAATACTTTCGTGCGCTACTGTAGATACTGGTGGTGTGATATGATGATCCTCGCTGTGTATACTATCTGCCTCATACCTAGTTGAATTATTTTTATTCTAAATAACAATTGACTTTCTATGTTACAGAGTACACGTAATATTTAACTAGTATTACCTATTGTTTGTTATGAAATAATAACGATAACATTATCAGTTAAGAATACATCAAAACTTTTGCACTCGTTTTAAAGATATTACAGTTTTGTAAGCAACAACATTTTAATTTTATAAATATCTTGCTATAACATATTTAAAATACACTTTGTGCATCTGGTGCTTATATGTAGTATATGTATTATTAATTAATGTTTAATTTTTTATTTCAGCTATGCCCTTTTTCAATTTATACTAGATCTGGAGAAGTTCATGTAAATTTAAAACTCAGTGAACAAACTGTGGTTTTAAGCGAAGTACAGATCGAGAAAATTGCTGTTTTCCTCAATTATACCTTTACAAATGTATTGAGATTACAAAAGTATTTGATGCTTTTTGATCCTAATGCATCTGAAAATTCATGTATGATTGTACCTGTAAAATTAGGTGATTATAAATACTCTCAAAATTATTGATTCTGGTTTATACACTTACATACATAATATCATATTTTTGTAGACAAAGAGTCGAGCGTTACCGTAGATTGGGATTTCTTGGAATGTATATACGAAAATCGGAATTCAGTGTCAACAAAGGTTCCAGAGGAGGTTCGAAAAGATTTCAAGTTTGATGCCGCAAAATATAACGACGCGGTGATTATGCCGTGGTATAGAAATCAGGATCAACCTCAGGTAGATAATTATCATTTTAATTACTGTAGAGAGATATAGCAATAATTCTTCGATTGAAATAAATAAAGTGCTTTTAAAAACACTTTAATGCGTAGTAAAATTTCTATTTATAATATTATTATTAGAACGACAATAATTTGCAATGATTCTCTATTGGAACGGTTAACCTTGCATATACTATGTATTATATACAGTGGCTGACGAAAGTATTCGGACACTCTTCAAATCTAAATAACTTTTTCAAACTTGAGCCAAACGACTCGACTTTTCTGGAGCAAATAGAAGCATTGATTTACTGGATGATATGCAAAAATAATTTTGAAATAATTCCAATTGGTAGAAATTACGTCGGAAAGTAGAAAAGACATTTTTTAAAACATTTTTATTTCAACTTGTAATGAAAATTTAAAATATGCGTTTTTCAGGACTGTGTTAGTTATACACATGCTGAAAATTTCACCGAAATCGATTGACGCGGGAAAAAATGACACGCGTAGAAAGGTGTAAGAATTTGTGGTGTTTAAGCAGAAACTGACCAAGAATCGTGAAAAATTGCGATTTTCACCATTTTCAATGAATTTTTCTGCGTGTGTGTAACTATCATAGATCTACCAGATGCGTCTTTAAAATTTTTAGTACGTGGCTCAAATAAAAAATATTTAAAAGGTTCTTTTTTTATTGGTCATGTAATTCATACCAATTCCAATATTTACAAACTTCATTTTGCATATTCATTTATTAAATCAATGCAACTAATTGCTCAAGAAAAGTCAAGACGTTTGGTGCAATCTTAAAAAAGTTATTTAAGTCTGAAGAGTGTCCGAATATTTTTGTGTGCCACTGTAGATCTCAATTGCAAATTTTCATTTCTCAAAAACTCCAAAAATTCGTTACAACCATAATCAGAGCAAACGGTAAAATATACATTAATCGGAAATAGCAATTTTTATTTTTTAACTAGCAATAAGTAACATGATATTGTAGTTTCGTCTCTAAATGTACAATACAAAATGATTTTATTTTCTATATGCCGAGCGGTGCAAGACAATGAGAAATCATAAAGAAACGGTTATTAGCGTTCTAATATTTATTAATAAATTTTCATATAAGTGATATTATTTAGATGATCTTAAGAACACTATTTGCCAATTATGTTTTAAAGGTGGTATGTGACTTCTATGCGTGTGAAATTGCACGAAGCATGTTGGACATACAGTGGTTCACCAAAGTGTTCGTACACCCTTTAAATTTTAATAATTTTTTGAAGATTGGATCAAAGTCTTGACTTTTCTTGAGCAATTAGAAGCATTGATTTACCAAATGATGTGCGAGAAGGATTTAGAAAAAGTTGCAATTGATTTGAATTACATGACAACTAAAACACAAACTTTTCAAACATTTCTTATTTGAACCCCGTGCTAGAAGTATTAAAGACTAAATATTAAAAATATTAAATGTAGAAAAAGTCATTGAAATGACGTACTGACGTATTGACGTACACAGGAGCTACAAGCCGTTGAAAATTATGAAAATCGCATTTATTCGTGATTCTTTCTCAGTTTTAGCTTAAAATTCACAAATTCTTAGAGTTTTCGATGGCTGTCGTATTTTACTGTATCAATCGATTTCGATGAAATTCTCAGCATGTGTATAGCAGCTATAGGTCTGCAAAATACATATTTTAAATTTTCATTATCAACTCAAATAAAAATGTTTTAAAAAGTGACTTTTATTTCTCTATGCAATTCCTACCAATTACAATAATGCTTCTAATTGCTTCAGAAAAATCAAGACTTTTGATTCAATCTTAAAAAAGTTATACAAATTCATGGAGTGTCCGCATACTTTCCTGAGCTACTGTACATATGTATAACTGTAACACACCTTTCTCCGTTTCAGTTTTTCTATGTTGCTGAAATCTATATGAATTTAAATCCCAAGTCTTCTTTTCCCGGAGACGGTTATAGTACGTTTGAAGAATATTACCTTAAAAAATATGATATTCAAATACAAAATGTGACTCAACCTTTATTGGATGTAGACCATACGTCAGCTAGATTGAACTTCTTGACGCCCAGGTAAATATTCAGGAAAATATATTTTTATATATCTTTTATATGCAGAACATTTGACAATAAGTGAAAGAAATCGTAAAGAGTAATTCTACGTTATAAAATAAGACGAAAAATGTTGGACGAAACGGGTCTTTTTTACATGCAAGTCTACTGCATATACAGTAGCGGACAAAAGTTTAAGACGATAATTTATAAATTGGATCATAAACATTTTATACACATATTATCCTTCTATTCGGTTTGTCGAAGCGTGGATTATTAAAGGCTATGGCCGGGTTTGGAGGTTATTTTTAAAATAGTTTTTGGAATACTTTCTGTCTCTAGTTATTTACGGTCTATAGCATAATCCAACTTAGCATTTTTTACAATGGATTTTTCGGACGCAGAAATGCGATCTTTCCCAAGTGCATACTTTAAATGGTTGAGCCGAGGTTTCGGTCATTAAAGTGACTGAGGAATCTAATTCTTCGCGTATGGTTACCAAAGTTCGATGGGTTGTTGAGGCCATACATGGTATATTAGGGAAAAATATCAGCTTTTACATCGTCAGCTTGACAACAAACTTCTCCTTACAGTAACGTCATATTTTAGGATTGCGTGTTTTTTAATAATAAGTTTGGCAAAAGGTTAATGGAAGGCTAGCGCTGGGCAAATTTTATGACAGTAGGTCGCTATTGTTACCCTGGGCCTTGGTTCTTTGATTTTAGATTCTTAAGACTACGGTGTGGGCCTGTCACCGCCACATCTGGCAATCATTGACGGCCGACCCAAGGCACAGGGGCTGCACCTTCTTCGAATCGGGCAACCCTTAGGCAATAAAACGTCGAAGGCTGTACAAGTGACCATTTTAATTACGCTTTTGACACAATCGGGTGGTTCCACCACCTGACCTAAATTGCTTGCAGATGTGGGTGCACTTCCTGGTTCGGCAAATTTGGTCACCCCTGGAAATGCCTCTAGTATCCCCACTATATACCCCCGATTGTTTGCACTTGTACAGTCCCTCCAGCGAATCGTAGGGCCCACCAAATATTCATAGATTTTCGTTGGTCCATCAACTTCTTCTGAGAGAAGGGATGATCAACGGAAAGAGTAGGGACAAGCCTTTATCAGGGCGAACTCACGGCTATCTCAGGGTAGTTGGATACATAGAAAAAGACAGTTCGATACTTAGATAGGCAGTTGGAGTTACAAAGAAAAAACACACTTAGATACATAGATACTTAGATAGACACGATCTTGTCACGTTTCGTGTTATACATCGTACTTGTACATTACGATAGCCTCAGTCAGTACTTCTAACCTCGTGAACATTGTTATATATAGTTCTTCCTAAACAGGGAAGGTGGTCCTTCGAGAAGTTAGTTAGTTATTAAAATTAGTCTGACGGATTGAAGAATCCATCACAGACCGCAACAGTTAAATTATTTAAAGGTTAAACTATTTTTTTTTAAATAATGTTAAAATAGTCGAAACATAGTTAAAAAATGTTTTTACAATGATTCATTAACAATCACATGGCTAGTAAGCAAAAAAACATGTAATTAACGAAAAAAAAGAAATTTACCTGACTGGGATTCGAACCTTGTCCAAAAAGCATCCAGCGGTTCCACAGTCAGGAACCATAGCTGCTGAGCTAACCGGTGGCGTTGAAATAATTTTCGAAACATTGGAATATATCGTATATAATATTATTTTAATTTTTTACAGTACGCAACTTCAAAAATCTGGATCATTTTTTTTTAACGCAGGAACATTTAGTATTACATAATATATTTTTTATATTCAGAGAAAATGAGTATAACTTAAAAAAAAACGCCGAAAAAGTGGTTTTTATTTTTTTTTACCACGCTGACCCCCCTCTCAGGAATTTGAAAAAAATGTAGCATAATACTTACAATTATATCTCATTGCTAAATTAATTCTGCGGTGTTCAACTTAAGATTGCTATATGAAATTGGCATTTGTTTATGTTTTTCGTTGTTTACAACCAGAGTTTGCAACGGAAAAATCTGAAAATAATACCTAACATGTGGCATAGTATTCGAAATATGTCAGAATTTTTTCAGAATTTTTAATTAATTAGTTAATTAATAAATAGGGAAAATGAGCCAAGAAATCGTTTTTTTATTTTTCTCTATAACTACCCTTACAGATGAGATATGGGGCTGAAACTTTGCAGGCGGGTGTCTTTTTGGGTAGGCTATCACATATTCCAAGCTCGATCAAAATACCGTCGGGGGCGAAAATCACCTCCAAACCCGGCCATAGCCTTTAAACAATGTAAAAACCGCAGTAGTTAGTTGCCTCTGAGCACTTATAAACCGTGGACATTAGTTTAAGACGATTCGTGTAAGAAGTGACTTCGGTTATAGTGTTCGAATATTTTGGTTCTCACATTTCAAAATCACTCAGTATGTATTTTATTATTTAAATAATTATCTACGCAAGAGTAAAGTATAGGTAAATCTAGGAATTTACTAAAAAACGAAAGGCAACAAATTGTAAAGCTACGAAAGCAAAATAGAACATTTACCGAAATAGCAAACATAATAAATAAATCAGAAACGGCTTGCAAACAAGCCTGGTATAAGTTTTTAAAGACTGCCATGTGTTGCAATTTACCGAAAACCGGTAGATCACGAAAAACAACATCGAAATTGGATCGTTGGATTCATCGATTGTGCAAAAAAGGATCGTTTTCGTTCTGCAGGTGATATTGTTACTGAAATAAACAGTTCAGATAATACACACGTTACTGCCAGGACTGTTAGAAGAACATTAGAAGACTTTTAATTAAGAGGACGAAGATTTCAAAAGAAGCCATTGCTGAGCTCTAAAAATCGAAAAATGCGACTTGCATTTGCTAAAAGTCATATGCATTGGACAAGTGAAGATTGGCAAAAACTATTGATTTTATCTATCTCTACTGACAGAATACAATACGTTAGATGTCAGATTGGCGAAACTCTAAAACCTCAGTGCGTTTAAACAACTGTTAAACATGGCGGTGGAAGTGTTACAGTGTGGGCATGTTTCTCTGGAACCGGCCCTGGTTAGATTTGTCGTATCAATGGGATTATGGATTATGGACCGTTTTCAATATACAGGGTGTTTCGTCTAAAACAGGACACCTAAATACCTTCACTACCTCTGAAAATACAAAAAATGTTACTACCATAATATAAATGGTTTCAAAAGACGAATCGGATGGAAGAATCGTTTTTTGTAAATTGTAATTTTTTAATCGTTTCTCCAAGGTCACTCGTGTTTTTTTACATATATACACACAGTTTTTGTTGTTGCATGTTATAGCAAACATTATTGTGCATACATCTAGGTTTAATAGCACGACCTTGAAATGGCCGTGAACTATAAAATTTAACAGTTGACTATGACCTTGAATCGACATACAACCTGGTATTTAGAACGCTGACTGAGTGCTTCCGAGTTTTGCAACTACAAAGTAAGCATTCCACTGTCGAGTTGTATGAAGTGGGCCGCTCACTTGGCGAATTAATTTTCGCTGCTTAACAGTACATACATATTTCTTGTGCAGTCTTAAACTTTTGACCATCGAAATATTATACGGATTTATTTTAATTTCCTATATCTCCGTCAATAAACCAAGGAACACAATGCAATTTTTTGTATAAGTATCTAAGGAAGTGTCTAATTAGTTCCTATCGAAGGCAGAACACTATACTCATGTCTTTTTGTGTAAAATTTGTCCGCTACTGTATGCATGTATCAAACAAAATATGGAATATATTTTGTCACATAATAGGACAATTTAGTTCCGTTATACACATTCATATATACATATATATATATATTATATATATAAATATATATAAATAAATATATATATAAATAAATATATATATAAATAAATATAAATAAATATATATATATATATATATATATATATATATATATAATACATATCTTTCTATATTGTTATTATAATAATATCACTTGTTATGTTGCCACAACATAAGGAGAGAGTTTCCAAAAAATGTAAAAGCTCTTGTCCCAATTGGAGGATTTTGCAAGATTCGTTTTGTCAAGTTCCTTTATTTTTATATGAATACAGGGTGTTGGGTAACTGGTGGTACAAGCGAAAAGGGAGTGATTCTATATGAAAAAATAAGTGAAAAATGTAGAATAAAAATTTTTCGTTTGAGGCTTTGTTTTCGAGAAAATTGTCTTTGAATTTTCGCCCGGTACGCGTGCACTTGATCGTGTCTCGCTATAACGGATCTCACTGTAGACCATTGTCTCGACTGAAGTTTATGTTGATAAACACTTGCAGTGTCACGGAAAAGTTTATTGTACCTGTCATCTTACTGTCTTATCTTTACTGTTAAACACCATCAGTATCTATGAGTCTGCCATCATGTCTACATACAGCAATCGGCAATATACGAACATGATACTTGCGTTAGGTGCGTGCGGTGGAAACGCATCAGCCGCAGATAATTATTACATACACCGGTATCCCGATCATCGACATCCCGAGAGACGAGTTATTGAAAGAGCAGAACGAACCCTCGGCGAGTATGGTTCTTTTGAACAACTCCGGCGGCATGGTAGTCGTCGACAACGCGTTAGTGTGAATGTTGAAGAACAAATACTAAATAACGTGTTGCAAAATCCTGAAATAAGTACAAGAAACCTTTCTTTGCTTATAATCTCAGTTGCTCCAGGGTACGAGGACTTATGTCTCATAAGATTTCGCGAAAGACGTTTTGTCATTGGTTGCTTCAACAACATGTCAACGATGCAGAATTTCTGTTAAAAATTTTATGGACCGTTGAAGCGAAATTTACAAGGGACGGCATGTTCAATGTCCATAACATGCATAATTGGCAAACTGAAAACCTTCATTCTATTCTTCGAACACATTTTCAAGTAAGATGAAACATAAATGTCTGGGCTGACATAATCGGGTATCTAATTAGAGTCATATTTTTTCGAAGGGAATGTAACGTCAGCAGCGTATTTCAATTTCTTACAAAACAAACTACCGCAGTTATTAGAAGATGTACCGCTGAGAACTAGAGGAAGTTCAATTTTTCAGCAAGACGGTGCACCGCCACATTTCAGTCGTCAAGTAAGAGATTTTTTAAATCAACATTACCAAGGTTGGATTGGTCGTGCTGGAACAGTAGCTTGGCCACCACGCTCTCCTGACTTAACTCCGCTTGACTTTTATTTATGTAGTCATATTAAATCACAAGTTGCAAGCAATTAAAAGAAAAGATTATTATAGCCTTTCATAGATTAAAACAACAGAATACGTTAGAAAGCGTTCATAGAAATTTAATTAGAAGAGCAGAATTATGTATTCGGTAGAATGGGCAACATTTTCAGCAATTTCTGTAATAATAAACTTTATGATCACTTCATCATATTATTTCATTACGCGTTCCCAATTTCCCGTTAGGATAAAAACAAACTTTAACTGCGATAATATCCATCGATACAATGATCTACAGTGAGATCCGTTGTAGCCAGACATGATCAAGTGCACATGTACCGGGCGAAAATTCAAAGTCGATTTTCTCGAAAATGAAGCCTCAAACGAAAAATTTTTACTGTATATTTTCGACTTATTTTTTCATGAAGAATCACCCCCTTTTCGCTTGTACCACCAGTTACCGAATACCCTGTGTATTTAGCGAGCCAGGGTGACGGGAATAGTTCATTGGGCGGAATCCGTTATGCTATACTTTTACTACATGGACTTGTACTGTTATACTGTTCTTTATTATACATTGTTACTGACTCTCCTTGTGATATATTCTTAACTATTAATTGTTACTCTCTTACCGATATTCTGTTACACTTTGTTACCGTAAATGACTAGAGACAGAAAGTACTCCCAGAAAATATTTTTTTTAAATAATGTTAAAATAGTCGAAAGATAGTTAACATTAAACCTACCGACATTTCATGTTTCACCTAATCTTACCATGAGCGGTCAAATGACCGCTTCAAAAAAACATATGTATCATAATATAGAAAGAGATTTTAGCCAATTGGATAGTAAACAAAATATTTTTCTGGTGCTACAATAAAACCCCGCTCCCCGCTTTTCTATTTAGAAAATTTTATTTACCTTTATGCATTTTCAGCACATGTTTTTACAAATTACAGCATTTTGTATTGCACATTTTCCACATACGTATTTTTTACATTTTATACAAATTTTGTTAGTCTTATTGACTTTACAATATCTTATTTGACAAGATTTCCGTCCAGAAGAATCTGTAGCTGTATTTATTATTGTTTTTGATGAACATTCTTTGCTTAGCTGTCTTTCCTTCTGATATTCGGTCCCAAGCTCTTCTGCCAATCGAAATAAAAATTCTTGCCTCGATATTTCTTCACCCGTCGTTTCTTTATATAAAATCCAAGCTAAATCTAAGATATTGAAAAATACCTGTAAAGGCCATCTTTGACATTTAGATTTTACAGTATATTTTCTGGCCATTTGATCGGTTACATCTACACCGAATTTTGTGCTATTGTAAAATCTAATTGTCTCTGGTATACAGGTGTCACTTTTTTCAATTTCAACGGATGAATGCATTGAACTAAGTATCAATACTTTTTTATTGGGTTTAGCTTTATAAATTGAAAGAATAAAATTATTCGATTTGTATAATATTGTTGAGAAGCGTGTCATACTATCCTTTGTCTGTCTCGCTAATTTTGGTAGCTCTCTTTTATTTCTGGGGATAGTTCCAACAAGCGTAGTTTTTTTAGCTAGAACTTTACTCGCTAATGACGCGCTTGTAAAAAAATTGTCAGCTGTTATATTTCTCCCATGGCCCGTATATGGTTCTACTAATTTCAAAGTTACAAACTCCCCAAGTGGGACCGATGATTCTCTCCCTTCATCTTTTCCCAAATATGGAAAACCGTTTACTATATACTTACTACTTACATCGGAAGCTAACCAGAATTTTATGCCAAATTTGTCCGGTTTGTTGGGCATGTATTGACTAAATCTACAACGTGCTTTTGTAGGAAACAATTGTTCATCTATAGCAAGATATGCTCCTGGTTTATAACAGTTTTGACTGTTTTCGATAAATTTGTACCAAACTTCAGAGATCAAAGCGAACTTATCGTTTTGTAAGCGTTGGCTTTGTTGATTTTTGTTGTCAAACCGAATAAATCTCATGATTTCTGCGAAGTCATTTCGGCTCATAGTTGTCGAGAAAAATGACGGACCCCATTTCGTGTTTCATAAATATGACACATCCATATTTTTAGTCTCATATGCGCCGCGTGCATATAGAAGTCCAATAAATGCATATAATTTTGCAAGAGATAAATTCCATTTTGTTTTCAACACTCGAAATGCCTCTAATTCCGTATATTTTCTTACATGTTCAATCATGTCATGATCAATAATTAAGGAAAATGCTGACTCAGCTCTGTCCTTTATAATATTTCGTTTAGCGTATCCTGTCGGTCCTGATATTTCCTTGAAAATATTATAAATCGGTGCTCTTCCGCGATTAGACCTTTCTTTTATTTTTTGCCAAACAGTTCCGTCCATAGCAGTTGCAATCTCTTCCTCATTTTCACTTTCGGAACTCACTATAAATCTCTTTCTTTTTTGTCCTCTTCGTATATTCAACATATTCTCTTCGTCCGTATCGCTGTCAAATAAGTCACAATTATTTTCTGCTGTATCATTATCAATATCGGAAACTTCTTGGTCATCTTCCGAACAATCCTCGTCGGTATTATTTATTTAGTCTAATAAATTGATATTCTTCGAATGTCTTGACATTTTTGGGGATGAATATACAAATGATAAAGTAAAAACTAAAATATAAAAATATAAGTCAAACGTGGCAAAAACATTGAGACCAGAAATAAAAAAAACACAATTGTAAATCATACCACAAAATATTGTTGGCTCTATTGACTTTGTCGAAACTATCACTTATACCACGTAATTAATTTCTATTATACACTGTGAAATTTTTATGCTCTCTGTTCGGATCGCAAGACCGTACTGTCGTACAAAGAACGCTATGCATTTGTTCCAATCGCGCGTTTGTCTATACTGTAGATCCACAATTACAAGTGCCCTTTCCGAAGAATATAGTCATAAGTAACATAAATTTTTCAAATGGTCAAATGACCGTTCGTGGTAGACTAGACATGCTATAAATTTTTTTCGGAAAGTAGACAATAAAGAAAGTTGTGAATATTGAAAAATGAGTTGTATGTATATTATAGGAAAAGTTAATAAGCTACATGGTGATACAGTAACGTTGTATACGAGAAATTCTAAACGAAATTTCAAAAACTGTCATTTAACCGCGCATGATAGGTTTAGTGTTAAAAAATATTTTTGCCATGTCAAAATTGAGCATTATTTTGTTTAACATTGATTAACGCGAAAAGTGTACAAATTAAACAAATAAAAACTATGTTTCTAGCATTTAATATAAGTAGTTTTTATTATTATAAAACGACGAATTCTTTAAGTCCATTAACAGTGGAGATACACAGCAAAAACTTTTCGAGCATAATGATGTCCGAATATTAATGCGGGCCACTGTGTATGATCGTTGTATCGTTTCGAAATAAGTCATTGTCTTTGTAACAATTAAAGCCGTGCGAGTTACATTGCTCTTACAAAGATAACTAATAAATTCAGTTAATCTAAGAAAGTATATGTCCGATTCGGATAATGAAAATCGGATATTCAATGTGGATTTTGTCTTTAATATAGTTCAGTAGCACTGAATAATATTTGGTTTTCTTTATTCGCAATACAGTTTGTTTCACTATATGTTGAACGTGTTATTTATTATGTAAGAGTGATATTATGTGTTCTTTTAATGGTAAATAGTGGTAGATTATTTTACAGTAATTGTACCATGTTTACGTATACCAGTGAGCAAAGGAAGGGTGTACATATTTGTTAATGATATCATTTCAGATATGTAAATAGAAAAGGCGTTGCCTTGCCTACCAGCAGCGAAGAGACGAAACGCGCAAAGCGAGAAAATCTAGAACAAAAGCAAATTCTTGTTGCTGAATTATGTGCTATTCATCCTTTTCCAGCTTCTTTGTGGATGCAAGCAGTTTGTTTGCCATGCATCTTGTATAGGATCAACGCTTTATTGTTGGCTGATCAGATCCGATGTCAAGTTGCTGAAACCATTAATTTAGGTCGACAGAATTTGGATCCAGGTAAGCGCAAGATTAAACAGACATTGCTATAATAAATAAATGCATGGACACTGATGAGAAACGACAAACATTTTAGATTTCGAATGGCCGGCATTAGATTTCGGTTGGAGTTTGGCAGAAGTATTGAAAAAGTCGAAAGAATTAGATAAGAATAAGAATGCAAAAAATGATGCAATACCGTTAAATTCGTCCCAAGATAACGGCGTTGAAAAAACCTGCGAAGGTATAGTCGAAACTGTGACAGATTCTTCAAGTAAATGTAGCGAAGAAACTTTGAACGACGAAGCTAGGAAAAATCAATTGGCAGATGAGAATGTGACGGATACGGAATCACAGTTATCAACTAAGGAAAATGAATTTGAAATTGGGACTTGGTCAAACGACATGGCAATGACATCGATAGAGTTTAAAGGTGACGGTTTAGACGAAACTGCATTAACAAATGATTTTAACTGGAACGGCGTTCGATACGGTTCTCCTGCATGCGAGTCGGATTTCGAAGGATACGAGTCGGATGATATTTACAGCGATGAGTTTGATAGTTCGGACGAGAGCGAAGATGACAGTAGAGGATTGAGAATATCTTATATGGGAGAAAATATCGCCGAAGCTGTTGAGAATGATAAACAAATGTCCCAACAAGCAATTAATAAAAAGATTTTGGATCTGTTAGAAATTGAGAAAAGAGGTGACGACAGTTTATGGACATATACAAGCAACAAGGAGGACACATCGATTGCAACGTATAGACAATCTCATTACGAATCTACTAAAATCAAGGAACGCGCAATAATGGAAAACGAATGTTTTATACCTTCCGATGCGGATGTTGCAATTACAAGGAAAAATGTTGTCAATGTTTCTTCCGAGGAAATTAGGCCGGATCCAAAACATAAAGCTTATATCGAAAAAATTGTTGATAGATTCAAAGACGAAATATTAAATAATAATATCGATTTACAACCAATGGAAAAGAATTATAATAAAGTAGATTACACGCATAACGTGGATAGTAATCTTTTTAGTTTCGATTTTCAGCCTGAATTAAAAAATCATTTTGGTCCAAGTCCCAGTTTAATACTGCAAGCTTTAACTATGTCTAATGCAAACGATGGCATTAATTTAGAACGTTTAGAAACTATTGGAGACTCTTTCTTGAAATATGCTATAACAACATACCTGTACTGTACATACGATAATATTCACGAAGGCAAACTTAGTCATTTAAGATCTAAACAGGTATCGTTATTATTATAGTAATACTTATCGTTATTTGCCATATTTCGTATAATTGTTTTTACTCTCAATTGTGATGAAATGTTTTAGGTCAGTAATTTAAATTTATACAGATTAGGAAGACAAAAGATGTTAGGAGAAAGCATGATCGCAACAAAGTTTGAACCACACGACAACTGGTTACCTCCTTGTTATTATGTTCCAAAAGAACTTGAACAAGCATTAATCGAATCTGGTATTCCTTCTAGTCTTTGGAATCCAGCTGATATTCCAACGCTACAAACTGCACATCCAACCGACATAATTCAACTTGTCAAAGAAACAGAGCAAAAATTAGGCATAATGAAGAGCGAGCTCAATCGTAATGAAACTACAATTCCAAACAATTTAGATAATTTACGTTGCTTTATACCTTATAATTTAATCACGCAACATAGCATTCCTGATAAAAGTATCGCAGATTGCGTGGAGGCGTTAATTGGAGCATACTTAATTGCATGCGGGCCTAGAGGTGCGTTGCTTTTTATGGCTTGGTTAGGAATTCACGTTTTACCTGTAGAAGAAGTCACTATAGTAGAAGACACCGAACCAAAGCAAAGAGTTCCTGGCAGTACACCATATGTAAAAGGAGCAAACGAGCAAGGGCAGACAACATGGACGCAGGTAATTACAACTTACAACCATGCGTAATATATTCACCAAATATTTTTTCAAAAGTTATTCATGTCTATACCTAAAAATTCAAGCAAACTGCAATGAAAGTTATATGACCGTTTAAAAAACTTCCAATTGACACAATACTCTAGTGTGCGTGCGAATAAAGGCACATTGACATACACTATCGACAATTATTTACATTTCATTATTTTCTTTGACTTTCACCAAAAACTGACAGTCTGCTTGAATGGGTGACAATAACTTGTGTTTATTATTAAGTCTGGAAATTACATTCGATTCAGGAAGCTTGACTAAATGAACGCAAACGATTTCGTTAACAAATCACGTCAAATGTGCGAATTGATAAACCGTATCGATTCGTAGAACCACACGGAATTGTCCTTTGTATTTCATTGTCCCCACTACCTATAAAGAAAATAGTAACATCACATTATGACACCCGAAATATCAAATAAGGTAGTCGGATATATTTTCTTCTATCTTCAAAAGTAAGCGACTTATTCGGGTGGCCCGTATTAAACACTCCACTCCTCCTGTTCATTCTCCACTTTGAATAACTTGTTTATAGCTTTCAACATATTGGATTGATCTTAATGACCTTGTGCAGACCTATCCTAGATGACATTATATGTTTAGCGACTTGCGAAAAACTTTGTTTAAGTCAAAGTTGATTAGTATTAACCCTTAGCGCTCCTCGCGTTTCTTGAGTACTGCCTGCTAGTAACTCCGGCACATTTTTGGAGCGGATCGCCCGAGATAAAGGAAGTCTTATTTTGAGCGGAAAAGATTACACGTCCTTATGATGCATTTGATTTTATTTATTTTATAAATATGCATTTTCTTATTGTAAATAAAAGATAAATTTTAAATTTTGTAATTTACCATGGTGTGATATCTTTGGAAACAATCTCCCATGTGCATTCTGGGTTTACTTGGGCAAGTGTCGCAGTAATCACTTGTTTGACGTCTACCATCTATTTGTTTCCTTTTAGAGCACACAACGCAGTCCCTTTTTGCACGTTTTCTCATTATGTGCAGTTTTCTGTTTAACCTAATTTCAGAAATGAATGTAGAAACTCTTGTTCTATCGTCATTAAAATTTCCTACAAGTCGATCGACTAAAATTTTTCTGTACTGTAAATGCGTCAATGTTTTCTCATTTGTATTATGCTGTACAGTTTTATAGAGAATGTATAAATTCATTATTGATATCTCCATTCGATTCTCCACACTTAAGCGATTTCCTCAAAAAACAATAACTAAAGGCATATTGATCAGCCCGATCAACTCCACCCATCGACTTTGTATATCCAACAACTACACTTGGCTTTTCAATTACTTCGTTTGTACCACCTCGTATAAATCTTCTAGTAGTTATCATTTCAGCATTATGCCAGTTGCTCAATAACGATACTATCCTCTTATCCCTACAAGCTAAGAGCATTGTTTTTCCTGGTTTGTATACGACAGTCCTTCTTTCATCTAACATTGGTTTCTTCAGAGTTGTTGGAACACCTTTTGTGTTTGTTTGTGTGGTACCGGTCAAGTGGCACTTCATTTCTCTCAATTCTTCAGCTAAAGGTATACTAGTGTAATACCTGTTGGTATGCATGTGATATCCTTTTGCGGTAGGTACCCGATTCAGTAATTGTTGGTACAGATGCAGGGTAATTCTGGTATTGATCAGTAAATCTGGCCTTGGTAGATTTTCGAAAGTGATACTTCCGTAATATGGAAGGATGCTATACACATATCCTGTTTCTGAATCTGTTAAAACGTATGCCCGAATGCCCCACTTGGTATGTTTATTAACATTCGGCTCCGCAGTTGAGCCTTCGGAGTTACCGAACAAATGACTGATGTCTCCGTAGCGGAGCCAACGGAGCGCTAAGGGTTAACTTATATCGTTGCGTCGACACAAAGTTGTGGCGTAATTGTGAAATTGGTTGAATTGGTTTGATTTAACCTCTTGCACTATTTTCACGAGTTTGACTCGTGATGTAAAATTTTAGGCGAAACTTGAATATCACGAGTCTGACTCGTGGTCTTAATCTCAGGCCAAGTATGAATATCTCGACTGGAATCGTATATCCCCATGCAGGATTATTAATTTTAGACTTGTAAGTATTTTTCAATTTAATGGTTTGTTGATGTTTAATTGTTTATTTAGATTTTGTTTTTCATTTTGCGGTCTGGTGGTAGCGACATAATCTGAAAATTTATTTCAGGTCAAATATTACTGCCTTGGATTTGCTTTAACTTATTTGTATTCCGCTATTAATTAATCATATTATTATTACTTACACAGAACTTGTTCTAACCATATGTAATAATTTAATTAAAAAATGTTTTATTCAAATTCATTTGAACTTCACAAGAGCTCCATCGCGTGAACTAAATACGGATGGGTCATTCCACGCCAAGCGGATCACTTTTGTACACCAAGTCAGCGATTTTGTTTAAATTGAAATATATTATAGTCTATGCGAAAATAGGGAGGGTTTAAGTCATCATTCTTCTATTTTAATCTGGTTATCATACGGTCTTTGTAAACTGGCACGTGCAGCGAGTCGTTTAACTGTTCCACCAATTCCATCACAGGGACTTTTACCGTCAGCAGTTGCAAAAAAGTGCCATTCTGCATTCACACCAAAATCGCTATTATGATGCATAAAATTTATAAAATTTTTCTTATTTTTATATTGGGCAGCAGCACCATCCGAAAATATGTTACTTTTTTTATACTATTCTGGAAAAGTATATTAATATGAGCAATTAACCGTTGTTGAAACAAATGTACTGCTGCTGTATTATGATTTATATCTTCGGAAATTATTACAAAGCTATATTTTGGTATACAGGATTATCGCATGTATATACCATAACAAAACATATTAAAAATTCAAAGAACCCTATTAAAACGTTTCCAATCTCTCCTCTTATCCTTCACGTATTTAAAAATGGGCCTTTAGAGTAACAAAATATGAATAACTATCGTAAAGACATCAAACAATTAACACACAACTGAATCATGTAAATGTTTATATTTCAGACATCAGTAATCTCTTTTCTTCAATTACAACAATGTGTAACATAATTAGTATAGTTCAAAGTACAAAAAATATCGGATTTACTAAGATTGCCAGATGAGAGCAATCGCACGGGCTAAGAATCGCTGCACGCCGCGGCTTACTTGACTGAATTGCTGGACGCCGCGACCTTCAATTGGCTGTCCTGACTTTAATTTTAAAGTGTCCACCATTTTTTAAATTGGAATCGAAAGGCAAAGAAATACGGAATATGGAAATATTTTTTTCGATTTTTTGAAAGGTTCGAACATTTAGTTAAATTTGCTAAATAAAATTATTTTTAATATTTTTTCGTTATAAAAATGACAATACGAATAAACTGAAATATTAGTTAAAAAGAGCCGTCTTTTACGATCAGAACTAAAAAAAAAAAGTTTCTGCGGTCAGTAATAACGGAGATAAAAATTTTTTCCCGAAGGTCGTTTTGTAAAAACCGCAAAGTTTGAGGTTCTGTATCTTTTAAAGAATTTCGAAAATAGAAGAATGATGACTTAAACTCCCCCTATTTTCGCATAGACTATAATATATTTCAATTTAAACAAAATCGCTGACTTGGTGTACAAAAGTGATCCGCTTGGCGTGGAATGACCCGGATACGTTTTCCGAGTTTCATCGTAGTGCAAGGGTTTAAAGTCACTCCTGTAATTGGAGACAAGTTGACTTCCGTATGGAGAATCGCGGTATCGGATCACTATAAATGGTTGTTATTAATTAGAAGTAGAGATTAACAGTAGGATCTATCACGTTGGGAGGGGGGGCGGGGATATCAAAGTAGAGAAATAGATCTTGTACTCGTGTTTATGTTCTAAATACATAGCAATACAGTTGTAAATATAGAATGTATTTTCCGGCGAGATGAAGGCAAAAAAAAACATTTAAAAAATAGAAAATTAGTAGCCAGAAGATCAATTGAAAAATAGCTCATTATTCAACATATTCTGAAACTACCTCGAATTTGCGAAATGCCATATATGTAAGTTTAACAAATATTTTTGCAAATATCTCAAAAACTAATGTCAAACATACAGTGGCTCACGAAAGTATTCGGACACTCTTCAAACCTAAATAACTTTTTAAGAAGTCAACCAAACGACTTGACTTTTCTAGAGCAACTAGAAGTATTGATTTACCAAATGGTAGGCAAGAATAATTTCGAAACAATTCTAATTGGAAGAAACTACCGGAAAAAATAAAAAAAACATTTTTTAAAACATTTTTATTTGAACTCGAAATGAAAATTTAAAATATGCGTCTTGCAGAGCTGTGTTAGTTATATGTATGCTGAAAATTTCATCGAAATCGATTGGCACAGAGAAAAACAACACGCATAGAAAGATGTAAGAATTTGTGGAGTTTAAACATTAATTGACCGAGAATCGTGAAAAATTGCAATTTTCACCATTTTTGATGGCATGCAGCTCGTGTGTACGTCGACCGATTTCAATGAATTTTTCTGCATGTGTATAATTATCATAGGTCTACAAAATGGGTCTTCGAAATTTTTTGTAAGTGGCTCAAATGAAAAATATTTGAAAAGTGGTTTTTGTATTTTTCATGTAATTCGTATCAATTGCAACTGTTACAAAATCCTCTTCGTATATCATTTAGTAAATCGATGCTTCTAATTGCTCCAGAAAAATCAAGACGTTTGGTTCAATCTTAAAAAAGTTATACAAATTCAAAGAGAGAAAAAATTGTTGAGAATGTTGACCCGAATACGTTATAAAAGGTTATCGATAGCGGCGAGGTGTGTTCTTTTTCATCTAATTACCCATAATATTGTAAGATAAGGTTTTGTCTGGTGTAAAGTGTTAAGTTAGATGTTGAAACGATGCACATTTTGTTAAAGATTTAAAAGTGTTTCCTTTGTTATAGATCTGTTATGGAACGTTAGAAGAACCTCCAAATCCATTACTTCGACACATTCCTGATCCGGAAGGAGAATTGAAATTGATGCTGGACGGCTACCATGACTTGGAAAATAGTATAGGATATAAATTTCGTGACAGTAGTTACCTTTTACAAGCATTTACTCATGCATCATACCAACCCAATAGACTAACAGACTGTTATCAACGTTTGGAGTTTCTCGGAGATGCTGTTCTAGGTAATAAAATTTTTTTATCAATTTCATTGATATGCATGTGCATGGTTAGTGTTGGGTTATCAAATCTTTTTAAAGATCCAACACTACGTGCAGCTTCCGTCACGTGAATGTCGCCACAAAAATTCAAGATCTCACGACTTTCGTATAATTGACTGATTTGATGTGTCATTTTACAATCTTCATAAAGAAAACATTATAGGATTAACAAGATTAAGTTATGCTTCAAGGGGGAAATGAAGTTATGGATATAAAGGTGACCTTGAAGTCATATATCAAAATATGGAAAGTACTTGTTCTGTGTTCTAAATTGCCCACTCAAATATCTTTTTGAAACAAGGCCATAACTTTGTTAATATTTATCCAAATCTAATTAATCAAAAGCCATTTTAAAGTTCATAGTGCCGACATTTTTTTAAATCTTTAAACTATATTTATCGCAATCAGTGTCTCAAACGTCAGACTAGAGCATAAACAGTACATTAATTTGAATGAATTTTCTTTTTATTATTCCAACACTACGTACTGCAAATATTTGTTTGCATATTAATAGAATAAACAGATTATACTTCATTAAAAGGAAATGTTTTGAAACAAAACTTGAAACAATTTGGTATGTTTCGTATGCTCGATCGTTTTTGTTAAATTGTAAAATGCTCAGAAATACAAAGTATCGTGCTTAACAACTGAGATATAACGAGGTCGTTATCGATGAAGACAATAGCAAATATTGAAGACACCCCACCCAGATGTTAGAATGTCCTCACCGATACGACGAACAGATGCATTTACTGATAAAGTACACCATTCTAATAGTTTTTGGTGTTCCACTTACTTAATAGTTCTGTATTAAATAAAAATTGCTCAAGTATATCGAAGATGATTGAAGATGTTACCATGTGAAAAAGACATTCTAGAAAAAGACTAAATAAATATCAAGAAACATTGTGGAAAAACCTACGTGAACAGTTATATAGGGTGTCCCACATAAATGGGAACACCTAAATATCTTTCGTATTTACAGTCCTATCAGAAAACTTCAGAGGACAAAGTGACACTATTGCAGGGGGACAATATAATGGTGAAGAAAAAGTTTTTTTATGTCGTGTTTTTTAATGAAATTTCAACGTCACTGATGTTTTTTTAAATGGAATAGTATATTTTTTTTTACGACAGCATGATAGATAATAAAAAACTCAATTTAGTGGATACCACCTTTTTGACCTTGAAATGACCTTGATCACGAATAATCATGTGGAAGCGACTGAAATGTGGTAGTTTAAAACTTACGTGTTTCAGCAAAGATTGCGCGTTATGTACGTCGGGTTGACCTTTACATATCGTAATAAATGTTCGAAATGTTGACCATCCTCATTTATGCAATGTTGCAATCTTTTAATAAATGATCTGTAGGCATTGTCGATTTCCTGAGACGTAATTGAAGCACATGCTGCAGTAATCCTTTGCCGCATATCATCTGGCGTTGTGCGTTTATCTTTGTACACAATACATTTTATCTTGGCCCATAGATAAAAGTCCAATGGTGTCAGATCCGGAGAACGGGCTGGCCATGGAATTGGTCCTTGTCGCCCAATCCAGCATCCAGGATATTTCGTATTTAGCACCGTTCTAGCAACTTTAGAATAATGCGCTGGACAACCATCATGTTGAAACCACATGCGCTCCCGATCGAATAACGTAATTTCTTCTAAAAGGCCCGACAAATCCTGGCGTAAAAATGCAGCATACTTTATACCAGTAAAAGTTCCTTGTATAAAGTACGGGCCTATTATTTTACTGCATAAAATTCCGCACCATACGTTAACGGTCCACGGTCTTTGCTTTTCTACTTCTCTTAACCATCGTGGATTCTCAGCTGACCAGAAGTGCATATTGTGCAAATTTACTTGCCCATGATTGGTAAAAGATTGCCTCAAAGATTGGTGGCTTTCACCATAAGCGAAAACCATATCAATTCGTTCCTGTACAGTATAACACATTGTTATCACTTTCACGTTTCGAACTCGAATAATGCAGAAGGAACAACGTACTTATTCTAACCGATTAACCTTCTGTTAACGATCTCAATGATACATACTCTAACATAAACATACGCTGTTTACTATGAAAACTATTTCGAACATTTATTATGATATGTAAAGGTCAACCCGACGTAAACAACGCGCATTCTTTGCTGAAACACGTAAGTTTTAAACTTCCACATTTCATCCACTTCAACATGATTATTCGTGATCAAGGTCATTTCAAGGTCAAAAAGGTGGTATCCACTAAATTGAGTTTTTTATTGTCTATCACACTATCGTAAGAAAAATATACTATTCCATTTAAAAAAACATCGGTGACCTTGAAATTTCATTAAAAAACACGACATAAAAAATTTTTTTCTTCACCATTATATTGCCCCCCTGCAATAGAGTCACTTTGTCCTCTGAAGTTTTCTGATAGGACTGTAGATGCGAAAGATATTTAGGTGTTCTCATCTATGTAGGACACCCTGTACATGTATGGTATACTCTGCGCATTAAAATGTAAAATATGAAATTTGCAATTTTAGATTACTTAATAACAAGACATTTGTACGAAGATGCTCGACAACATTCACCAGGTGCCTTAACAGATTTACGATCAGCTTTAGTTAATAATACCATATTTGCTTCACTGGCGGTTCGATGTGGATTTCACAAATATTTTCGACATTTGTCTCCTGGTTTAAGTGTCGTTATTAATCGTTTCGTAAGAATTCAAGAAGAAAATGGACATTCGATTAGTGAAGAGGTAATGGCTTTCTTCTATTTCTATATGGATACCGATGTTATTCAGCATTATTTTATTTAACATTGGTTAACGCGAAAAGTGTACAAATTAAATAAATAAAAACTATGTTTCTGGCATTTAAAATAAGTACTTTTTATCATTACGAAACGACAAATTCTTTAAGTTCAAAAACTTCTCGAGTATCGTGGTGTCCGAATATTAATGCGGGCCACTGTAATTATCATAAATCTACAAGATGCGCCTTTAAAATTTTTAGTACAGGGCTCTTCTGTACGTGCCTTTCTTATTTTTTATGTAATTCGTGTTGAATTCTTTTTAAATATGTCACCATTCTAGTACTATTTAATTGGAGAAGAAGAATGCGAAGAGGCTGAAGATGTAGAAGTGCCGAAAGCATTGGGCGATGTTTTCGAGTCATTAGCTGGTGCAATTTATTTGGATAGTGGTATGTCCTTGGACGCGGTATGGGGTGTTTATTATGCCATTATGAAAAATGAAATTGGTGAGAGATGTTCATACTTTATTTTGACAAATACTTCGTAACAACATCAACAGGACAGAATGCTGATGTCTTTTATCTTTTCAGAGCAATTTAGCATTAATGTTCCTAAATCACCGATACGTGAATTACTGGAACTGGAGCCTGAAACAGCGAAGTTCGGAACACCTAAGAAACTAGCCGATGGACGAAGAGTTCGAGTTACAGTAGATGTTTTCGGCAAGGGTTCTTTCAAAGGAATCGGTAGAAATTACAGAATTGCAAAATGTACTGCAGCAAAATGTGCTCTCAGGAAACTAAAAAAGATGCAAAACCATCTCCGAGAAAAGCTATGATAATGTGTAAATCTTTAGAATAAAATAAATATACAAGAAACAAGATAGATTTTTTTTAATATTGTAGAAACATATGTTTTTATAAAGTTATTTTTATAAACGTATGTGGAATTGGGTTCGATTAAAGGATCGTTCGTCAAGCACAATATTTACTGTAATGTATTGTAATTCAATTCAATGTTCTGTGAGTGTTCTCTGGAGCTAATCAGCAAAGAATTGCGAGGTCATGGATTTCCCTAAAATTCTATACACACAGCGAGGGGGAGGTATTTAGAGATTTTCCTCTCCCAAACAACCTCCAACGCCTCGCCACCATTCTCGAAGGCCACGGTTACGTTGATGATCATGATGATCTTGGCCAACCCGCTGATTTCCGGGTCAGGCGCCGTCAGAAGACGGAATGCATGCCCGATAACCAGCGCATCGACCAAATCCGCAAGCGGAAGCAGTCCACATTTCCCCCGTTTTGGAGGAAGTTAGACCACCTCCGCGCTGGCTCTCTGAAGTAGGTTGAGCCAGGACTTCGCCAGCTTCCGCAGAAGCTTATCGGCGGCCTTCAAGGGTTCCTTCTTCACATGGGTTCCTTGCAGCAAGAAATCGAGGCGGGGCAATACGAACGAGCGTACCGTCTCGCATTTTTGCCACGGGGCGAAGAGGGAACAATCCACATCCCGGAAATCACGAACAAGCTCCTCGATCGACGAGAGAGGAGTCTGCATGACCTGAAAACCCATAGGGACTCAGAGGTGCTCGTATGACGCACCTGCTGCAAACTCGTCGAACGTCTCCGACCGCAAAAGGTTAAACTATTAGGTTGTCCCATAAGTTTCTTCCGCGCCACGCTATGAGTGACTCTAAGTGGCTGTTTTTATATAAACATGCAGGCTTATCTCTTAGCCGTTTATGGCATCGGTTTCAGTCGTCCCAGAGCTCTTTCAAAGTACGTTTCGTTGGTGACAAAGTCTCTTTTAAAATGTTTTCTGCACCGTTCAATATGGAGAGCCAAAAGAAGCATTTGCGGCATGTTATGCTTGATTGCTTTAAAAAAGGCAATAGTGCAAAGGACACTGCAGACGAGATTTGCACCGTTTACGGGAGTGGTACCACGACTATTAGGACCGTTCGCAATTGGTTTAAAAAATTTAGAGCTAGCAATTTCGAGTTGAAAGATGAAGACCGCAGCGGCCGGCCAGCAACGACGGATACGGACATTATCAAGACTGTGCTCACTGAAAATCCGAGATGTAGTGTGCGTGAGATAGTGGATGCCACTAATATTCCCAAGCCAACTGTACATAAGCATTTAATCAAGATGGGATATGCGAATCGATATGAAGTTTGGGTTCCACACCTATTGACGGAGACCGGCCTTATGAACCGCGTCTCTACGTGCGATTTGCTTCTCCAGCAACATGAAAGGGACCCTTTCGCTCGAAAACGCACTTGGTCTAAGGAAAATAGACCTTCAACTATTGCGAAGCCTGGACTTCATCCGAAGAAGGTTCTTTTGTGCATTTGGTTGGACTGGAAAGGTATAGTGTACTACGAGCTCCTTCCTCAAGGTGATACGATCAATGCTGACAAATATTGCAATCAACTGGATCAATTGAAAGCCGCCATAGCAGAAAAACGGCTAGAATTGACCGCATGTTGCGTTGGCCGTAAGGCAAAAATTATTACAGTTTGATTGGGACGTTCTACCTCATCCTCCGCACTCCCCAGACCTTCCATCCGATTATAACTTGTTCCTCTCTTTAAAAAATTCTCTCCGTGCTAAACCTTTCAAATTCATAAGCGAAATAAAAACGCACCTAGATGAATATTTTGCAAATAAGCTTCAACAATTTTGGAAAGAGGACATAATGAGGCTTCCTGAGAGATGGAAGAAGGTTATAGAACAGAACGGTTCATATATAACATAATAAATCCACCGTAAACAACAAATATCGTGTATTCATTTCGCATCAAAAAAGGGAAGAAACTTATGGGACACCCTAATATATTTAGTTTGATTAACTTTGTCCTCATTATTATTATTATTATTATTATTATTATCGTTGTTGCTGTCATTATCATAAATTTTAGTGTTGTAACGAGACGAAGAAAAGACTAAGACAAAAGACATCGACCATCCTTGTCTCCAATCGCGAAACGTTGAGATGCGCGAAAACCGCTTCGTTACCAATTGTTTATTAGCCGATCGATAATTTTCTGGACCACACCAGCAACTTCTCGAAACACCGAATCTGACAGTTTCCAGTTAAAACCGGTTCTGGACCGATCGATATCTTCTAGAAGTTTCGATTCTGCTTAGATACCGAATTGTTTACAAGACCGCTCATAGCCAGCAACGACGTAGTATAAATAGAGGACCCGCGATTGTCTCGGGCGATTCCGACTACACCTGTGAGAGAGGACGAGAGTAAGTCACGGCCGCTCACAGGGAAGGGAGAGGACGAGAATAAGTCACGGCCGCCCGGTAGCGCAGGAATCGTCAGGGGTTGTTCCTGGTAGCTTCCCTGGCCACTTGGTGGAATCCGCACAGGATCGATGGTTACCATGTCGGTAGAAGAGGACGAGAGAAAGTCACGGCCGCCTACCGAACATAGGGATACGATGACCTGTTGCGAGAAACAGCAGTTACCATGACTGTAGGAGAGGACGAGAAATAGTCACGGTCGCCTACCGGACATAGGGATACGATGGGTTATTCTTCAGAGATTTCGGTTACCATGTCAGTAGGAGAGGACGAGAGGAAGTCACGGCCGCCTACCGAACATAGGGATACGATGATCTGATTCGTAGTTGCACCAAGTTCAACGGTTACCATGTCGGTAGGAGAGGACGAGAGAAAGTCACGGCCGATTTTATTAGTTTGATTAAGCTTAAACTGCTTGATTGAACCTAACCCGTTTGTTTGAATTCATATTCGTTGTTAGCCATTGAAACGTTTTAAATCTGCAATTTGTAAAACCTGTAAATCCTAACCTCCTCTAATAAAATATATTTCCGTTTGTCCTAGAATACTTAGATCATTCCTAAATTATTCCATCCCCTCAACATCCATCCCTCGGCCGCTACCTTACTCACCGTCACCCCGCTAAAGTGTAATGTTTTGTTTTATTTAATATCCTTTTACTTTCCAATCTTTTGTAACTTGATTCTTGAATAACTTGATGCTTTTGCATAAATTATACTATGTACCTCTTCTGAATGAATTAACGGTTCTGTACGCTATTTAATTTATTTGCAGTCTGCTATTTGTTATTTAACCCTTTGCACTCCGCTGTCCCCTCTATATAAACCATTAACGTTTATTAGTGACTACGGGGAATTAAGTTATTTCAGCGCAACTTTTTGAGACAAGCATGTTTCCCTGAAGTTTTCTCTTGAAATGGCACAAGAAATCAAATCAAAATATAGTAAAATTACTAAGATATATAAAAAAATGTCAGCGGGTTTTGTGTCAAAAAAGAACGTGAGAAGCGTGCTCACGACGGTCCGAGCACTTCTCGGCGCCACTTGAAAAGAGCGATAAGGAAAGTTTGTAGAAGAAAGGTCGGTATGCAAGCATACCTCGCACTGTATACATAGTGAGATTTATAAATATAAATAAACAAGACTAAAACTGAAGGAAACGATTTTCAAAGCTGAGCTCAGTCTGGTTTGAAGTTTCGAGCAGTATAGTTAGATTTAACGAGTGAGAAAATCGGAAAATTGATTCTTCTCTTGGTAAATAAGTTCTTTTGGTAAATATCATTTTGTGAGTTAGTAATAACAATTAGATATTTTCAATTTTCAACCCAATTAGAAATTTTTAAGGCACTCATTGACTAGTTGAGAGGTAATTTTCGTGAATCGAGAACGCGTCCATCCACATCTTCTGCGGACAATAGATTAGATAATAAACTACATATTTCCGGTGTGGGACAAAGAATACGGGATTGCATTGATTGTTCTGACAGGAAAACACCTGGTGGCAGGCGTTAATCGACTTATTATTGTCAAACGTGCACAAATCAGCCTGCAATGCATATTGGGGGGTGTTTTAAGGTTTATCACACTGTACAAAATTATAAAAAACAAAATATTGATTTTTTTGCAAATATACATTTCTCGATGTCAACCAATTTATATAAGTCCAATATCATTATAATACGTTAGTTGGTTCCAAAACTATACTGAATAATACGAGGGTCTGTAAATGCACGTTTCTGCCACAAAGTAGCGCTGAATAGCTGACAGCCAACGTCCAGAATGGTTCGGAGTGCAAAGGGTTAATATTCAGTATATTCTTCCTTCCAGAATTGCTTGTCTAGTTTCCCTTTGTAATTTTCGTGTTACGACCAATTGTATACACTCTCTGTTTCATGAATGAAGCGATCTCACTTCATTTGTGCTGCCTCTTTGTTTCGCTCCTTTTATTTATTTATTTAGTGTGTACATTAGGGTGGCTCTTATTTTTCGACCAACGAATTTTTTTCACGACGCCCCCCAGAATGGTTCCCTTTGGTGAAAAAAAAATTTGTGCGAAGTTTGAGATCGATCGGAAAAAAGGATCACGTGGCGCATTTAAATTGAAAATGTCGAAAATTTTGAAATTTTGGTTTTAGGATGACAAAGTGTATAAGAATCACCCAACAGGTATTGCAAAATTTTTTTGGTGTTGAACGGTGTTATCCTTACTAGCGAATAGACTTGAAAGACAAATTTTTTGGCATACAGGATTATCGCATGTATATACCATAACAAAACATATTGAAAATTCAAAGAACCTTATTAAAACGTTTCCAAAAAACGTTTCCCGCCTATATAAGATGACATAAAATCTTGTATAATTAGAATAAGCTTCAATATTTAATTGTAAGTTACAATACTTTCTTACAAACCACATCACTGGCCAAATTATGAATGCTAGATTGCCAAAATCCTTCTCCAAAAATTATATAATTTTTGGACTAAAGGGGGGGAGGTGTTGTATGACCGACTCATAACCAATGTAAACATTGCAGTATAAATTATTCAAACACAAGTCATAGCTTCCAAATTCCAGACCTCTTAGCACCCTGTACCTTCTTACTCATTCTGTCCCCTGTACCTTAACCATCTGCTAATCATTGCATCCCATATCACTTTTCTCCATCCACGTAAAAACCCCACACATTTTTGGCCATCAATTCAAATTTCTGTAGTTCATGTTAAGGTGTGGAACTTGCCGTTGCAAGTTAATAAACCTAAAATCTTTTCAAAAAGTGTTGTCCCTAATCTTGCAATCCAGGATTCAACAATTTATTAAAATGCAAACTCTTAAATATCTCGATTTTAACATAAAAGAACTTGGGCCACTTTCAAAATAAACAACTCATATGTAAATTTTAATGGAATCACCAACAACACAATTGGACAGATATGTGGAATCGAAGATTCCTAAAAAAACAAGCTACATCAATGGAAAGATTGTGAAGATCATTGCTATTATCACCATAAATTCGAAATTTATTTTTTATTTCAGTAAAGAAAAATGGACTAGTCAATTTTGTAAATATATGTTTTAATCTAATATGTTTTTCTGCATGAATTGCTTTGGTATATAATTCATGATAATTACAACCAAATACAAGTCCCTTGCAATTGGAAACAGCCGTGGCATTATTGATAACTATATAAAATTTATAAAAAAAATATATGTAAAACAATATGTCCAAAAATGTTATATATTATGTCAAGTAAATCTACTACACACAAAAATAAAGATCTGCAGAGTTAATATAAATAAATAAAACACCTAGATTATTCCTCTATTTGTTATGTTGAGAGAAAGAGAAATAGGCGGGAAACCAATGGTCCGGTAGAAAGAGACTGGGAACCAATAAGCCAGAGGCTATTACAATAGGTTGGGTTAGGTGTATCGAAGCCGGACTCTCACAGTGTTGCTATTTTGTTTTCAGCATGGCTAATACTAGAGTTGGCTATATATATACCTATATTTTTGTTTATCAATACAATCTTAATGAATATAAACAATATGTTTTCAAATTATAAAAATACAATTTCTATAAGTTCTTATAAGTAACTTTACACATAAATTTATTTTACAGATTTCTCCATACGTATAAGAGTTATTCACATTTCTACAATTTTTTAATACTATTAGCATATATCTTTTTTGAATATATCGTAAACTAAATTTAGAGAAATAATTATATAGTAATTATATATAGTTATAATTTACAAAATATTAATTAAATTAATAAAAGTAAATGCAATACAAAATAGAATATACATATATGATATACCTTGTTACGTAGCTTGTGGTGAGATTTAGAGATATTTACTGGTTTAAAATGAACTTCCAACAGATATGTCACGAAGCAAAAATAGAGTTTATAATTCACTTTTCAAGATGTTAACTCTGTGATTTCTAAAACGTTTCTCATCTCTCTGAGAAAATCTGGAGACTACTTCTATCCTGTTTCCCGCTTGTCTTCTGGACCAATAGAAAAGTAGCAACTTTTGTCTGGGCGCCGATTCGTTGGTTGGTCTTTTCTCTGATGGTAGCTCGATAGCGATTGGTGGTAGAGGGGTTTAGCGGTGGTTTCGTACCAGGGAGGCTGAGCGAAATAGAAAGGCCTTCGGGAGCTTCAAAAAGTTCTTACCAAGAACTTATGTTATTCCTGTGTATTTAAAATGTGAAAAAGTCTATCGGGAGGCTACATGACTTCGCATATATTCTTCAATTACATAGACTAGTCGCATAAAATCTCCTTCCCTCTCTCCCACTTTCTCTCTCTGCATTTGTATTCCCTCCTATTTTTATTCGTTCGATCGCGTACCACACGTGTTGCTATTTGTAACTATGTTCGCATGATAACACAACAACCAAAATATAAGCTTCTTCACGTAGAAACGTCTCCAGGGATGCATTCGCATAACAAGCATAAAAATAATCTTTTACTTCTTCCATTATTTATAATATTCCGATGTAAGATTTCAAATTTTATGAGCAATAACACTGTAGTTGAATATTAGTTCCACAATATCAGTAAAGGAACTATAGAATCCCTTCGGCGTGAGACTGAAAAATGCATTAGGTGATTGGTCTATTGTTATACATCGTCTGTGGTCTGATTACGCTAGCTAGTCGTTAAAATCGTCGCTAGATAGCACAACAGTCTAATGGAAGCATTTTGTCAGTGTTTGTTGCAAATCTGCCGCCTACGTCTGCTAGCAGACTCTGCTGCCAGATTCGCAACCAAATAACGCAGCAGATAGAAATGGAATTGGTACCAATATCTGCTGTCAATCTGCCGGCAGATTGCATACTGGTTAGTGCGGACTTTGTTATGATTAAAGTGTTATAAATATTTTAATAAAAAAAGGAAGGTTTGATTTATATGAAATATTGAACATATTTATCAATATTTCATTGATAATTACACTTAAATATATATTCTGATAAATTATGTTTAATAATTACAGTGAACTGTAATATAACCCCTATATTGATAAGAAATTATGGATATAAATCCATTAAGTACAATTCTTGTAAAAAGTGATAGCAAAGGTGATAGACTTTTGTTTCGTTATCCTCATATAGCCAAACACATACGAGATTCTAATCAATGTACAAAAAGAAAAAATCCTTATTCTTTAACTATAGCAGAAGATCCATTGCAGGTCAGCTTTATAAAATATTCTAATAGTGTAATGTTTATTACATTGCTTACAATGATCAATATATTTATTCAACAATTTAATACATAATATGTATATTTTTTAATAGTCTTTACCTTTCTCAACATCTAATGTAAGCAATGGAAACTTAACTGGAGTAACAGACGAAGTTTTGTCAACATTATTTGCTGTTAAACCAGAATTGTGTGAACAAAAGTTTGAATTAAAAGTAAATGATGTTCGCTTTGTCGGACATCCAACTCTTGTTCCATCTCGTGGACTAAAAGAAGTTAATTCCTCTATGCTATTTAATATAGTGTTTGCTCTTCCAGCCCAAGCAAGTCATTCTATAGTAAAGTGTTATTATGATTTAAGTAAAAGGTTTGTAACTTATTGTATTTACTAAATCTAAAGCAAATGTAACGTAGGAAATCTCACACATGAATGATTTTAGATTAGGCATAGCATTGAGACATGAAGAAAAAAGATGTGGATTCTTAACAGAGGAAATCAAACTTATGGTGTCTACTCATGATGAAGTTGCTACTAGGTATATGAGCTGTTGTTAATTAGAGGAACAGTAAATATAAAGAATAAATAATAAAAATTTGTTATAAATACATACAGATCAGAAGGTGAAAGTGATAGCGATGAATCGCCATACGAGCTAATATTGCAAAGGAGTTTGCTTGCACGTGATTTAAAATCTGTGTTTAATAGTCTTAGTACTTCTGGAATTATTAATATTATGATCAATAAGTGGATTCAAGTTCGTTTTTGCCTTCCACAAAAAGTTCATCAATTCCATAAGAAGGGATTTGTTATTAATCCAGAAATAATAGATAGGCTAGTATCAAATTGAATATTCAATAATGATATAAATACATTAAATATTATTGTATGTAATTTTATTACAGATGTTTAAATAGTTTAAGACCATATCATGGTTTATTATTACTAATCGAACCATTGAACTTGCTGGATACACTTCCTATAGATTCTTCTCCAGCTCTTAAATGCCTCATTCAGATGTATAGTCCATTGAAAAGTTTACAAACTTTAGCTGCTGATTCTGATCTTACACTGACTCAAGTTTTTCAATTAACTGGTCATTTAGTTTATTGGGCCAAGGCTACTATAATTTATCCTCTTTGCGAAAGTAATGTATATGTTGTATCGCCCGATGCTATTATCACAAACCAATTGCTAGAGGCATTTTCTGAAGAATTTCCAGGATTATGTCTTTTACAAGTTAGTATGAGGAAACTTATCATTGTGTTATATGTATAAGCAAAAAATCAAATTTAATTATCTCTTTGCATAGGTTATTAGTGATTTTTCTTTGCCAACATCGATAAGTCAAAAATTAAATCCTTTGCATCAATCGCAACAACAAACACAATTAGTAAAATTAATAATATGGTTATTAAAAAATCATTTACTTTTACAATTGCACACGTACGTACAGTACATGCCAACTGTACATGGTCGAATACCTCTGGTAAGTTTCAGAAATACTATATTTATAAAGTTCATTAATTAAAAATTTATTTTCTGAAGGATACAAAGGATGACACTAATTATAACATAAAAGAAATCACAGAAAGTGGTAGTACCAGAAATTTGAATGATGCTTCGAAGGGAATTTCGACTGATATAAAGGAAGAGTTATTGTTAAATCTTCATAAAGAAAATGGTATATATAATTATCAATCGGAAGATTATGATATTCCTTCCGACGACAGGAAGTTACTTGATAGGCTGTGTCGACTTGGGTATTTTAATGGAGGGCATCATTTAGAAGAAATTATGTATTTAGAAAATATACGTAGATCACAAATTTTACAAATTTTAGATAAGTTTCGGGACGTATTAATTACATGTGAATGCGAAGACCCTGCTATAGCTTTGTTTTTTAATCAATTTGGTTCTTAGCATTTTAAATACAGACTATGGACATAGTTTTTAAATTATATATAGCTTACGTTTCGTCAATATTATGGACTAAACATTTTTTTTAAATATTCGAATGTATTATATAATTATTATACCGTGTAAACACAATAATATTATAATAAGTATTAGATAAAACGAAAGAAAGTTCATTTTGTTATACCAGTCGCGATACTTGTATCATATAAATTAAAACTATTATTGTATAGGATCTTAATATTTGTTATGTTTTTATAAAATATATAGTAAAAAATAGTCATTGATTTGCACTCAATCATTACAGTTTGACAATTTTAAACCCTAATGATCAAATAATGTAGATACTGTATTATACTATACACATCGAATTAAGTAAGCAATGCTGAATTATGTGTATTGGGATGGACCCTAGGTACACCTGGTGAAAAAATTATGCGATATTATATTCACGTTATCCCTTTAAATTGTTCTATTGGGTAACAAAATAATTCCTGTAAAAAATTAAGTTAAACGAATAAAAACAACACATGGTATTTCCACGTTATGGTTGAAATAAATAGCTACTGAAATAGAAACAGGTATATATAAAAATAGAAAGTACTTATGTTATTTATAATAGAGAAAGTACTATATTGTTAATTTGAAATGGTAAGGATTACACCATTAAAGAAAATGCGTTTATTAAGTTAAACACTTTTTAATAGACATAAACAACAGCTCTAAAGATAATTTACAAATTCTCCATTAATACAGGCTTTTTTTTGCCTGGATAACACTTTTTATAAATTGATAGAATATGCATTACAAATGATTTTTTCTTTTCATTTCGCACAATACATAATTAAATTCTTGCATAAGCTCGATCTGCTTCGTTCTGCCGAATCATTAACTCGTATCGCTTTATCTTTTTGAAGGATCCTTAGTTATAAAATCTAATGAAATTAAAAAGTTTTTCTTTTAAATATTCAATATTCTTTTTAAGAAATAAAGTTTTCAATATTCTTAATTGTATACATTGTACACACTTGATTAGTCAAACATGTATGTAGTGAATTTTAATGGTGGTAATTTTGATGCCAAGACCTGTTCCGGACAGAATTTCGTTTCCGTTTTCTATAACACTATAAGTTTGTAGCAGTTCGTGACATGCCAAATGGACGTCAAACCTTGGTGAAGAAGGCAAGTCTGCCTGACCAAGAGGAAGTAGATTAAAAGGAAGGAAAAGAAGAAGTAGAGAAGACGTGAGATAAGTATTTTATTCAGTTTTCTTTATTCTCATGGATCATAAAATGTTGAAATTATCGATCTTGCGAAGAGATACAAACAAAATATTAGGTGCGAAATAACCTCTTTGTTTTCGTCAAAAGTCTTCGCGTTCCATTTTTGAAAATTTCCTTTCTATTCTATTCCTTTTTCTGTTTTCTTCTTCCTCTATTATATGTGATATCTATGGCCTGACCTGCTGCCTGTTCCAGTACTGTGCTTACTTTTAGTCTTTCATACGTCCATCATCAGAACTCGTTGCGCCTATCTTCGATGTTCTCTGAGGCTTTTTATGAAACGTGTCTCTTTGTTACGAGATTACCGATATCAGTTTCCCTCTTCATAGCTGCCTCTAGTAATAAATCTCCTCTTTTATTTTTTTTCCGTCGATTCACATACTGACGATTTTGCGTTGAAATCTCCTACTTACACCATTTGTTCGATGTACCTGTTTTTATTCTCTACTACCCCTTCGATGAATTTCCCGTATTCTCCTTGTGGCGTATCTCTGTGAATATGAGAGAAGTATCCTTTTCGTAGGATACTTTCCCTTCTTTATGAAAGGCACATCGACATTTTTTAGCTTAGGTGTTTGTTATTGCGTCTTGACAGGGCTCAGCAATATTAGTGAGCTTTAGTCTGACACACATTTCACCGCACTTGTAAGATGGTGCGAAGAAAAGAAATCGGGCGATAATCAGATGACCGGTATACGAACTTATGAACTTTAATAATTACACCTACTCCTGACTAAACCGTTACCGTATATTACAATGTTACTTTAAATTAAAGTTGTGAAATAGACAGCGTAAATTTAAAGCATTAGAGAAACCGTCTTTAAGTATAAAATAAATAAAACAGCCTTTAAAATGAAATGGAAAAAATAGCCGTGAGCGTCGTAATGGCCTAATACTTATACTAATGCTTATTGATGGGACGTAAACATCCTCCACCAATGAGCACGTACAAAAAAATTTGTAAACCATTATTGGTGAAAGCAACACCGAAATGTCCTCAAGACGAGGACACTTAACACATTGAGAGCCGACCCCGCGATAAAGCGGGTTCTATAAGTCTGCTACTTTAATTGAATCCGAAAGCTTGAACGATTTTGTTTCTATTAAATTGTACATGACGAATATTCAATCAAAATATACTATTTTACGAAATTGTATAGGGTTTTATATATTTTCTTTAACTACTCGTTGTTCAGAAACAAACAAAGTAGCTCATATGTAGCCAGCGCTCAATGTGTTAATATTACATAACGTTCTTTCCTATTTAGAAATACATAAGAACAAAATTATAATAATTTTAATATTTGGTGGGATATGCCTGTTGTCTAATAACATGTTGCAACCGTGTCGGCATATTTGAAATTACTTTACTTAAGTAATTTTGAGTAATGCGTTTCCATTTTTCCATCAGTCGTATTTTTAATTCTTCTTTTGTTTTTATAGACGTTGTCGTAATATTACGATCCAATAAGTCCCAGAAATTCTCAATTGGATTTAAATCCGGTGATTGTGGTGGAGGATGTAGCACTTTTGAACAAGCATGCAATAAATATTCCTGAATTATTCTCGATTTGTATTTCGGATCGTTGTCCTGGTAGAACTTAAAACTGTCGCGTATACCCATATCCGTTGCACTTTTTAATAAATTTTGCTTTAATAAGTCTAAATATTTGTTCTTGTCCACAATACCTTGCATGAAAACTAACTCTTCTACTCCAGCAGTTGAAATACAGCCCAATACCATTGAGCCTCCGCCACCGTGTTTCACCGTCGGTATCATATTATTTAGTTTTGATTGTTTACTTGGTTTACGCCGTACTAATTTTCGTCTGCTACACCCAAAAACATGAAATTGACTTACGTCCGCAAAAACCACATCATTCCACCATGATTGTGTTTTAGAAATAAATTCTTTAGCGCGTGCCATACGTTTCTTTCGATTGATCTCGTTTGTGTATGGTTCTTTACGAGCCACTCTACCATTGTAACCAGCACCTTTTAAAACATTGCGAACTGTATCCACGTGCACTTTCTTCCCAGTTTCTGTAGGCAATTCTGCTGTTTAATTAGGGGCATTTAATCCTAAATTGATCTTTATTTTTCGAATAATTACACGCTTATCACGATTGTCGAGAAGACGCGGACGTCCCTTTTGAGGAATAGATTCAATGCGATCTTTATGTTTATATCTTCTTATAATATTCGGGATGGTCCTTTTACTTAAATTTAACAACTTTTCAATTTTCCGATATGATTTCCCTTTTTCGCGGTGAAATATAACAAGTTGTCGAATGTTTAATGAGGTATTTTTACTTTTGCGACCCATTTTCACAAATGCCTGTAGAAACGATGGAATTCTATTATTAAACTGACTACTAGAAGCTAACCAAACTGTTTCACACTCTTGGTGTTTACAAACAATCATAAGGAGTTTACAAACGGACCTTCTGAAGCGAATAAACGGCGAAATATGCTAGATGTCCGAATATTTTTTCGACACCAATACTGGGTCTAATTTCGTTTATGATTTATTATGTGGAAAACAGTAAAAAATAAAGTAATTAATTTTACATATTTGTAAACTAGAATATGTGCTTCAACCCATTACGGACCAGAAAATTCGATAACCACATTTGAAGTAAGTAACATAAAGCTTTAATTTCGCAAAAACGATAGTGCCCGAATATTAAAACGAGTAACTGTAGATGGGCCTTCGCTACGTGAAGTGCCATTGAGAAAGATACGATCGAGTTTTCCTTACGAAAACTCGGCGATACTTTCCACCCGTTCTCGCAGGTGTAAAACAATAAATTTGCAGAAGAGGCTTCTCAAAAATGACAAACCTAAATCGGAGATAACGCAACGCAACTAGTGGTTGTAGGATGACGTTGTTATACATAACGTTAATGTTAACAATGATAATAATTAGATATATCATTATTATTATTTATATCATTGTCGTTATCAGTATTAAGATATGTTAGGATGTGACAGTAGCATTGAAAAAACCATACGAATAGCAAAATTCCTGATCGTAGACGTTCATGCACCTCTTGATACATTCGTTCATTGTATTATCGATTGTGTGTTCTGTTGTGTTCATTAAATATTGTAAATATTAAAAACGTTTTCCTGTTTATTATCATAACTCTAACAAATATAAGGTTTATAAAAATATGAATGATATGATGTAAAAAATTCCTTATTCAAACTGGTCCATTAAACTTGTCGTTTAAAATTCGAAACATGTCGAAACGAAAATGATCAAAATATTAGCCATTTAGAAATATAGAAATTCGGAAGTGACAAATCTCTTATATTTAAATGTCAATACAATTCTAAATATACAGGGTGGGGCATTTTAAACAGGTCACCTGAATAACTTGCTTGTTTTTGAAGATAGTTGAAAATGCATTAGACCAAACTTACTTGGTATCGGGGGGCTCATAATTTGGTATTACCAATTTTTCTGCAGGTGGAGGCGTCAAGGAGATATGAAGGTCAACTCTGTTTTTTTAAATGGAACAGTATATTTTTTTATTTACATTCTGATAGAGTGTTTGAAGGCGAATACAATGACCTAATATGAAGGTCATTCAAGGTCACTCAAAGTCAACTGCAATAGAAAATAAATTGTCTCAGAGTACTTTTCGAATACCTGTGTATCACGTGTGTATATTACGTGACACGGATCATAAAAGATAAACAAACATTCAATCACATTGTACGCTTATCTGTATCCTCAAACATATAATTGGTCCATATTTTAGTGATGGCACGCTAAATAGTAGTAAGTACCTGAGAATTTTAGAAGACGTTTTGCCAGAATTGTTAGAAGACACTTTGCTGGACACACGACAATCCATGTGGTTCCAGTAAGACGGATGTCCTGCTCATTCAGCACGCAATGTTATAGAATTTCTAAATAGAAAATTTGGAGATTGTTGGATAGGTCGATCAGGAATTAATAAATGGCCCGCACGATCCTCAGATCTGACACCTCTCGATTTTTATTTGTGGGGAAAATTAAAGGCAGAAGTGTACCGCGAAAAACCAACTACCAAACTTGACATGCAAGAACGTATAAGAAGAGCTTGCTCTGTAATAGATACAAATTAAATTTTCCAGGCAGTGTTATCAGTATTGCAACGATTTAGACCATGCATCCATGTTCAAGGTCGCCATTTTGAACACTTGTAGTAGCAGTAACAAAGTATCCAAGTATTCGAAGTGTGCTTTGAGATAATTAGTTTTCTCTTGCAGTTGACCTTGAATGACCTTAATAATAAGTCATTGTAATCACCTTGAAGCACTCTATTAGAATGTAAGTAAAAAAATATACTGTTCCATTTAAAAAAAACAGAGTTGACCTTCATATTGCCTTGACGCCTTCACCTACAAAAAAATTGGTAATACCAGATTATGAGCCCCCCGATACCAAGTAAGTTTGGTCTAATGCATTTTCTCCTATCTTCAAAAACAAGCGAGTTATTCAGGTGACCTGTTTAAAATGCCCCACCCTGTATATTATACTGCCCAATATAATTATATCTATTATACTACTACATTATACTACCCAATGCTCCCACCAGAGTAGAGCTTCCGTCGCACCCTCACTACCTTCCCCTCATCGGGGCCTTGTATTGGATTCGTCCTTGATGTCTATAATTCTAGGAGCTCCCTAATTTCGCATTGGGTTCGTCAACGCCCCGTAACTAACAAACTGAAACCGTATTCCTGAGATAATAACCCTTCCGTCGCTAGTAACAATATAAATAAGGTATAAATACATAAATAATATATATAATAGTAATAATAATAATATATAAGATTCTATGTAGGTACCCAGTAAAGACTTGATCTTAGTAAGATAGAGCTGAACTATGTATAGTATATTATAAACTTTATAAAACTGTATCATAAAGGAGTTATTTTGAAATTAGAAGTTACTGTGTGTCCCATTTATTATAAGAATGACTTTAGTTTCGTTCTGTCAATGAAGGTACAAAGGAACAGAAGGGACAACTTTCTTTTTTTTAAACGTATATGTTTTTATTGTTATAGAGATTTTTCCGATTTTTCCAAGTTTAAAAATAATAAGGTAACGGTTCTAAATGGTAAATCGTGCAAATTCAAAAATTCTTAATTATTGACCGAAGTTCTTAATGTAGTAGTTGAACGCTCTCATACGATACAATCGTATTATCGCTTGGATTGTATTAACTAAATTATATACATTATTAAAGTTACGAAGCCTATTATACAACTCTAGATACACCCTGATTTTGCACCGGGTTCGTTTACTACGTCATATTCCAAAAAAAGATTTTTCCAAACTAGTGGCTCCTGAATTTCGCATTATGGTCGTTTGCGTTTGACCCTATTCTTAGAGGCTCCGTAATTTTGCATTGAGTTTATCCTCAACATCTATAATCCTAGGGGCTCCCCAATTCAGCATTAGGTTCATCCTCGTACCTAACTAACAAATTCAAAATAATATTTCTATGATAATAACCCTTCCGCCAGATTAAACTGTAAAATATGTACTCCTGTTAAATTAAAACAAGCACATATTAAAAGTATATTTAAAAAGATTTTTAAAACTACAATTCTTGTTACTCTTTTAGTACAGTTCTTTGTATTCTTTTTCTTCTTTATATTTACTATTTGAATTCAAGAAATCGTTCCAATTAAATGTTCATTTTAATTTTTATTTAAAATAAATCCACGTTCCTAAACATCTCAAAGGCTAATTTTCTAGAAGGACATGCAATATTTACTTACTGAATGAAATAAGAATAATTATAATTATACCTTAATTTCTGGTGGAAAAAAACTTTGAAAAAATCGGTTTTAATTGTTTCAATGTACGGTGCACATTATCAAAGCATCTGAAAAAAATCGAGAGCAATGCTCGTGATGGTATTTCATTGCAGAATTACTGCGGGAGTAATATATGTTTGAGTTTTCTATAAGAAAAATCCGTGTTATTTTCGAATTTTATACTTTTTCATTTTTCACATCCACAATTTGCAACTAAAACAACTAACATACGGTTGGTTATTCGAAAGGTGTCAGTTTTCGAATTTCACCTATAACTACCTTTACGAACTAGCTTTCGAGCTTTTGAAATTGGTTTAAGGACACTTCTTCTCCGGCTACGGCCTTCAATTTACAAATTAGAAGTACATAATATATATAAATAAACATGAAAAAAATAATTAAAACTATTTAAAAATGAAGGATTCAAAAACAAAAATTATGAAAAATCAGATTAGAAAACTGCCATATTCTTATAAAAATTACTGTAAATTATTGTTACAACAAATATAGAAAAATTTGTTATAAACGACTAAATATCAATTTAGAAGTATAAAACTATATTCTGAGAGGGAACAGTGTATTGTAAACAAATAAATTTTTAGTTAAAATATTATGTATTATTCTATATTTAACAGTATTACTAACTCACGAAATATGCACTTTTCGAGATGGCGGAGGGTGTTCTAAATTATATAGTATTGTATATACATATGTAGTTTTTATGTTACTTTTGTTAACAATTTTGTAAATTAGGATGTGTAGTACTTTTGCAAAACATGAAACTGAGTATGTTAACTTTTGTGACAACGCCAAATCAAAATGTCCCTGCATTCGTTCTACAAGCGTTAATATAAACCCTACTTAAATATCTGTCTACTTTCAATTAGTCTCATTATCGTTAAAATTGGTAACCATTGAAAATAACAAATAGTTAAAAGATTGTAAATTTTTTAGCAAAGAGGTAGTAAAGTAAATACAATATTTACTGTAATTCAAAATAAATATAATACTCATTTATAGATGAATTTTTTAAATTTAATTTTCTCATACAATCACTTCTTTTTGTATTGTATTAGTAGTTTCACAAAGATTCTGTACAAGTTGCTAGTCCTACCGAAATGTATTAAATTCTTTATGTAACTGTAATACAAAATAATTCGAAATGTGTACTTACTACAATAAGAATATAATAAATAAATTTAAATAAATATTTTTAGAAATTTACACTTATTCATATTAAACATTAACATATCTAGTAGTTACTTACTCTTTGTACAGAATATTTAGTTATTAAATTTGGTGATAATGAGATTTTTACATCAAATAATGACATAGTATTGTTGAGAGGAAAAATGATTTATTAGAATCAAGTAATTTTATCAATTTCTGTCCATTAGGAAGCACACATATTTTATGTATTAACAAAACTTAACATTTTATGTTGAATAAAATTGTTTTTCAATTGCAAAAAAAACTATACTGTGTGATTTTGTAATAATCTAATAGTTCTACAAATAATAGTACTCTTTAATACTTTACGATTTTTATATAAATGTTTGGAGCATTTTACAAAGTAATAAATTCTTTTATGCTAAAATATTTTACCATTTATGAAAGTTACAACGTATGTAGGTCGTTCACTGTCAATTGTTGATATTTAAATAATAATGTTCTTTCATAAAAGCGTAGACTTCAAAATTTCATAAACCATCTTATTTCGAAAATATGGCATGTCCTGCTGCGTAAATGTAATTTTCTTATTCGCACAAATATATTCAGCAAACATACAAGAAAATACACCACAATCACTTCCATTCATTTGTTGTGGAATATTTTTGGCACACTCTAACTTCCAGTTACTGGTATCGTATGGTTGCTTCTTCTTGTCTAAACTTTCGTCTTCCAAATATTGTCGCAATGCTGATAAACATTTTAGATTATTGCCGCCCATACTATCATAATAACGTATAGACTTGTCTCTGAAGTCAATTATCGACATACACCAATGGATATCTAAATGTATAGGAACGACTATAATATCTTGTGCAAATATATCAATTTTTCTTGTCCATCTCTTAAGAGACGTATGCCCACCCGAGACTAATTTTGGATAAAAAAATGTATTCATAGCATGTGCTTTTGGATATTTATCATTGGTACTTCGGGCTATTAATAAGTTCATATAAAAATTAATTACTTCGTCATTTAACCAATTTAAATCAGCCAATGTATGAATATCTTTTCTTGTGATTCTGAGACCAAAACCTTCTACAAGAACATCGTCTGGTGGTCGAGGAATAAGAGCATTTTTTACATCTTGTATCATCTCTTCCGTTAAGGTAGGCAATAATGCCTCCTCGTGTTCTTCTCTATCGTCAAGAACTGCTTCGCATAATCGCATAGAACGAGCTAAACGTTCCTCCAATGCAGCTTCTCTAACTAAACGATTATGTTCAGATAACACACATGTCATTTTTTTTAGTTCCTTAACCTCTCTGTAACGCTGTTCTATGCGCTCATTGTATCTTTTTGCTATTTGTGGAATAAAATCCTCCCTCATGACAGCTTTTGCAGCTAATTCGTCTCTTAATGTATTCGAAGCTATGCTTTCAGTGTGTTTATTTAACGGTGACTTCTCTGTGTCCAAATAGTTTTTCGAAGACTGCGCTTTATTACAAATGGAATGTATTGCATCTTTTTCATTCTTTCTTACGGTAGTAGCCCCTGCTTCTCCGTTTATTTTCTCTTTGTTTCTGGTATCATTATTTGGTGATGTGTTGAAATGCATTTGAAACATATCCTTTTTTCTACATGTTTGTTGGATGTTAGAAGAAAAATTCGAAGAATTAGATTTTTCTAAATCTATTATTTCAACCACATCTGAAATTGGTTTTTTTTCTTCGTATTTATCACATATAACATGTATCCTACGTGGGAGAAAATTTTGCAATAGTTCTTCATACTGATTTTTTTCTTTCAAACGATGAGTTTTATTCAAAGTTGGGCATTGTTGGCGAGTTCCAACACTTTGTCCCTCTTTCATTTTACTATTGTAATAGCCTATATTTAATTCATTGCAGCGTCGGTCAGATTTAGATAATGAAAAAGATGATGGACAATATTTGAACGATTTATCTCTATTACTACATGTGCCATTTAATCTACTGGGCGATTTAATTGGAGAGTGTTTATGTTTTGTTAGAATTTGAATATCATCACTGTCACTATCGTCATTGATTTCAATCGATTCTTTATCCAGATTGATGTTTTCGTAATCACAACAATGTTTCTTGGGAGATACAAATTCTTTTTCCAAGCTAAACGAAACAGCTCTGCGTTTCCTGGGTGTTTCGTCTACCCAGCCAAAAAATTTCTTCAAAAAATCAAATATCAACATGATTGTAGAAAGATGACTGCCCGCTGCAGAGAGCCCAAAAATTTTTCACTAATATGGCCATCCAAAATTTGTATGTTGAATTAGATACAAGTATTTATGTTCTGTGGAAATCTGTAAATAATAGTAAAGTTTTATTAATGATAAAAAGTTAATGAAACATATTACTCATTGTAAAAGTGAATATTTCATATTGAAATACTTACATTGTATGCATTTAGGTTTATAAATATATATATAGATATACATTAAGTTAAATTATGCTAAATATTTAAATATATAACTGTATAGAGCTGCAGCTTTAGACAATTAGAATTGATGGTATCCACTGTATGAAAATTATAAACTCAAGTAACCTAAAACGATTGTTTGAATATAGTATACATTAATAGCGGTAGAAATATAAATTTATAGATAAGATAGTAATCACAGTTAATAAATGTGATTGCATATAAACTAAAAGGTATACCTATTAAAAGTTTCCGAACATTCAACTTTATTTTCCAGAAATTTTGTTATTATACCAACACACTCAACAATTTTATATTTTACGTAGTTTTAAGAAAAAATGGAAAATTTATACACATTGTAAATTTCACATACGAATTTAAATATAGTAAGCAATAAACCGTGTGTTCAATTCCATTGGTACTAACGCAAAGTATGGATTGACAACTCCCGCGTATTTCAGAGTAGACTTACTCAATATATTACTTCGCTAACACAGTTGAGTGCCCCCTACAGAAATGTAGTACTGAACAATCAAGGGCGGGAATTATAGAATATGTTTTTATGCTTGTACACTCAATTTAAGTTCGTTACGTTTAAAGAATTAGTAACTAAATATTTATGTATTAATAAAAGAAAATCAAAGTTAAAAGCTTTTATAAGACTATAACCTCTTTGCTCTTTTTACGTATGATAATTTCTTCTTTCTTTTTTTCTTTCTATACTGAAATATATTTTCTATTTCTTAAATAATGTCTGATTGTTTTTTAAATTTAATTTTCTTTAAAAAAATGTTTAAAACTTTACTATTATAAATATTTGTTTAACATCCCAAGATTTACTTTAAATTCAATTTCAGCGATGCTACCCAATAACAATCTGCTTCGAATCTGGTTCCGCATTTGACGAGCAGTTTACCATGCCAAATGGCTCCCCGACATTAGCGTCGTGAAGAGGGCAGGTCGATCGCAACAAAAACAGACATGTCTTAACCCTGAGTGAAAATCTTAATCGTAGGAGGGAAACAGAATTTTATTTAGACTTCTAAATTATAGAAATTTAAATTTCACTTAATCTCTATAAATATTTAAAAATTTATAGAATTTTTCAATCATTTCAACACGTAGAAACCTCAAAATCTTAAAAATTCTTTATTTTTATCTGTATTTTAATTATTTACTTTTTTCTATTTTAATTATATAAATTAAGTTAGTATTGTCTTTATACACTATTTACCATTAAAAGCTGCTTTTTCCTGCATCTTTTAATATTGTAGAAAAGAAAAATGACGGGAAAGTCAGACAAATATTATTGGATATAAAAATTGTCGTATTATCGTAATTCGCCCATTTGGCTTATAAGATGAATCTCTTTTTCAGAAATATCCTCAATTACGAGCAACCAGTGCTAACAAAATCTTCTACGATATGCAGTCCCGCGATGTTTCCTCTCCCAGATAACGCAAAGACGACTTGAAGATGTTCGGGAGATATTCAGACGTTCAGAAAACATTCGTAGGACACTCGAGAGATCTTTAAGACGTCCCTAAGAAATTTTAAAGCTCCATAAATGTTAATTAAACTAAAAGAAGGGAAGAAACAAAATAATTGCAAAACATTTACAATAATAAAATTATAACGTTGTTACAATTTAATAACCTTTTCTCAATACTAATTTTCTAACATTATCTGGGCTCTGGGTCTGCTAGAGGATTCGTCGGTAAGGCTACCCACCGAGGCCTGCCTTAACCATTGAAATATCGGTAGGCGGTTAAGTCATTCTCACAATGAATGGGATACACTTTAATTCAAAGTAACTCCTTTCTAATATAGTTTTATAAAGCTTTTAATATAGTTATATATAGTTCCGCTCCGTCTTGCTTAGATCAAGTCATATTATTTATGATCATCAATATTTATATATTATTTATTATATATTATTTATATATTATTTATATATTATTTATATATATATATTATTTATATATTATTATATATATATATATATATAGTTCTTTCGAATCGGATTCTTTTCGATGAATTCTTATTCTTTCATATGCTTTCCTCTCTCCCTTGTTAATTCATCATGAATAACCCATTGCTTATCGACACACGTTTCTGGGAAGTATGTCACGGATACATGACGATCTCAAGAAGCTGGGCAAAACCAATTTCGTTAAGGACATCCTCCACACCATGCTGATCAATTTGAAGCCAAAATGGCAGCAGTTCTAGGCTTACGACGAGAAAATCATGACCACCGCCACAGTCGAAGACTGCCAAAATAATCATTTCATTCTCGACATATTTTCTACCGTCGAGGATACACTCTGTGTAAATGGCGGCCAGTCAATGCACCAGTTGAAACGCTTGAGTTGACTCAGACATTGTTGTCCGACGTTAATCAGCGAATTACGACATCCGAATCGAGACTTTTACTTCTAAGGATTGATTTGCCGAATTTCTCTGGGTCAAATACATAGTGGATACGTTCCAAGGATCCGTTCAAGTTCCTGGTTCTCGAGGATCCCTCTTGAAGCAATGCGGAAAAGTTCCATTATCTGTTCGCCAGCCGCACCGGTGGCGTCACTCGAGCGACTTCTTAACAATACTTGCGCTGTGGCGTGGTTATTGAATAGTTTGGATGTCCCTGTCGACGACAAGGCGATTGAATATTGAATACTTTAGTATACAATTTGATTGCTGGACAACGTGCCACTCAATGAGATAGAAAGCTGTACAGGACCGCTCAAGTTCTCCAAGTTACTTCAGTTTCTCGAGAACACAACTCGTACCTTAGAGGCGTTCGAAGCATGTCACACGCATGATACTCGATGGTATCACAAGAGAATCGCAGAATCGCAAAATCGCAGAATTCAGTAGCCCCATTTTTATGTTCTTCGTTACGGCTTGCTGAAGACTTCCAACACCTCTACCAAAATGAGAGACGCGTTTAATGGTTCCCGTACGATCTAAATTGATGTCTCATTAACACGTTGAATGCGGAGCCATTTTGCTTAGCTTTCGCGTCACATTTTATTTACCTTTAAACGGAAATAATGCAACTGTGCATAAGCAAAAGACTCGCTTAGTCCATTTGTGCTTTTCTGTTTCAATCGAATCTATTGAAATAGTGCGAATATTTCTTAATATTACATGAATTATCTATAATATATTAATTTGTAAATTTGATACCGTTAGTCCCCAGGAATTGACATATCATTCAACGTGTTAAACACCTACTCCTCGACTAATTCCAAACTACGGTCAAGCAAACTATACATAAACTAACCCAAACCCAAACTAACAACCATAAAAATTTATTTCCTCGCAACGTAGCGGGATTGCGTCTTCATTAGACGACGGTTCGAGACGTTCTAGTTTCCGTGTCCCCTCGACTGCATTTCGAGGCGAGGATCATTTCCTCATGATCAATAGTATTTATTTTCTCAAGTGCCGCGAGACGCAGAGAAAAACCAGGCGGCCCAACGAAGTTTTCGTTACGGGCCTACGAACTGGCCCGTCGTGCTAGCACAACCTGACACCCACTTTCTACGACACTCGAAATACGTCGCTACAAATATCTGTGGGGAACTGTGCTATAAGATTCAGGTAGCGAAACTAGATTGGTGTGCACTTTTCTGGTTTTTGCTAGAGCGCAAACATGAGTGATCGTAGGCGTTGTACTTCTGCTGGGCTTCGTTCAGTTTCTTTGAGAAGGCCAACGGTTCCCACATGTCGTTCTGGAACTGTTGCTGTGCCGTTCCGATCGCTACGTTTGAGGCGTCCAGCATTACGACCAGTTTGGCGGTGGATCCCGGATACGCAAGCATGGCTGCGTTGGCTAACGCTGCTCTAACGCGTCGCTCTTCCTTCTAATCCTCGGATAATCCACCGGCGGGGCTTGAATCTCTGCTGCTCGCGGTACGCACCGTTAGCAAAAGTTTACCATACCGAGGCACCTACTGAGCTTCGCCTGGTTAATCGGTCAGGGGAACCTCGTAATGGCCTTTACTTTATCGGCCAGGGGGGGGTGGATCCCTTCTTTATCGACTGCGAACTCCAAGAAAGACAATTACATCACGGAGAATTCGCACTTCGCCGACTTTATTACAAATTATTATTTCGATATTATTTCCCTTTAGCTTCGTGTATTTGTATTCTTCTAGCGGATTCGGTAGGATATTCTCTATCTCTTTCGCCGATTTAACGTCGAGCCATGCCATCACGTGGTAGAACTTCTCGTGCCTCGTGCGTTATTCCGCGCAAACGATACTGCACATCTAGGTGCGCAAAACAGAGCGCCACCGGTGTTTCCGGCCAAAATTTCGTCATATGTATCGCTACGGCCCAATTCTATGCTTTTAGTTCGCTTTCCATTTCAGCGTCGGGGTTATCAATTATAGGTTAATACCTATGAGGATCTATAATGAATACCTATGATACCTATAATGAAGATAATTCTTCATGTGCAGGTAGAGAAGTGTTACTCCCAACCGCGCGATCCGTCGGTTCCCCTAAGGAGTCGCAATAGGTTTCTTGCAAACTATTCGTGACGCACTAAGGCGAATCTCATATCAATAGGTTTCGTGCCTTAGTACTCACCTGATTGTGAGTTGCTTTGAGCACCAGGGCCGCCAAAAAGAGTGAGACGCGCGACAAAAGTTCGTGAACGGTGCCTTTGAAAATTTACCACCGTGTCATTAGCACTTGATTTCAAAACTTGAATTAAAGGCCCCTTGATTGCGCGTCCTTGCTGTTTATAATTCTAGTGGTTCCCAGTGAAAAAAACTAACAAATTCAAACCACATTTTCAGTGTAATAATCCTTCCCTCGGCCTCTTGCACTGCGCGCAATCCTAACCATAACAGGTTCATAGGCCGTTTGCTATATACTTGTGCCAGTTCTACTTCTTACACTCCCCAACAGATGGACAATAGGACGACTTTCCCGTCCTGATTCGTACCTAGTACCTGATCCATCGCCGATTCATATATGCATATACCATCCTTAACAAAAAAATAACAACATACAAAATTATTCTTTTCAGATTATTCCTTAGTTGATAACATTCAGATTGTGATATGAACACATTTTCCATACCACAAAGAACAAAGGAGATATTTAAGTGCATCCTTTAATTGTTGCAGTCTGGATAAATGCAAATTATTTGTACACTGTGTATTGTATATAAATGAACAGTTTCGAGAGCTGCATTTTTTGTAGACGAACAAGCTATTTATATTATTGAACATACAACCTTCTATATTAGTACATTAATTTTGTATGAAAAATTTACACCCTAAAGCGAATTATTTACATAATAATATTTTTACTGTACTGTCTAGTCAGCATGTTTGAAAACAATATTCGATATTTTAAGAGAATTTGGACCGCACAATGAAAGTGAACGTAAGGGTATCTTGATTTAACTAGTGGACTAGCTACTTCTAGTTACCGATTCGATTCGATTCAACACTTATTTTATTTACCATTACCAGCTGTACAGTTCGTTAATCTGATCGTACGTCCCTTAATTTTATATATTATTGTATACCTGCGATCAACTGTACAATTCGATTAAGGAAATTAATGTTTTATTTGACTAATCGTTAATTCTTCTCTTGTACACAACTCCAGTTCAGTTCGAAGCCAACACTAGTAGGCTACAGTCGCTCGTCGCGCCAGAATTTATCCGCTATACCTGCTCTCTAATTGGTTGGCATGTTTTGTTAATAATTCGTTGGCGAAGTCGTAATCAATATTTTCGCCAAGGAAAAAGTTACTTAAAATTTTGATAGTGTTGCACTGTATACTGCATTCTGTATCTTCTAGTTCATGCCATGCTAACAAAGTAAAACAATAGATCTGTTTATATTACCCTTTTAAACAGTAATTTATATTTTAGCCTCATAAAATAATATTGTATGTACTATTAACATTAAGTATGGCACTTTGCCCGCCGAATTTGGTTCCACAATGTGCCAAAAAAACTTAATACATTGCATATAAGCACTTTTCAAAATTCTTATTTACAAATTCTTAAATATTACTATATATTTTTTTATATCTCTTTACTATCTCAAAATATTTTAATAGTTTAACTATAGATCAAATTATTTTTAATTCATCGAGTCGTAGATACCGCGTACAAGAAATCAATAGAGCGAAATATCTTGTAAACTGGCCTCAACGTTCGGCTTGCTACTTGTATACATACGAGATATCTCATGACCAATACGTGATGTGTAGCATTGAAATTGTAAAACCTGTGTTTGAAAATTTTAACCTACGAAACTTATTCTACATAAGGCGTAAAACTTAAAAGTTGATTACAAGTTGCTTTCTAATTCAAGCAAAAATGAGCGAGTACAGTGTTATAACGTCAGATTTTGTAAATTTATCTATTACAAATTCTAATCAACAGTATTACGTAGAACGAAGGTTTCAAAAAGGTATAACAATTGATGAATTTAAGGTAAGAATGTTTTATCATGATTTTCATTATACTATCACGTTTACTATTATGGATCAATTTTGTTATTGTATGGCAGGGGAAATTAGAGCTTATTACAGGTGCTAATCCAGCTACAGTGGTACTTGAAGTATTTGATAAAAATGATAGATTAGTTTGCACATTAAACAATGGACAACAACTTTTAGGATCGTATCCTATTGAAGATGGAATGCGAATTCATGTAAAATAAATTTTGTACTTGTTATTACTAAGTGTTTATATGTTTATTTGTGAATAACAACAACAACAATAATAATATAAGTATAAATTACATTTTAGGTAATTGATAATTTTTCACGTAATGAAGCAAATTTAAATAATGTTGAAAAATTTGAGATATCTGAAGAAGAATATGCTAAAAGATCAGGTAAAATGCATAAACACTTTCTATAGGGTGGTTTACTTGAAAAGGTAACCACCTAAATCCTATCTTATCAAATTGGAAATAATATAAAAAATATTTTTCATATAATTTGCATAGTATCATAAAATTATATTTGCATAGTGTTAAAAAGAATTTGAATTTTTTCTTTAAAGTTTTTAGGATCACCAATGTTTTCTTTGTATATAAATGTATATTTATTTCTCTTGCATATAGTAGCAGGTATTAATGTATTTAAATATTATAATGAGAAGATCTTAGAATGTACCTAAGCTCCCAAAATTTAAAGTATTCGTTTGTGCCCTACAGTATTATTCAATTTCCACTTTAGAATTTAAATATCACTTCAAAATCATGTCAATATAATCCCTGAATATATTTTAATGTCAATTGCAATATACAAGGCCAAAAACTTGAAAAAAATGACTTACAGATCAAATATTCTTTGTAAAATATCCATAATATGATACCGCATAATAAAAATTACATGAAAAATATATTGTTTCATCAAAGTTGAAAGAGTTAAACTACACTGTATAAATACATATTTACATAATCTATTTGTATTATAACATATCATATGTTACATTTTACCTAAAACTAAAAGGGATGAAAAAACAAAAAGTAAAATAAAATCAAGAGATTTAATATTGAACAATAAACAGAAATTATTTGATAAAATAATTTTCTAATGTTTTAGATACTGTAAAAGCATTTCTAGAAAAAAATAAATTAGGAAAATATAATAAAGAAAAAGCAGAAAGGAAAGCAGAAGAAAAAAGGCAAGAAGAAGAAGCTGAGGCAGCAGCAGTTAAGAAATGCAATGTTGGTGATCGTTGTGAAGTTTCTGTACCAAACCAACCAAAAAGAAGAGCTACTGTTATGTATGTTGGTGAGTAGTACAACTTTTGTTTATGTGATTCTGTTTTATATTATTTACAGTTTAGAAACATAACACATTCAATTTATAGGTACAACGGAATTTAAGGAAGGTTGGTGGATTGGTGTAAAATATGATGAACCACTTGGTAAAAATGATGGAACGTAAGATTATAATCGATTTTATGTTTTTCTATAATTTTATGTACATGTATGTTTAATATCTTGAATCTTGTATTACAGTGTCAATGGCAAAAAATATTTCGAATGTTTCCCAAAATATGGTGGATTTGTGAAACCAATTCATATAAAAGTAGGGGATTTTCCCGAAGAAGAATATGATTTAAACGAAGAGCTTTAAAATATTTAAATTATTTTACCAATTTTGTTTCAAAATTAGAATTCATAAAAAATATCAAATCAGTATTGTGTTAGTAATGCACACAATGAAAATGCTGCAACATTTAATATTTTCTTCGTTTTATAATATGTGGTCTCCAATTCATAGGATGTGTTTCTTCAGTCTGAAAATATTGACAGAAAAAGAAATTTTATAGTTCGATTTTCATTAAATAAATTCTTCTTGTTTTTATAAATTTTAATCTTTTTATTAGTTATTGTTGTAAGCATTCTAGTACTAGGCATGTTAAATATAATATTATATACTCCAGGCTTTGCTATCCATTAAATCAGGTTGCACTAACGCTTTTAAGCATTATTAATTATATGTTTTGAATTCGGAAGAATAGATATGTTGTAAATATTGAATAATTTAATATAATAGAGATTATATAAAATTTAATCTGTTCCATAGTCTCAAAGATGCATAAAACACCATCAGCATTTACAGCTAATCAATTAATTTGAGCATTGTGTTCGAATCAATTTTTGTATAAATTTTACTTTTGAACATTTCTACTATTTAATATTATCTCTGAGGCAAACATGTATCGTATAAACAAAGTAAGTTACATAAATAGAAATATTAAGGATAAAGCATTTTCATACAAATTATATATTTATTATATTATTATAGGCCAGCTGAATAACTCATTCACCTTTAAAAATAGAAGAAAATGCATCAGATCAAACTTACTTGGTATCGAAGGGCCTATAATTTGATAATACTAATTTTTTTATGGATGCAGGCATCAAGGAGATATTAAAGTCAATTTAATATTAAGACCCGTTTTATTTTAAGGAATAGTACTGTATTATATTTATATTCTGATAGAGTATCTCATGACTACTACAATAACCTATTTTAAAAGTCATTTAAGATCACTCGAGGTCAATTGCAATAGAAAATACATTGTCTCAAAGCACTCTGTAAATACTTTTGTGTCTTCTCTAGTTGTTGACAAACACACTTATAATTACTGATACAAGTCACAGGAAAGAAACAATCATTCAATTACATTATACACTTATTTGTATTTACACATTTTTTTGTGAATTAGTAACTTTTGCTATTAACTAAAATATAGAGCTTCATAATGTTCAATCTGTTTTCAATTTAAAAAAATCTATTACATGATAGTAGAGGAAATGGAAATAGTTATCATTTATAGTGAATGTTTATAAAATTATGAGAAAAGCACTATGTCTATGTGGTGAAATATTTATGTTTTGTTTTCACAGATATTATACAAATGTTTCGACAACTAATGAAAACACTATAAACATTTCAGAATATATAATAAGAATTTATTCTTTGTAAGTTAAATCCGATGCATTCTCTTCTGTCTTCAAAAGCAAACAAATTATTCAAGTTGCCTGTTTTAAATGCCCCATTCTATATACACACGGTCACATGCAACTTTTCTCATGATCTGTTAAAGTAATTTTAGATCTTTTAACAGCTAAATCACGAAACAGTGCGATCGTGATTTCTTACCATGAGTAACAATCTAGTAATAAAAATGGAAATGCACTTGAATATTATAATCTTTAAATATTTTGGAAGTACTTGATAAAAAATAACTATGGTCCTATATACAGCTTCACGAATAACACAACTGTAATAGCATAACCTATCAGTTGTGTACATTGGTTTTGGTAGGTATATCTCATATTCTTGCAGTGGAATCGTTGTTCAAATTTGAATATGTAACAATATATGTAACAATATATGTAACAATATATGTAACAAATCTGAAATAACTTTTCGATATATTAAAAATTATTTATTTTACAGGGGTGTAAAAAAAATATCAACCTTCTTTCACTACATTATACAAACTGAACTAACTAGTGATGAATCGATTCTTTGTGAAATTACGAACTGTCACATTTAAATACTCGATTTTCTGTGAAATTACGAACAAATGTCACATTTAAATACTGTATTATAAAACAGCTTATCAAATAATTAAAATTGAAACTTGAATCACAAAAATCAAATAATTACAAGATAAAAAGCATATATTTTTCAGTTTGAAATATTTATTTATATACTATACTATATACCTGTTTATCTCTGCTGCTATTATTACACAAATTTTTAAAAAGTCGATTCATTGAAAAAATTGCTTCTAAAAAGTCGAAAAATTGATTCTTTCCGGAGAATCAGACATCTTCTTCTTATACCATGATTCAAACATACATTTATTCGTAGGGTAGTTTGAAATGGATTTCATACGATGAAAAATAATCTTATTAAATTTTCAACTATAGGATTTTAAAGAAAAACTCTTAGCTTTTCAAAACACTTTTTGGCATGTCTTTACGATCACGCTTTATTGCACGTCGTTCCAGGACATTTAGACTTTGCGGACGTTCAAAAATTTTCTTTTTATCATAGTTTTCCGGATTTTTTAATAAATTCATTATTATTTCTATTCATAATTTTTGCTATTCTTGTCACTGAATATTGTTTTTCTTTTAATTTTATTTTAGTCTCAATTTCACACACGTTGAATCCCTTTCCGCGACCCATTTTTGATAATATTTCGCCTTTTTTTAATAAATATACAACACAAAATAATATCACGGACTTTATTAACTATATTCCGAGGTTGACGTTTGCAATTCGCGAGCTTCAGTGTAACTGAATTTTGTCCCGTTTGCGAACAATAATATTTACATTTTTTGTGTTAGAATCCTGTCGAAGTGTATGTTGTGGACGATATTTCCTAAATTGTAAACACAAACATGCTCTCAGTTATCAGTAAAAGAAAATATGTATGTATTTCAATGAGCTTTTAACACAAAATATGGGAAAATATAAGATGTGTTATCTTTTTATCCGGGGTGTACATATGTATAATTACCTAAGTATACCTATTTACAGTATACGCATTTAAGTACTTGAACAAGTACACGTATACAGTAAAAATGTCTATACTTTTAAAAACAAACGTGATTGTAAATTGTTGGGGCGCATCTTTCCGACATGTACTAACCTAACCTAATGTTAGTTTCCTAAAGAGATCACGTGGTTCTGTTGTGTTGTGGTTTACTTCGATGTTATGTTGAACAGACAATACATACATATATGTATACATAGATTAAATATGTATTTTGTGTAATAAAAATTTCTAATGTCATTTTGTAATGGAAGACTGTACGGAAAACTTCAAGGAATTTGGCTATATTTTTTGATAACCTTGTTATGTGAGTGTTAAAGCCAAAGAGGCATACGTATACTTATCACACAAAATAAAAATGAAAACTATGATGGCGGTAATCTATTGGGCGTTGTTCTCAACACCTGTTCGTCATTCCATGCTTAGAATTTGCATTTAACTTTAAATTTAAAACAATTTAGAAGCAGTGATCTTTCTTTCTAAATCTGAATTATGATGTTACGAAGTAAGTGTATAAATATAATATAAATTTTTATCTTTCTACATTTCTATTCGTTATTAAATACAATATGAAAATTATTATATAAATAATGAAATAAGAAATTGAGCAGTGTTAGGTTGAATAATATCCATTTTATTACTTATTAAAAATTTATTAATTTCATTGTATATATACTTCTTAATAAAAAGTCTTTGAAATTATTATTTAACCTGTAACAATATTAATTTCAATTACATTTGTTAACAACTGAGTTCTAATTGATTAATTAGTGGTGCCTTGTTTGGTTTCAAATAATTAAAAAAATTGGAAATATCTATATATAAGATTTGCAGAAGAGTAATCTTATAATATTCAAAGCTTCTGTAGCTTGCATAGTAGATCATTAAATATTACTCTTTTACTATTCTTTTCTCTCCCTCTCTTCTCTCCCTATCTATCATATTTTTTCATTGTACTATTATACAATTAAAGGGATTAAAATCACAATATTTTATGAAAATTGTTTTTGTTATTTATATATTAGAGATTTCAATAAGTTGGAATAATTTCTGATTATACATATTATATGATTATAACATATAATTATAAATAATTATACATATTTTTAAATGTTAATTTATTGCATATTTAGATTATAGCAATGAGTAAAGGTGACAAAAGGGATGAAATTACTATACGTGCAGGGGAGTCTACTTTTATTCCAAAGACATCGAGCGAGGCCAGTACAATGTTAGAAGCTGCTTTGTTACAAATGGACGATATTATTTCCGGTAAGTTGTTATTTTTATTCTATATTAATGGTCATAAAACTATAAAAATATCTGTGAATTAAAATATTAATGTTATTCTGTACTTGCCTTATAAAGTTTGTTAGACTTATTATTATTAAGTCTAATATTGTATATTAGAATATTAGTATATATTCTAATATTATATAATTAGAATATTTGTATATAGTATATTATCAGTATCTGACTGAGTGAAAGAAGTATTTATACGATATCAGAAACATTCTGTATTGACACTTTTTTAATCTCTTAAAACTTTAAAATCTTTTTAAATTATGGTATTGGACAGAAAATTTGTTCCACTTGTGTTACACAATAATGGTATTACTTTTAAATGGTTATAATTAATCTAATTTTATTAAGAAATCTTTATGTAGCTTATTCTACTGTACACTGAGAAAAAGTTCAAGACAAGTACGATTTTGTTAGTAACAAAGATTTTGATATTTTTGAAAATTTATTGTAAAGAATAATTTAATTTGTAAATTCTCACTTCTAATATTTTTAGAAAAGATTTATGTTTATGTATGTAGATACAAGGTTACTCAAGAAAGTGCTTTGTGCCTTGTTTATCCAAATTATTTATAGAGAATGGACTCTAATTGTTTGACTTCTATAATATATAAATTATGCTTGTGTATATATTTTTACTGTTTCTAGTCCAATTATTTTCACACAGTTGATATACTCGTAGTTGGTTCTATTGCTTTCGTCAGTCCTTCATTTTTATCTATACTTCTTGTATCTTTTCTCTTATTAAACAATAGCATACGTTAGTAGATTTTGTGCTTTTATTACGTACCTTAATTATAGAAAATTTTAGTGCTGCTTTGTTGTTGCAATATGTCTCAAAATCTTTAAAGTACCTTAACAATTCTAGTCTGTAACAAATCAGTATCGCAGAATACTTCTATATTTTTACTCTCGTTATAGTTTTATTCTACTTCATGCTCTTTCATAGTGTTTTATTGAAGTATTTAAATATGTTTTACTTGAACCCAACATTCATGGCTTTATGTTATTTAACTTTATGGATAAAATAATAATTCCAAAATTATTTTTCTTGCACTTTTTATCAGAAAATATTTTTTAGACATTTAAATATTGTTTCTAAAAGATTTCTACAAAAATTCCATTGATTATTACGTATTCAAAAATTAAAAAAATAAAAATAAAAATAAGAGGTAGACTTTTGCCAAGCGTGAATCTGGTATAGGCACGTTTACAGTCGATTGAATTTGTCCATATGCGTCGAACCAACCAGGCTGTTAGAAATACGTATAATACTTCTAGATGTGATACGCTGACACAAAAAAAATACTAAAATAAAGTTGATGTTATTTTTCATATATTTTGGTGAAATGTTCAAGGTTTATCAGTGTCTAAATATATAATCGGAATGAATAGAACATACAAATTGTAAGATTAGCTCAGTCTTTCGCGGGAAAAATGTCGAGAAATTGGTTTTTATTGTTTTTTAATAACAGCATACCACAGATAGAACTCTTAAAAAATTCATAAACAATAATTGTAACTATATATTGGCACTGCAAAAATATAAACATTGTCACTCTAGAATTTCCATGTAAAATCTATATTTTTTTTTATTTTTTTAGCCTTCCAAAGTCGAAGGCGATTTTCGGGTACGGGGACCTGTACTCTACCGCTTACCCCTATAATTCCATAACGATCGTTCGGTAATGCTTTTGAAATTGTGAAAGGTCCGATGTATTCCGTGTCTGTCTTCGCCTATCGTCCTTTGCGTATCGGTTGGTCTTATTAACACTGATTCTCCCTCTATGTAAATAATATTATTCTTACATTTCTTATTGAATGTCGTTTCATTCAATACAATTATTCTGTCGGAAGTTAAATCTGTTGCCTCATTGGTGTCTGACAAACATCCCTCGGCAGCAACGGCATTTCTCGTAACGGACTCCATGCCAAATAACAATCTACCTGGTGAAAATTCGGTTGATTTTTGCACCGTGGTGTTTAATGCGAACATTAGCTTTACTAGTTTACTCAGCCATTCTTTTTTATTTTTTTGTAACTCTACCGGCATTATGTTTCCGTATAAATTGTTCCAACGGTTTGAAACGGTTTAAAGTCTTGTTGAAACGTTTATTGAGTCACTGATAATGCAAGTGGAAGTTCGTCTTGCGTTTGGCACAAATCTTCCATTCAATGATGCTTCCAATTCCGCGTCTTCGTACAGATTTACCCGCAGCGGAAAAGCGACTCCAGTCTCGGGAAGAAGGTCCTCGAATAAGGGATCACGAAAAAATCACGAAGTCAGTAGGCGTTGCACAATTTTAGGATAATGCCCCAAACTGATGATTCGTCTCTCATTTATCTCTACCAAAGGAAAAATCATTTTCTAAACTTTGGTGGGGGCAAAGGACGGGGAGATTCTGCGGATCCTTGGATTTGGACAGACAGAATGTCAAGAACTTTGAATTAAGTATAGATCAGACCACTTTTAACATCGGATGTGTACACATCTAGATTTTTAGAACTTTGTATTTGTGAACATTGCGAGAACACTTTAAACTTTGCACTAGTATATATGGAACTTGGACTTTTAGAACCTTAAATCTTTAGAACAATAGATGTAGATTTGCAAATGCAAAATACGTTAAATCTACTGTTGTAAAGTAGAGCGTTGTTGTCTGGAACCAGCGACGATTCGAACGGAATAAACGCCGAAACAAGAACCGAATGCGAAAAGCGTCGGACTATCCGTCTACAATTTCTCGAAAAAATAAGCTACCGCTAACATACTTTAATAATAATAATGAACGCTGCATAAGTGATACATACTTCGACATGCGACAACGTAGACGGACAGCATAAGGGTTTCTTTTGAGAGAGGGAGAACTAATGCTCATGGGCAGTAGTTATGTGGTAAAAACGAATCATCCGTTTTTTGCTTGTTTTCCTTAGTTAACGATGTTTAAAAGTTCTAATAAAAATATAAGACGTGGAAAAAAAATCTAAATACACATTCTGCAATTTTTTCAGATTTTTAAATTGAAAAACCTGTTTGTAAAAAATCAAAAACGTCAAAAAATCGAAAAAATACAGATTTCACATGGAAATTCTAAAGTGACAATGTTTATATTTTTACCTATATATGGTTACAATAGTTGTTCGTTTTTATCTGTGGTGCATTGTTTTTAAAAACGATAAAAACTGATTTTTTCGATGTTTCAAAAACTAACTTGACTTTAAAATTATTACGTTCTACTAATTCTGTAAGTGTATTAGACACTGATAAACCTTTAGCATTTCATAGAAATAATTAAACAATTAAGGATACTTGATTAATATTGCTATTATGTGGTCCATTACATCTAGAAATATTGAACGTGATTCCAACAGTTCGGTTAAGTTAGCACATTAGGTGTTGGACTGTGGATATGCTGGTACTAGGTTCGCGCCCGGTATTGAGTCTAGTTTAAAAAATTAATGTGAAAGGGTTAATTTTGTTGAAGGGCATTTTTGACCATCTCACCCGGCTATATCTTTTAGTTAAGACCTGTAAAATGCAAAAATGTTGAAAAAGTCGTCGGTATAAAATATACTTTAACATTAAAAATTTTATTTCATTAGATAAATTATTTTAGTTTTATGCTGTTTTCGAAGTTATTGAGTGGCGGTAAAAGCGTTAAGCAGATATGAAAACTAATCAATAAAAATATAACAACCCAATTCACGTATTACGGATCATCCGCAATCGTTGCAACTATTACCACCAATTAACAATTTATTTCACTAGTGCATATTTGTGATCACAATAATTTAAGAGTAAACGTTAATTGTGAGCGACAACATAACATCAAGAGATACTTTCAGTTTTAAATAAATTACTGTTGAATCCTTTTCTGCGAAATACCGACGCGTGGTGGCACTATTTCCCACTTTTTCGTCACTCGTGTCTTCATTGTAAAAAGTAGTCAAGATTTGCATGTTTGATCGTTATATATTTTTTGTACACAGGTGAATGTATAAAAATGAATAACGAAGGAACTGCAGAATGGAAAGACTCGATAGAAGAAGCTGCAAGAAATCTTGTGACTGCAATTAAGAGTTGTCCAAGTCTTCCTTCTGCACCTGATGCAGCAACCGTTGATATTTTATTGGAGTGGATGCAACCGGTAATATATTTATATTTATATATTCTATATCTATACCAGTCTATGCTCAACGAGTATTTGAGTGTTTAACCTCTTGCACTACGCTGAACCTCGGAAAAAGCCAGGCCAAAACCATGAGCCCGAATGGTCGAGAAAGGAGCCGAACGGCGGAGCCCAAGTGTCGGAATTTGATACAATAGCTTACGACTAAGTGCTCTTGTGAAATTCAAATGAATTTGAATCAAAAACTTTAAAAAAATATTTTAATTATTACATATGATTAGAACAAGTTCCGTACAAGTAATAATAATATGATTAATTAATAGCGGAATACAAATAAAGTGAAATCATATCCACGGCAGTAATATTTGAACTGAAATAAATTTGCAGATTATGTCACACTATCACCAGACCGTAAAATGAGAAACAAAATATAAATAAACAATTAAATATCAACAAACTATTAAATTGAAAAATACTTGCAAGTCTAAAATTGATAATCCTGCATGGGGATACACGATTCCATTCGAGATATTCATACTTGGCTTGAGATTAAAACCACGAATCAGACTCATGATATCCACATTTGGCATGAAATTAAACAACAAGTCTGACTCGTCATAATCAAGTTTGGCCTAAAATTTTCATCACACGTCAGACTCGTGCAAATAGTGCAAGGGGTTAAGCTTCTACGACCGTTTCGTCTATATCGATCTATTTCTACATCGATTCTTCTTCGCTGAATACGTAAATACATAAAAAATCATTTTCAATGTTACGCACAGAAATTTCTCTTTGCACGTATCATGATCAGAATTTTCTAATCTGTTTCCTGGGAACGGAAAATTCCAAACCTTTTGGTTATAGCAATAATGACTCTGCTCCGGTTAGATGCAGCCGACGCGAAGCATAATTTAGAACAGTCGTAATTCTATAAAATTTCCTAATATAGAAATTTCGGAAACATCTAATATGAAAATCTTAAGAGCATTCCCACTTCGACTTCACAGTTCATAAACCCTCAAATTTTAACCCCTGAGTGCAGTGTGTAAAATAAAGGGTGTCCCAAAATTAACGCAAGGTTTGAATTAAATAGAAAACACAGTTTTTAGTCTTTAGATTGTTATTTTTTTATTGTATCATAAAGTATATAGAACAGGATTATTCTGGAATAACACATCGGGTAAATGGCCTCCACGGCTTTGCTGGCACTCTGTTGTCGATATTTTTCATGACCTTTCTGCATAATTGTGGCTGAATTTCGTTGATGCAGAGTTTAATTTCTTCTTGTAATGCACGGGTGGTTGTGAGCTTGTTGACATAGACCTTTGACTTCAACTAATCCCATAAGACGAAATCTAATGGTGTTAAATCACACGATCTAGGGGGCCAATTCTGATCACCGAAACGAGAGAGTACACGACCAGAAAATGTCTCATGCAGTAATTGAATTATTTCACTGGCTGTATGACATGTGACACCGTCTTGTTGAAACCACATATTGGCCACATCAATAGCATCCAATTTCGGCAGAAAGAACTGTGTTATCATGTCGCGATATCAAGCACCAGTAACAGTTACTGCTTGACAATCCTAATTTTTAAAAAAGTATGGTCCAATGATGCCTCTAGCCCGAAATCCGCACCAAACAGTGACACGTTGTGGGTGCATTTGTTGTTTGACAATCACATGTGGGTTCTCCGAACCTCAAACACGGCAATTTTGGCGATTAACAAAGCCATCAAGGTGAAAATGTGCTTCATCGCTTAGGATGATTTTGCTCGAAAAATCAGCATCCACTTGTTGATGTTCAATAATCCATTCCACGAACTCTCTTCGCTGTTCATGGTCATTAGGCTTCAGTTGTTGTGTTAATTGAATTTTGTAAGCATGTAGACACAGATCTTTTGTGAGTATACGCTGTAGAGAGCTTCTTGAAATTTGCAATTCTTGTCCACGACGCCGAATTGATGTTCCTGGGTTTTGGCTTGTTTTTGGATGACCGGTGTGTTTAGCATCTCCAACTGATCCAGTCTCCCTGAATTTTTCAATTAATCTTTTCACAGTTGACGAGGTTAAAACACTATTTTGACCATATTTTGTATAAAATTTTCGAACTGCGGCCGCCAAACTTTTATTATTTTTGAAATATTGTTCAATAATGAAAACACGTTGTTGTATCGTATAACGCTCCATCTTTACTAACCCTAAACTCTCAGCTGTCAAATTGTTCTTTTTTCAGGGTTGCCAAAAATTTACTGCAAAAATGATGGCAAATTCAAATCTTGCGTTAATTTTGGGACACCCATTACAAACGGGTTTACTCGTCGTTACATAGAATCGCGTTTTGGAATTGGCTGTATTTAGGTAGACCAGGCCAAACCACCCTTTAGGAATCAGTTACCTTGTTTCGAGCGTTTGTTCCGTCCGAATTGCCGCTGGTTCAAGGCAATAACGCTCTATTTTACCACAACAGATTGGCGTATTTTACATTCCCAAATATACAATCTATTGTTTGTAAGGGTTTAAAGCTTCAAATGTTTATTACACGTTCAAAGTTTTAAATGTTCAAAGTTGCGTACACGTTTAAAATTCTAAATGTTCAAAGTTACGTACACGTTCAAAGTTCTAAATTGTTCTGTAGTGCGTATTAGTCCGAAGTTCAAAGAGTTCTGAGGTGCGTACACGTTCAAGATTCTGACTGTTATCTAGATCCTGGTCCCAGGATCCGCCGAATTCGTCTCGGTGTGTCCTTACTAAAGTTTGAAAAATGATTTTTCCTTTAGTAGGGATAAATGGAGGACGAATCACCAGTTTGGGGCGTAATCCTAAAATTATGGAACGCCTACTGACTTTGTGATTTCGTTTTCCCACGAAGCCTCATAAGACGCTGCATAAAGATCCCTTGTTCAAGGATCTTTCCCTCAAAACTGGTGTCGTCTTTCCGCTGTGGGTGGATCAGCGGTGTCGTTGAGTGGAGTACGGCTGGTTTGTTTCCCTTTTCGAAAACAAAATGCTTGACTTCCAGCCGTATCCAAGTCGGTGACTAATTCCGGTAGCTTCCCATAATTAGCTTCCGGCAAAGCATGCCCATAAATATCTAAAAAATGACAGTGTACCACTTGATCGCAGCACAGACCCAGATGCGATGTCTGGACAATTCTAAACACCGTCACATATTTAAAAATAAAATTAAATCTTAAAAATAGAACTTTTAAAATCGAGAAAATCTCTATTGTTGCGAAGGAAATAATTTAAAAGAAGAAATGAAATAATAAATGCTTCGAAATAACTTCTTGTGTACTGTAACTTTTATAATTTAGTTTTACATTTGAAAAATATTTTTGAAACGCTTTTATAACTGTACGTTAACTATGTAAAAAACAAGAAAATATATGCCCTAGTATCAAAAAGTATGCAGCATCTCCAAAATTGGGAACATAAACATTGCGCCAAACGGTCATTTAGAAGCAGCGTTACTACTTTTGTATGCCAGAGTACGAGTACAAAAAGCGTGGTCAATGCATTTGCTATGTTTACATTGAAGGGTTGTATTAACACTTTGCTGACCGACAATTTTACACAGAAACTCTGCCACGTGCTTGCATGATAATGCAAGTGCAATGACGAGTTATCTCGTCATCGGTCAACAACGTTTGGGAATGAAAAGACGAGTTAACTCGTCACCGGTCACCAATGTGTTAAATGAAAGACTCGCGCAGAGAAAGAAGTGTATGATAACCATATATATTCTGAAGAAGACGATGAAAGAGTGTGTACAAGTAAAGATGGTTTCGAGGTGTCTGCAAGACGGACGCACACTATGGACTGTTCAGAACTGCAGCACGCTGCTGCCACAACGTACATTTATACTTGCGACAGTTCGCTCAGCTATACCTGCGAGTACTCGCCTAAAACATATACAGTATACTTAAAAAACTGTAATTACAAATAAAGCCTGCCAGAGAAGAAAGTATCCCCTATTTTTAGAGTTTTCCACGAATGCAGTGATTTGCCATGCATTTCTTCAACAGTTTGTGTGGTTTTAAGCTAAAAAGACCAAGCTTTAAAACCTCTAAGTGAGGTTAATACAGCTGAACGTAATTTATATTGTCTTACAAAATATGGTTTAAATAACGTTATTATTTAGCATGTTAGAAATTTTTTTAATTCTTGTAGCTAGTTAAAATCGAACTTTATCCTTTTGTGATTCTACGGTAAGTGCCATGTGGTTAACTACGTTTCTCCTGCCAGAAAGGATGTGTTTTGCTTACATAAGGGACCGTCGACGCTCGATGGCTGGAAGATTCAACATGGTCACCAACCGTCGACCGTCGCCAGGCCCTTCAGAACAAGGCTTCAATTCTTTTAGGCAATGCAATGCTCGAATTGTACTTCTCTTTCTCATTCTCTTTAATAAACATACCTGTGCCGACCGATAGCTGAACAACTCAATGCGCTCAACACTCACTGCTCGACGATACTTCTGTTTAGTCTCATGCATCCCAATTCAAGACCTCTCGTAGGCCAAGACCTTGTCATAAATCCATTAATAACCAACCACTGAAATAATAGTTGTGGTTTATGCGTAGGTTGCATACTTTCAAACAAGAAAAAATACGCAAACACGTCCAAATGTTGAATCGAGTAAAAAACATATTGGTTTTGAGGGGTAAAAAGAACCGCACCTTGCGCAAATTCTCAGCGTAGTTCTGTGTGCATCGAATAAGCAACACTGCCATAAGACATGATTTAGGTCCTCTAGTTCGTGGCCGCATCTACAGGGTGGTCCACGCAATTATTTCAAGTCATAACTCCGTTATTATTGCATTTACGAAAACATGTTAAAAGAGAAAGATAAATGGTTCGAAGAGCACTACATCTGTAGGTCTTTAAATTTTTTTTAGATGCAGCAGTGCATGTGCAATTAACAATTGCATCATTTCTTTAAATAGAAATGCATATTTTTTTTACACAGATCAATTCTTCTGTTCATTCTACGTAAATAATGATTAAGATACCATGGACAAAAACATTATTAGATCTCGAGATATTTTCAAAAAATGTCTTTATTGACGAAGATGCTCAAACACTTCATGACTATGTTGTAAAGGTAAACACCCTTTCGACATTGTTATCATAACAGAAACTGATTTGTACGAGTAAGCATTTCATCATTCAGCAGCAATTCACGTATCGTAACTCGAGTACGAAAACTAAGAATTTGAAAAAGTGTAACTGTATTTCACTAAATACAAGAAAATGTATTTTATTAACAGTGAGAAACAAGATATGTACGACACTTTTGTGTTGTGTGACAAGAATACGAATGCCGCCGCAAGACTGTACCAGGAAAAATATCCAAACCGTCGACAACCATCGCGACAATTGTTTTTCAAATTGAATAACAATTTGCAACGCTATGGTGTATTTACCAAACCCAAAAGAGAAGTTCCAAAACCAGTAGTAGGAACTGAAAACAACAGAGTGAATATACTCGCTTATTTACAGTGAAAACCACAAGCATCTACACGAGAAATATCGAGAGAATGCAATGTAAGCCTCGGTAGTGTAAAACGAATTTTAAAATTAGAGAAGCTTCATCCGTATCGATTTAGTGTTGGACATGCCTTACATGATGGAGATTCAATAAGACGTATGCAATTTTATCAATTTGTTTTAAACCAAATTCAGATGAACGAAGATTTTCCGCGGCAGATTTTGTAGACGGATGAATGTACGTTCACCAACAATGGTATGTTTAATCGTCATAATGAACATACATGGACAAGAAGAAATCCATTCCTTAGGAGGAACATACATCACCAAATAAGGTACACTATTAATGTATGGTGTGGGATTTTAAATACCAATATTATTGGTCCATACTTCATCGATGGTGCCCTAAACGGAGAAAAATATCGGCACTTTTTGGAATTTGAATTGTCATCTCTTCTCGACGACATTCCTCTCCGAGACAGGCTAAATTGTAAATACTTTCAACAAGATGGTGCACCGGCACACAACTCACAAGTGGCCATGCGGTTTCTAAAAAATAAGTTTTGCAATAATGTTATCGCAACAAATACATTAATACATTGGCCAGCCCGTTCACCTAATTTAAGTCCCCTTGACCTTTCTCTGTGGGGTTATTTGAAAGATAGAATTTATTCAAATTCCATAGATTCTGTAGAGAATCTGAGAGAAAGAATCATACTGGAATGTGCAGTAATAACTGCAAATAATTTAAACGCAGTTATGCAAACAATAAAAAAAACGTTATCAGAAATGTTTAGAATGTAATGGAGAAGCGTTTGAGCATCTTCTTCAATAAAGACATTTTTTGAAAATATCTCGAGATCTAATAATTTTTTGCCGTGGTACCCTCATCATTTTTTACGTAGAATAAACAGAAGAATCGATCTGTGTAAAAAAATATGCATTTCTATTTAAATAAATTATGCAATTGTTAATTGCACATACACAGCTGCATCTAAAAAAAAAATTAAAGGCCTACAGATGTAGTGCTGTTCGAACCATTTATCTCTCTCCTTTGGCATTTTTTCGTAAATGCAATTATAACGGAGTTATGACTTGAAACAATTGCGTGGACCACCCTGTACAGTTAGTACGAATAACAATGCCTACATGAAATAAGGGGATGGTCGGTTATAGTGGCTGGTCTTGATACGGTCAACAATAGACACAAACTCCCTCTTAAAACATTCAAAGTTGTTATCCACAACTCAATGGATTCAAATCGATAACAAAAAAATACACTCAAAAAACGTTCTGCCTTTGAGTGAGATTTGATCGATGATTGTAGCGTTGATTCGGAGGAATGCCTCTATTTTGGACAGATAGGATGAATCGGAAAAGGGAATGTACAGCATATCAATGGATTCGGTTAGCGGTTTTGATAATATTATCAACGTCCTCGTTTCCATGCAACCCTATGTAAGCAAGAATCCGAAAAAAATTTTATGAAGTTAGAAATGTTTTAATTAAGTTGTAGGAATTTTTTCTTGACATCGTAGATGTAGGAGTTGGTTTCTACTTGGAAGCTTACCGATTCCAGACGCCAAAAGGCGTTTAAAGAATGAGAAAAAACAATAAACATGCGATTTTTATATATCGCGAGGCGATATGTATGGAATGGCGGACGGCCAAGCATTTGGCTCTAAAGATCGACGCGTAAACATTAATACATTTATGATTTCAAACAGATTGAGATCGCAACATATACCATGCATACTGATCAAACCCAAGCAGAATTCAACATTTTACTGCCATCGGCTATAAGTTGGTCGATTAGGGTATTGGGGTTTTTGAACTCGCGAAATGTGTGAAACCAAAATTAGTGTCAATTGGAATACATGTAGTCATCGTTTTAAATTCATGACGGCGTAAACAGAAGTTGAATTTAAGCTCAATCATAAAATTGGCAACGGAGAAGGAACCCATGTACTGGTTTAGGGTTCTGCGATTGTATCTTGCTAGTCTTCCTTTAGAAAGATGGAAATGTTTAGCGATGATATACTACATAAGGGAGCTGTTATCATACAAGGCTTTAGCAATGTAACGGTAAGTTATTCAATTGGATAGAAGCATTAACTTTGATTCAGTCACCATCGCGTCAAGTGGAGTGCTTAGCGGGAACCTAAAGCTGTTTGTAATTGCTCTAAATTGTAGCTCTAAATTGTAGAGTTCTGAATTTTTCTAATAATGTTTCTGAGAGTGATGGAACGCGACTAATAATTTTAGTAACTAGTAACTTTTATATATTAACCCTTTGCACTCGAACGGTGACTTTCAGGCGCCATTGAAAATAGCTGCAGCGCTGTTTAAAACAATCTTTATATCGCTATGCTTTTGTTGAAGAAATTCGTAAAATTTCATCGTTGCAAGAACAAGTAATAGTAAACAAATTTCGTATGCATAAGATGAAGTATATCGTTTAGAATGAAAATATTCTAGGTCAGAAAAAAATGCCTTGTGGTTGGAGTTAAAACAGCTTCGAGTGCAAAGTGTTAATGACGGGTCAGAGCCTCATCGAGTATCGCATAGGAATGTTATAATGTTGATAACTTTCAAGCATCTATTGCATATTTACTCAATCTGTGGAGGAAAAGACAGTTTGAAGTTAGGAACAACGTCTAGGAGCTAAACAAATTATCTAGATTTAACTATAAGTATTAAAAATATCAAGAAAATGTTTCATAATAGCAATGATGATTAACAACAACAAAGTCGATTGCGAGGAGCCTATAGTAACAGAATATCGGTCCGAAGAGTTTAACATGGTAGAAAGCTCTTTTTCACTCGGCCAGAAAATTAAAATCGCTAAAATTAAATTTCTTCACGGAGACTAATTTTCGTATAGGCCTACGATAGCCTACGGTATCGTAGGGACTGAGAGTTGCTCGTAGAAAGTGCAACCAAATAAATAAAACAAATACAATGCTTGTGGTTATTGGTTCGGTTGTGCTAGTTACTGTGTATTGCGGAGGAACATGTTGAATCTTCGATGCACATAAACAGAATGAAGATACGTTTATGTGTGACATACTCGAAGGAAAATGGGAAATTACGGTATAGTGGGGTTTCAGAATTTGTTCTACGTTCCACGAGTATCATCATCAGTGGAGGTACTATTTGGGAAATATGAGCATCGAGGTCTATTTATAAATGTGGATCTAATCTACGCAACGTAATATGTACTTTTAACGGTTAACATTTCAAAATACATTTACATTTAAACGAATGCAACACTTTCGGAGAATATTGTTTCGTTTATAGATTATTGTAATACAAGCCAATATAAATTAATTATACAGTTACATTGGTCGTATAATTTCGTTACAGTATTTGAGAGTACAGTAGGCATAGAATAAAATGAAAACTGAAAGATACGTTTTGCCGTATTTTATAAGTAATCGAGTAATTGTAAAGAAATTTATGTGATACGATTCGAGAAATTATTTCAATGCAGGCACCTCCCTTCTACAAATTTGTGAATACACCTTGAACTAAACCGTTGCGTCATATGACTAGTCGGATCTCGAGGACGGTAATTTTAGTTTCTCACTGAACCGCGTTGTGATAGTTCTGTAGAATTTGCTTCTTGTCAAGTACATTTTCATTATGACCTAAAATATTCATAGTTGAATCATTAAAATTAAATTAAATAAGTATGTAGCGTGTATAATGTATGTGAATGAGAAATATAATACATCAGCAATTTCGAAGAAGATATAAAGTCAATCATGGAAGAACAAGAGAATGGATATGCAAGAGGTTTTATTAGAAATGTTCCCGTTCTTTCATAAAATCAACGAATTAAATTGAAATATTTTCTATTAAATAAATTAGTATAAGATATAAATTATGAAGCATGATTATGTTTCTTTTGTGAACAGTTATCCAGGAAAATTTAAGTAAAAATATAATCGAATGACGTTTTAGAGAATGTACAATATTATCATCTAATCACGTATAACTGAAAGTAGTATTCAAATATTCCAGATTTAATTTAAGATAAGATTTTTAAATGAATTTATTATTGTATTGTATATTGCTCAGAATTACGTTTTCATAGAGAAACCAAGCACAAGTTTAACATTAACATTAATATAATAGCATTTCTATTATACAACATATAAGTGTCTAATGTGTCTCAGTCTAAATTGCCGTTGGAATTTTCAGCAAATATTTAAACGATTTTCTGCACAATTCTGTACATCAACTATTATATAATGAAATAACCTATTCTCATTGCTAAAATCTGTAATAAAATATTCTGCACATGTGCACGAGAATTTGGTACTTAATCAGTCCATGTATAACTGTTACCGTTGTTTTATAGAAATATTCATATTTTCTCTTATATATAATGTGTTACATTACAATAAACGTAAATGTACACACATTTTCAAAATTTAGTTAATAAAATTTCTTTAGATTCAGATTGTTCAGATACATCAGAAACTGCAGGAACAGAACATTGGGATGGTAGATGGATACCTTCAGAAACCTATAATTCTGCTAGGACATCAAATTATGATCACGAACAGGATGAATTTACAAATATAAATTGTTTAAAATGTCATGCACATAAATCTAACAGCTTTTTCTACCAGGTAGTACTTTCGACTATTTAAAAGGATAAAAATTGTAGAATTATGATAAAATTTATGATAAATGAATTTAAAACACAACAAACCAATTTAATAGTTAAATAACGATGAATAAAGTTACGAATAATATTTAGTACAATATAAAAAGATAGAGATAAAGATAGAGACATTCTGTATAAACTGTTAAAATTTATTTGTCAAGAATTCTAAGCTATTCCATATTTTTCATTGTTCTGATTACCGAACAAATTAATTCTAAAACCGACAGGGAGCATAGTTGCCTTTTTTTAAAATAACGGAGCTACTATTTCAGCGAGCGATGTCTTGAAATATGTATATTAGTTTTTTCTCTTAGATAGACTTCGTTAAATTAGAACATATCTATTTAATCGTAGCAACAGAGAATTATAGTTTATCTATTATAAGTAAGAAAAATAATGATTTTTATATTTGTATAAAGTTAAGATACATACTCGCCTATATATATATGTAGAATTTCATGAAAATAATATATATAAGAGAAAACTATATTTTGTTTCTCAGAATTGTCCATTAGGTTACTCTAAAATGATTGGTCTTAGAGGAAGCGTGCCAAATCTCACTTCAACTACTTATAACATGAGGTTTCTTTTATTGTTTTTTCTGTTTTTATTATTTTTATATTCAAATTCATTGATGTTCTGATATCATTAAACAGCCTATGTTCAAACCAACATAATTCTCAAGAAAATATTAAAGAACAGAAAGGGAACGAAAGCTATCAGTCTTTCGAATCAGGAACTGAAAGACGTTTTAGAAACCGAATAAATTGCGAGCAACAATTTAGGTCGCATACAGACCTTTTCTTGAGAAGAAAAGAATTTTCCAACTGTTGTTCGTCACAGTATTTTCAAATTTTTCGGGAAAGGGAAGAATACCTAGCGAAAATCGAGGTACATCTATATTTCTAACATATGCAGTAATTCTTAAAATAGTGGATAGTAGACTTAATGTAAGACATTTCGTTGTGAAGATCACGTTAAAATAATAATATAACTTAAATACTGTATAGTATACACAATCTGAAGCTTTGAACGTGTATATGGTATTTTTATAAAATTTATTATGTAATTTGAATTATTATTCTATAATGTGTATAATATTATTATGTAATGTGCATTATTCGAGAAAGATGTTTTTACAGTTAATGTACCTCATTTGTACAACCCGTAATATGTAATTATGTAATATTTATATAATACTCATTTTAATGTTATAGGAACGTTTAAGGAAATTAGAAGATGAACGGGGAGCCTTACAAATGGAAGTATTAGTTCTGTCGGAGCGAGTGAAAGCAAAATCCAATAAAATTCAAAAACTGGAACGTTTGCTTAGGAAACACGAGGATTCTTGGAGGAGACTAGATGAGGCATTACAGATAGTAACTCCATTTACTTACATTTACTATTGTGTTGATGTATTCTATTGAGATTTTATCAATTTCAATTATTTTTTATGGATCGATTTTGCTGCTATGCTGATTACAATTCTTACGTTTCTTAGTTATACTTTTGTTACGTTAAAATGTGAATCAGAAGAACAAATTTTAAACATTTCATTTATGTAAAATACGATTTTAGTAATTTCATATTTCACATTCCGATGAAATATGATATGCAGTATATAAAATCGGAAGTCTAATTATACCAGCAATATCGCATTGCATAGTAATCGTTATTTCTCATCTTTAACAGTAGGAGATAAAAGAGAGTAAAAAGACTTTACATTTCAGTGATAAAGCTTATTCGTTTTGACGAATAATTAAAAATGCTAGTTTTAATATATTTCCTGCTTGATTTTAGTATTTGGTAATGATAGAGAGTATAAAAATCTCACACATTTTTTTTTATTATAATAATGTGCAATAGACATGTGAGCTTTTACTGTGATGTACAATATATTTTAAAAGATCAGATAAATATTTTCAAGTAGAATTAGAACACAAGTAGAACACGTTTATAACTTATATAAATACCTTGTAAGAAGTTACAATCTTTTTTATCGTTATTTCATTGATATTTTTGAATTTAATCATGGTACCGTGTATGCATAATTTACTTATAAAACAGTTATACAAATTAGAATAATCTGGAAGACCTTCGTATAAATACCTGCCTAATAAGGCAATGGTATTACAATTATATATTTTCTTTACAACGCTTACGTATTCGTATATGATTTTAACGAGACATTTTATAGATGCATATACAGTGGTCGGCGTTAACATTCGGACACCATGATACTCGAGAAGTTCTTGCTGTATATCTCCACCGTTAATGAACTTGAAGAATTCGTTGTTTTGTAATGATAAAAAACACTTATTTTAAATGCTAGAAACATAGTTTTTATTTATTTAATTTGTACACTTTCCGCGTTAATCAATGTTAAACAAAATAATGCTCAATTTTGACATCGCAAAAATATTTGGACACTTCGCGAATTATAATTTTGTAATTAAAAATGTACATATACTTTAACAAAAGGATATCGATTTTAGTACTTTGTTGGATTACCCTGTCATTTAATTACATGGCTTGATCGTTTGGGCATACTAGAAATAACTTTATTTAATTATTCTAGCGGAATACGTGACCATTCATTACACAATCGTAATTTTAATTCTTCCTTTGATAAACAATCCCATAAATTTTAGATTGGATTTAGTGTGGAAGAGGTTGCAATACTTTAGGACAATTATACAATAAATATTCTAGAACTACACGTGATTTGTGTTTCGGATCATTATCAGGTTCATATTAGTATTATTCGGTTCATGTTAGTGGCACTTTTTATTAAATTCTGTTTCAAAATGTGTAAATATCTATTCTTATCCAGAATTCCATTAATGAAAACTAATTCGCCCATTCTAGCAGCCGAGATACAACCCCAAACCATTACACCTCCTCCACCGTGTTTTAGGGTGGATCTGAGATTTTTAGTATAAAGCTCTTCATTGTTAAAAAATTATCTTCTGAACTGTGCATTAATTTCCAAATGATAACACTTTATATTCCTGATAAACTTTAATTGTATTACAAAGTGGTGTCTACAAAAATAGTGATACAATGGATTCTGCGTGACCCGTGTTTAATGTATATAAATGTAAAAAGAAGGTGTGTCACTATAACTTTATGTGATTATGCATTCTGGCTAACTGCTGTATGCTGACTGAAAACGCGGAGCCAATGGTCTTGACTTGAAGTCCCCGCTTGGGTCCTTCTGTCCTTGAAAATACCCGGTTCCGTTGCATTCCAACATTCATTGACTTTACACTACATAAATTTGTGTCCAGCGGACCTAAAAATATTGTACTTACTTTCATCTGCAAAAATGACATCTTTTTCCATCATACTTCTTCTTTAGAGATGTATCCTTGGCGAACAGTAATCTTTTCTTTCGATTCACATCGTTAATATATGGTTTCTTCCGTGGAATTCTGTCATGGTATCCACATTCATGAAGCATTCGACGGACTGTATCGGAATGAACTTCTTTTCGGTTTCTTCAAACAATTCTGCAGACAATTTTGGGGCACTTAAACTAGGATTTTTTTTCACTTTTCTAATCATATTACGTTTGTCACGAACGTCAATTAGTTTTGAACGACCACACTGAGGAATAGATTCGATTCTATCCTCAAGATTATATCGTCGTATGACGTCCGCTACAGTACTCTTACTCCATTGTAATAATGTACCGATTTCTCGGTATGATTTCCCTTTCTCGCGATTATAAATAACAAGTTGACGTACATCAAACGATGTACTTTTTTCCTTTACGTGGCATTTTCACAACTAATACATACGATATGAACGAAGTTCGAAGTAAAACTAACTTTACCAGATAGTGCTTACATCTTATGTTTACAAACATTGCCACCGAACACCATACCTGGGTTAACAGGACGGTCAAATTGCGAAGCGTATGGAATGTTCGAATATTTTTAGATTAACACGAAAAACATACAAATTAAATAAATAAAAACTATGTTTCTAGCATTTAAAATAAGTGGTTTTTATTATTACTATACGACGAATTCTTAAAGTTCATTAACAGTCGAGATATACAGCAAAAACTTCTCGAGTATCATTGTGTCCGAATATTAGTGCGGGCCACTGTAAATAATGTCCGCGACACATAACATGGTACTCGACACGCTACACGGCAAGGAGAGCAAAGTTCACCATTACGCGATGCAATACACCTCAAGTAGGAGTCGTAATTTCAGCTAACAACGAGAATGCTTATGTTGCATGTACCTGAACAGTCGAACGGTTTCTTTACAAATTTCTTTCGCGTTCCTTCAAAGTACCACGTTATGAGACACGGACGTTACATACAGTCGGTGTGGAAAGTATTCGTACAGCGACCAATTTTAAATAAAACTGTGTGCGTAAACTTCAGTTATAAATTTTAAGTGAAGAAAATGATTAATAAATATTTTTGGGTATTTGTAGAAAAGATTTCGTGAAAACTGAATTTTATTTTCCTCAAGATTAACAAAAATATACGTCCAGCATAGATAAACGTAAGAAATAGACGCACAGAAAGTATTCGTACGTCTCTCATTTCTTACGCTTACTTGAGATATAAACATAATATGAACTTCTGAATGTGACGAATAACAACAAAGATGACTAGTTTGTACAGAGTACTAATAGAAGCAAGTTTGAAATTTGCAATATACTACAACATGGGTCGCAAAAGGTGCGAAACGACGGAAGAAGAGCGAAAAATCATTATTCGATTACACAATCAATGTAAATCACTTAGTGAAATTTCTTCCATAGTGAATAGAGCAAGGTCTACTATTCAAAATATAATCGACAGATTCGGAGAATGAAAAACTGTTTCAAATAAGAGAAGAAGTGGCCGTCCGCGACAGATAAACGAGTATGATCGATGAATAATTATTCGTAAAGCGAAACAGAATCCACGTATAACTGCCGAACAAATTGCAACAGAACTTAAAAATAACAACAGTATAAGTATGTCAGCCGGTACTGTGCGTGACTATTTAAGAAATAGCGAATATCATGGTCGAGTAGCACGAAAAAAGCATTTTGTAAACGAAACTAACCGTAAGAAAAGATTAGAATTCGCTAAGCAACATATTAATACACCAATTGAACATTGGAATAAAGTAATTTTTACTGACGAAAGCAAATTCGACATATTTGGCTCTAAAAATAAATTTACAGTGTGGAGGAAGAAAAATACACAATTCAGAAAAGAAAATTTGCAACCGACGGTAAAACACGGCGGTGGATCTGTATTAGTTTGGGGTTGTATGAGTGCAAATGGAGTGGGGTCTCTACATTTTATTGACGGTATTATGAACCATGCAATTTATATTGATATTTTGAAAAAATATCTCTATGCTAATGCAAATAAAATGGGTCTTAAAGACAATTTTATATTCACCCACGACAATGATCCAAAGCACTCTGCACATAATACAAGGCAGTGGGTATTATACAACACATCAAAATACTTGCAAACGCCGCCTCAATCGCCAGATATCAATCCCATTAAACATCTATGGGATTATCTTGAACAAAAAATACGTAATCATAATATTTCATAGAAAGAAAGTTTAAAAATCGCTTTATTAGAGGAGTGGAACAAAATAATACCGGCTGTAATATGTAACTTAGTAAATTCCATGCCAAGAAGACTCGAAGCTATTATAAAATCTAGAGGCAATCCTACGAATTATTAAAATATAAAAAATACATTGTATTTTTATAGTTTATTTTTCATTATTCATAACTGAACGAATACTTTCTGTGCGTCTATTTCTTACGTTTATCTATGCTGGATGTATATTTTTGTTAATCTTGAAGAAACTAAAATTTAGTTTTCACGAAATCTTTTCTACAAATACCCAAGAATACTTATCAATCATTTTTTTCGCTTAAAATTTATAACTGAAGTTTACGCACACAGTTTTATTTGAAATTGGTCACTGTATGAATATTTTCCACACCGACTGTATGTAGAGAAAATTATTTTATTACTTTGAGTAAACTATTATTCTTAAACAGTTAGAAATTTCATCAAGAGAATACAATAATAAGTTTTATATGGAATGCGATGCATTTGAAACTATTTAACGTGGTTACTTCAAATCATTAGTTTGCCAATGGGTCGATTAAGCAGAGTTTAGTCGGATTTGAGCAACCAAGACCACCGCCAAACTTATTTGAATAGAACATGAGTCGTTCGATAGCTCGATAAAAAACACTTCTTGCCATGTTTTGCCTTAACCTGATCTTTGTCTATTATGCAATACTAAACATTTCAACATCCAAAGACAAATTTTGCAGACGTACTGTTGGTATCTGTACCGATAACTGTACCGTAGGTATCTACCTAGTAGGTGATAACCTCGAGGTTTTCACAAATTCCAAAATCAAACAAAACAATTCGTTTCCAAACGCGAACGAAACAAGAAAATTGAGTGTAGATGTCATATTTTGGTGATAACAATGCCTTCGAGTAGATTTTTCAGAGAATAACTCTATGTATTAAAATCACTAAATTAAATTAAATTGAATTGAATTAAATTTTCTTTCTTGTGCGCTGAATCCCATTTCTTACATACTTTTTTTGTGACGGACATTAAAAACACAAAATTTTGATTCACCTGTAAAAATAACGGGTTTCCATAATTTTTAAGCGAATGGTAATTCTTTCTTTTTTATTAACTGCATGAATCCACAGTTTATTGCGATTCATTTAATTTTTTTACATTTACTAGTTGTTTTGAAAATGATGTGTTCTTATTTACATTGTTCCTATTATATTATTGGTGTTACTTTGCGTTCAAATTTGTTTGCTTCAAATGATTTAAAAGTTTGTCATTGTTTAAAATTATCTGTGATGAATTGGCGCTAATCGAAGGAAATGTAGTCGATCTCTAAAACGTTTGTGGACGAATATTTTTGTGATCGCATTTTCTGATGCATTATTATAAAATATAATTTATCATTAAATTTTTCTTTTTTCTGTAGTAATTATTAATTTGGTATTGCCTCAGTCGATAGGGCTTCATGAAAAATCATCTGGGTAAAATTTCAACCCTGTATTTAAATCGGGAGGCTAGTTAAGGGGTAAAAACGAATTATCCGTTTTTTTGACCTACTTTCGTTTTTTATTTTTTACAAGCAGTTTTTGCAATTTAAAAATCTAAAAAAAATTCCAAAGTATGTGTTTGTTTTTTAAAGATCTTAAATTTTTATTAGAATATTTAAACATTGTTAACTAAGAAAAACATGCCAAAAAACGAATGTTTCGTTTTTAACCCTTAACTATCCTCCCGATTGAGATACAGGGTTGAGATTTTACCCAGTATGGTTTTTCATGATGCCCTATCGACTGACGCATCAGTCAAAAAATTAGGCTCAAGGGCATTTTTGACTACCTTATCCGGCTATATCCTTTTGCAGTCTAACACCGAACCATCTGTTCCCACATTTGGCTCGATATTTGACAGCAACATTCGTAGCCGTTTATATCATGTTAAATAGGTGCAAAAATTTTTAACTGGATACGAATACCACTTAAAGTTGCATAATTTAGAAGCTTAAGCTTCGTTCCGATTTTGCTGGATATTTTCTCTTAAAGTGGGGTCAGGTTAGCGACACCAAAAATTCTGCTCGAAGCAGATTTTGACACAAAATGACCGTAATTTGCTCAATACAAGTTCAACTAACCAGATATGCACATTGTATACGACTTACTCAGTTAGGTGAAGAATAGGCACACTTTGAATTTGCATTATAAACAGGGAAAAATAAAGTCAAAATCGTAACCTTTATTTTTCTCTTCACAATTTTAATTTTTAATTAATTTGTATATATACGGTGCTACTATAAAAAATTCGTGGTGGTGCTAAAATTACTTCTGTACGAAATCTGCATTTTTGTGAATTTTAATTTATTGCAACTAGGATATTCAACTTAGAAATCGGTAAAAATTTTAGAAAATGTACATCGACAGCCATGACATGTCCGAATTTTTTCATAATTTTTGCATGCAACTCTACTAAATGGGAGAAACTCGATCGAATCCTGTTAATCCGAATTCACCCTATAAATTCATCCCTGGTTACGATAGTGGGATAAATTTTACATGAAGCAGTTTCTAGTTATACCTTATCGAATGGGACAGGAGCCATTTAAATCGGCTGAAGGGCATTTTTTACCATCTTACCCGGCTATACCCTTTTGCCTCCAGTTGTATGTAGTAAAACTTACGACCAATATTGTACTTTGCCCATCATTTTGATCGTCGGTAGAATCAGGGAAGTCAAAATCTAGTTTTACGTAGGTACATGTTAGCAGTTTGCCAAGATAACCTGAGACATGCACCCTTCGAGGGTTCTGGGGTAAATGCTGAGCGGTCAAATACAATCCTCCTACCAAAAGGCACCGTTACCTTCCCCCCCTCTGTGGCCAGACCTTTAAAAAATGCTATCCTTGTTCTTTAAAATAACGGTTCTTTTAAACATCGAGTCAAACGAATGCGTTCCATCGAGTGTCTGCACAACTTCAAACCGTCAGCCATTGGCAAAGATGTTGATGATCGGATGTGTCTTGAAAGGTTCCATGGAACCCTCGACCCTACCATAATATAACCGAAAGCACAATATCTTTGAAAGATAAGTTCTGTCTACTAGCAAATACATGTTGAAGAAATAATTTCAAAGCAAAATATACTATTTCGTACTACGTATTTAAATGTTTTGAAATGTTCATCATGTAAGAATAGCAGATGGACCGTTTATTTTGAAAGTGGTGCAAGTCCATTTTCTTCTGTTTCGAGAAAATTAAATGTTAGTAGATCTGACAATTAAAAAATATATGTTAATTATGTGAAGTCTGGGAATGTTTGTACTAATTTATCAATATGTAATTTGATTATATCAATTTCTTTTAGGCGAATTTAACTAAAATAATATATATATTTCCAGACTGTAAATGGACTTACACCACTTTCATAATTAGTCAATTGTAAATATCATTTAATTTCAATTTTGAAATAACAAATATCACTGTATTTCATATTAATCCAATATAATAGAATATTTTAATAAAATAAAATAGAATTAGTATTTTTTATTTTGAACGTGAATTATATTTATATATTGTTAAACTTAACACAAGATATTGGTATTATTAATTATTTATGCCCTTCATGTGGCAGTGTTTTGAAATATTCATGATGCACAGGAGGTATATAAGGTAATAGCTGCTGCATATCCTTATATTTTTCGTATGTAATAGGCCTGGCATCGTGGTACAAAGGCGCCAGGGCGATTTTTTCAAATTTTGGCGGTCTTCCCCGACATGTAGGTGATAAATTTAGAGTCTTAAATTCTGTGTCCTCCATTGATGTTTTATATAAAATAGTATACGGTTCACTTTTGCAAAATCTCATCCAACATATTTGCAACCATTTTACTTTTCTCCATTAGTGTTTCTTCTTATCTGTTTTTTAATTGCGTTTTGTAGATTTTTGTTGAAACGAAATTCTCTCGTTTCATTTTGTGTAAAATAAATTTATTATATTGTCTACATTGGTTTATAACGTCATAATAATCCTGTGGTGTGTACAGGAAATTCTTTTTTCGTAATGCCATTTTTTCTGTCTATGGAAATTGGACTTACACCACTTTCATAATCAATAGTTACACAATTTCTTTTACCGGCCAATTTTAAATTGAACAAAGCATAGCCATTTTTTAAGATATTAAATACTAACTAGTTATAAACAAAAAGTTTACACTAAATTAAGCATAAATTACGTCATATCTCATTTTTTTTAAAAAAGGGCTTACACCACTTTCAAAATAAACGGTCCATATGTATATGTATTAGTATGCATGCAGTCTTATATTTAAGTGTTACATATGTTTTTCTTGATTACGTTTAACTATTGTATATATGTTTTTATCGATTTACGTACTACTCTGTTTTGTTCGCGTTACTATGTTTTGATTTTGTAAAATAAATATTGGAGATAGTTCCCCGCGAGCGAGCAACTAAAAAAGTACGTATCACGCCGTGTCGAGCCTTACAATTGGTAAAACCATTTTTTCTTCATAAATATGTAAAAAAAACACACGTGGATTCTAGAAATCCTATCATTTGGAGTTTACGCGACAGCTTAAGCCTTGGAAATTCTAGGCTCGACCAAAGCCATAACTTACGTCCAAACCCTCTTTATCGAGAAATAAAATATCGATATGTCGAAGCTAATTATCAAGTTGCATATTCCAAAAGTTTACAGCGGAATTCGTTCGTAGAAAACCAAAAAATGTTTGTTCCAATCGTTTCTTTATCTAATAAGTAGAGTATGAGTAAACTATGGGGCATATTGGTTAAGCGATTCGCTCTGCTTATGCAGGATGCATCGCAACTTGCGAGACAGCGAACAGTGGCTGACTTTATATCGAAAGTGTACAGTAAAAATCGTTCGTACGATGGTTTTGTTTTTGAGAAAGATAAGTTTGAAAAGGGTATATAGTTGCAAAGAAGGGTGAACGTACCCCTTAACCAAATCGCATCTTTCTTTATACTAATCGAAAAGGTTTCCAAAAGAAGATTCTCCGTGGCAAATGTCAAGTCAATATCTTTGTCGCTACGGTAGTTACTTTTCCTATATAAATAAAAATAAAAATACAAATAAAAATAAAAATAGAAGTCGAAATTTTCATAAATTTAATATTTCAATATTGATTTCTAAAAGAATGGTAGAATACACTTACTATGGTAGTGTATCTCATTACGATTACTAATGTGTATTTTTTCTGAGTTTCTTTGATTAGTTAAACATGTTTAAAAAAAAAGCTGAAAATGTCCAAAAATCTATGAAAATGTATGTTGCTTAACGAAGTTTTAAAAATACTAGTTTTATATACGTAGATTCGTCAGCACGATATTGTCGAAAGCAATGTTTGAAATTTTTATTGTATCCGATGCAATAAAAATTTCATCTTGGATATTATGTTCAAGGCCAATTCGACGGAAACTTTTTTTAACAAATCATCATCGATCCGAAGGTGCAGAATACTAACGCAATGGTTATAAAACGTAACATATAATTTCCTTCGACTTTGTACATTTGAGTTGAACCGCGTGCGTTAAAACATTGAATTGAATTTTCAATTTTGTGAATTGACATGCTAAATGTACAAATGTTTACCGTTACATAATATATCCCTACAGAACAGGAAAGAAACATATAAAAAATCTATTGTTTATTTTATTAACTACGAAATACTTTATAAAACAAATTTTAAAAGCTCAATGCTTTCGACAACATCTCGCTACTGAATCGACGTACATACATTGTATACAGGGCGAGTCACCAAACGTTTGCACCTGAAATATCTTTGTTGTTTCTAAAGATACGTAAAATATGGTAAGGACAAAGTTGAATGGTACAATGGGGCTGACACTGTCATTTTTTTAGAGATATCAAGGTCACCTTAACTTTTTAAAATGGAATCACCATTTTTTAAACACCTACAACGATAGTTCATTTCATTAGGAATTCAGTGACTATATTATTCCAAGGTCATTCAAGGTCAAGGACAGAAAGAACGTATAAGATTTAAAATATGAAAGCAGAATACATTTGTCACGGTTGAAACTTGTAGTAAATAGTAAACATACTATGGTCGTAAATAAAGTAAACATACTGAAGTCCTTTAATGTTACTGTTATTCAGCATTCTTATTTACTATCAGTATGTTTTCAAACGCGATTCCGCTGTCTTATTCAATGACTGAAAAGAGTGATATGATCACGATTTACTGTGAATGTAGACAAAATGCAGTGTAGGCTCGATTACTTTATGAAGAAAGGTACCCCGAGCAAAACACTCCTTCTAGACAGACTTTCATTAATACATACAGGTTCTTTCGAAGTACTGGAAGTGTACATGTAAGACAGTACAAACGGAAGAATCCCACGACCAATGAAGACAATGAAATTGATATTTTAGCAGCTATAGCTGTCAATCCTCACTCGAGTACGAGAAAAATTTCCCAGGAAGCAGACACAAGTCAAAGTACCGTAATACGAATTCTGGCCCGACATAAATTTCATTCGTTCCACATATTGCTCCATCAAGAATTCCACGGGAATGATTTTCAAAATAGAATTAACTTTTGTCAATGGGGATTGTTTCAAAATCATTCAAACAAACAAATATCACCTCGGATGTACTTATCAGAGTTCAATGTTCCTTTAGAGCTCGTTTACATCAATGTATCGACGTAGACGGTCATCATTTCGAACATTTGTAAAATACAGGTATTCTGCTTCCATATTTTAGTTTTATACGTCTTTTATATCCTTGACCTTGAATGACCTTGGGATAATATAGTCACTGAATTCCTAATGAAATGAACTATCGTTGTAGGTGTTTAAAAAATGGTGATTCCATTTAAAAAAGTTAAGGTGACCTTGATATGTCTAAAACAATGACATAAAAACAAAATTTTTTTAAAGCATCGTGTCAGCCCCATTGTACCATTCAACTTTGTCCTTACCATATTTTACGTATCTTTAGAAACAACAAAGATATTTCAGGTGCAAACGTTTGGTGACTCACCCTGTATAAAACTGGCGAATTTGAGAACTTATGCTACGCGGCGGCAAGCGTAGTTGCGCCCTGGAGGCGAGCTCGTTAACAATCATTTCGACGAATGATTCCACTTTAATATGATTCCAGTTTAATATGTTTGAAAGTAATGTACAAATCACCACGGAGATACTATTCGTTACGTTTTTAAAAAATCATTTCGAACAGATTTTATAATGATTTTATATAAAAAATTAGAATGATCTAAATTTATATTCAATTTAATAATATGCTACAATATTAAAGAAAATGTAGTTTCGTTACGAATACTTTACAATAGAAAAATTAAAAGATTTGACATTTGTTCATTGAGCGAAACATTGCGAAACCGAACCGAGCGATTGCTCCTCGACTCCATCGAGAAATGTAACATAATATCGTCCGAGGTAATATCGGGACAATGACAAAACTTCTTGTTTGTTTTTTCATGAAATTTTTACCATCGGATTCATCGGTTATGTCTTAAAGTAGAAATTTACATAGGCAAATAAGTAAATACCGAATTAATGTCATATTTGATTTAATTTTAATCAAAATAAAAACTTACGTTCCTATTGATACGGTATAAAGTTTCATGGAAAAATAATTAAAAATAGAAAAGTTTTGCGATTGCATTACTATTGGTGTACGAATCGATACATCTGATCTGTATTATATTGCAATTGTCGTCTCGTCCGAGTCGAACGGTCGCGTTCCAGGCATCTCGAGGTGTATCCTCCACGCTAGTAGCGATAATACAGAAGCATTTAACAGGGGTTAATTATCCGAGCATTTAAAGCGACTTTACTGTACACACATACGAAAATCAAACACGTTATTATGAATAGACTACGAATGCTTATGCAAATCTCAATATTTTTTACATAAATTTAAAGAACATAGAATTGAATTATAGAATGTTTGTCGTTTAATGTATCAATAAAATTGTTTCATTTTACTATGTTTTTTTTTTAAATATTGTTAAACTAGAAACGTATGAAGATTCGTCATTTCTAAACGGTGATTATAATTACTTTGTCAGCGTCATCTGATCTGTTTGAATTTTCGTACGTATATTTAAAAATGGTTTGCATAAATTTCAAATTGCATGTAATTAGAGGGGTATTCTAGTCTAAAGCATGGTATGTATTTTATTATTACTTTTGCATTTTTTTTTCTATAAAACTGCAAGACCTTTTTATTATCAGACTTTTGTGAACATTCTTTGTCTTCGTTTTAACATTACGTTGCCAAATTTTGGGTATTTTATTTTTTTAAATGACTATTAAGAATTAAATTAGTTTCATATTTACTACACGCGAGAATCAAGCTGGTATCACGATAAAGATCCAAAACTTTAAATATGGTAAATCGATGTCTTACACTTTTTTAGCGTTTCGTGGACTAATTGACTAATTTAACAAGAACCTAAAGTTATTTTGTTTAAATTATGATTCTACATGTGATCGCTAGCACGTAACGAAGATAAGAACGGTGTACATTTTAGGGTAGCCGGTCGAATAAATTTTCGAAATACAATTTAGAGAAAGACTTTTCGTAATCGTTTAAAAGAATGACACGCCTTCCTTAAATTCATAGACTAGAATACTCCACTGACGATGCGTAACGTTTGGCATAGATGGCCATAGAGAATGGTCACTATAGTGAATTTAGAGGAACTATTTATTGCAGGGTGAGAAATTCGAAAGGCATACCAGTCAATATAGGAGTCTCCCTAGGCTCGTGAGTTCGTCGAAGAAAGGCGTAGTGTTCGGTAAGGTTCCCAGTTTAGCGTCTGGAACACAAACAACGGTACCATTGGCCATTAGAGGATCCTCCGTGAGATACCTGCTTGCACCTAATCTAGGTTGCAATTAATTTTTCTCTAGGCATGCATTACCAAACGTTGACAAAAATGCAATTGTTATTATTAGTTCCTTTTACCTGTGACAGGCAGTCATGGCCAATAATTAAACGTCGATTTTACTCTAACGATTCGTCGATCTATCGAAGTGCCTAGCCGGATAAGGAGATCGAAATCGCCCCACAATCGCTTTAAACCGAAAAATGGCTAATTCGATAGCTTTCCAAGGCTGATACTGTCTACCATACTTCGATCCTATACATTGTTTGCAAAAATACTTACATGGGCAAAAATGAAAATTTTATTGTTCCTTCAAATAATGATGTTTCCCCATTTAATCGCTTTCAGAAATTTTTCTTACATATTTTTGGTACCCAACCACAGTGGGGAATTCATTCAAATTTTGCAATTACAAGTTTCCATTATAACAGGAGAAAACATGAAAGAATATTGATTTCATATTTTAAGTTAAAAGTAATACGTTCCACCTACGTATATTAATTCAGCATATTAATTTAACTTCGAATTTTTTAGCTTTTTTGTCAGGTACGTCATATTTAAAAACATTGAATCTATCTTTTTTTCAACATTTGCTCTGCAAGGCATCAAATTATTTTTGTTTCTTTCTTAATGGGTTGTGTATCGGACAGTATTAAACACCTCCACGTTTTGAAAAACAGTTTTCTTATATTGAAAGATATAAACATTAATATAATGAACCAATTAACGCGCAATGGTAAACGTCCAGCTTATACACACTTGAATAGTCTGTAACTATAAGGCTCGTTAGTTTTTTTTTTAATACTGTTCTAGAGTTATCCTTTTACCTTGTGACACTTGCTGAAAAAGTCAGTGCTACAAATTTGAAGATAATCGTACAACTGGAATCCGTTTTAACTCAATTGAGTTAAAGTTTTGAACATAATCGTATTGCATTGTTTCTGAAATATCATTAAACGTTTATATACATATACGTGTGTACGTGTGTGTGTGTGCGCTTGCGTGCGTGCATGCGTGTGTGTTACTTCTTAAAATACATACAAAATCTTCAAATTATTATACTTACGTACTGGATGGATACCTGTTGGATACCTTCCAAATTTGGAACACGTTATTTTCTCAACACGTATCAGAATATAAAGTGGGGGGAGGGAGAGGAAGAATCGATAAGACCATAAGAAATCGAGAGTTGAAAAATACGGACAAATCAAGACTGCGTGCATAAGTGTTGAAGATATTTGTCGACATGGATCGAGCCATCGGACGCCCTGTATTCGGTTCACGTCAGCCGACGAGCGTTTTTCACTACCTTATCCGGCTAAACTTATCGTTTTATTAACTTGAGTTTGCTTTATTTTTGCTGCATGGAAATTTTTTGTTAATTCCTGATTTAGATAGAGTTAGACTTAGACTTCACTTGTTGTTACATTATAGAATGCAATCAGTCGAGTCGATGATATTATTAAACATGAGCAAACAATATCGAGTTGCTATTGACGTTATTTCCCTTAAATAATATATTCTGCAATCACGGAAATCAACTAATGCACGAAGTTTATTTTGTTTTTACCGTAATGCTTTCTAATTGATGTTTTTTTGTATATACACTTTAGCCGAAGAAGAGAAGAATGTTATTATTGAAAGTTTGAATTGTCGGCTGCAAGCGATTGAGCAGAAACCGCTGACAGAATTATCAATGGAAGAAATTGGAGAGTGGCTGACAAATTTAGGATTAGAATGCTATGCAGGTGAATTGAAACAGTGGGGCGCAACTGGAGCAAAATTATTTGAATGTTCTCCGCAACAAATCGAAAAGGAATTAGAAATTAAGGATGTTCTTCACAAGAAGAAATTATTGTACGCCATAGAATCAGAAAAGTCCGATGGAGCGGATTTTCTTGGATCTGATAAGGTAATCAGTACCGAGTTGCAACTATTATACTTATTCAATTTGTTATTTTAGTTCCTTATGGTTGATGACCTTCTTTCTATTATACATATATACAGAGTGTGTCGTCTAAAACAGGACACTTAAATATCTCCACTACCTCTGAAAATACGAAAAATGTTGCTAACGTAATCTAAATGGTTTCAAAAGACGAATCAGATGGAAGAATCGTTTTTTCTAAATTGTAATTTTTTAATCGTTTCTCCAAGGTCACTCGTATTTTTTTACATATATATACACAGTTTTTGTTGCTGTATGTTATAACAAACATTATTGTGCATACATCCATGTTTAATAGCACGACCTTGAAATGACCGCGAACTCTAAAATTTCCTAATTAATGCAGTACTTTCTTTCAGCGACATTTCAGATTTCAACGGTAACAGGAATTCGACCATGAACTTGAACTTATAAATAATCACATTTATTACTGCAATAAATATTCGAAATGATGTCCTTCCGTTGTGACACATTTCGTTAGGCGAAAAACGACAGATTGTACAGCACATTCGATGATTTCAGGTTTCATATCAGCACATGCTGCAATTATTCGTTCCTTCATATTTTCTGGCGTCGTGGGCTGCTCTTGATAAACCATACCCTTTAATGTCCCCCATAAGAAAAAATCAAGTGGGGTGAGATCGGGTGAACGAGCCGACCATGGTACAGGTCCATTGCGTTCCATCCAACGATTTGGGAATTTTTCGTTGAGGACACGTTTTGCTATATGGGAAAAGTGTGCTGGACACACATCGTGTTGATACCATAATACTAGTCGGTTCCTAAATGGTATATCTTCTAATAAACTTGGTAGAATATGTTCTAAAAATTCAGCACACTTCTGCCCAGTTTGCGTACCGTTGATAAAATACGGCCCAATTATCCTATTATTTAGAATACCACACCAGACATTTATGGTCCATGGTCTCTGCTTATCGAGTTGTCTAAACCATCGTGGATTTTCAACCGACCAATAATGCATGGTCTTGAGGTTCACCTGACCATGATTTGTAAAGGATGCTTCATCCGTAAACAATACTGTTTGGAAAAACATGTCATCACTTTCATATTTCCGTATACCCCATTGAGAAAAGTGTACGCGGTTTTCAAAGTCTCTTCCATGGAGCTCTTGGTGAAGAGATAAATGGAAAGGATGAAATTTTTGGGAATGAAGAATCCGGAATATGCTTGTAACACTAATACCAGTTTCACGTCCAAGTTGCCTTATACTAACATGCGAGTTTTGATTTACTTTCGCGATGATATTGTTCACATTTGCTTCATGAGTAACAATCTTACGTATCATGCGAATGTTTCTGTTGACACTACCAGTCTCACAAAATGTTTTAACAATACTTGAGTATGCAGAACGTGATGAATAAGAACGTTCTGGAAATCTGTCTTTGTAAATTCGTATTGTTTCTCTTAGACATTCTCGAGCTTCACCGTAAATTAAAACCATTTGAATTTTCTCCTGTTCCGAATAACGCATTATGGATCGCTTGTCGATACACTGAGAAATCTAGCAGTGAGCAAACTCTTAAATACATATCTCTCTCACTCTCTATGTACGCAGACGAGTGATACAATGTGTTTATTTTCAAGTTCAAGTTCATAGTCGAATTCCTGTTACCGTTGAAATCTGAAACGTCGCTGAAAGTAAGTTCTGCATTAATTAGCAAATTTTAGAGTTCACGGTCATTTCAAGGTCGTGCTATTAAACATAGATGTATGCACAATAATGTTTGCTATAACATACAACAACAAAAACTGTGTGTATATATGTAAAAAAACACGAGTGACCTTGGAGAAACGATTAAAAAATTACAATTCACAAAAAACGTCTTTTGAAACCATTTAGATTACGTTAGCAACATTTTTTGTATTTTCAGAGTAAGTGAAGATATTTAGGTGTCCTGTTTTAGACGAAACGCCTTATATATATTATATAAATCTATTAAATCTATTAAATCGAGTGTCATAAAATGTATAAATTCTAAGTGTCTACTTAATTATAGATGGATAATGCAGCAGTTCTACGATGGCTCGACGATATAGGTTTACCGCAACATAAGGAGGCATTTCAAAATGGTAAAGTCGATGGAAGAATGTTACACCGACTGACTACCGAAGATTTGTTAAATCTTGGAGTGAATGCACAATTACATGCTGCAAGCTTAAGACGGGGCATTCAGGTATACATGTCGATTATGTTACGGTATTCGTGTGTTGTTTGTTTTGTATTCTTTATAAAATTTTTTGCGGAGTACTTGAAAAAACATTGCATATCAACTATATATTTAGAATACATTAATCAAGACAATTGAATTGGTCTTCGTTAAGTTGCTTTATTGTTAGCCGCGTTTGATCCGAAGTGCAGACATTTTTCTACTCGAGCCGTCAGTTTGTAGAGGTATCGATAAATACTGTTTATAGATTCTTCGAATCGCACAAAAACTACGTATCTCCAATTTAATTTAAGGATCAACAATTGTCCTAAGTTAATAGCATAACCATCGATATTCTCCTTCGCCGAACAGTTTGCCCTTTTTATATCATTTAATTTCCACTTAAAGACTTTCTTGCAATTTCAAAAAAGTTGGTCTTCATATGTTCATTTCAGTAAAATACTGTATGTATATTAGTCGTATAACTTAATGCATAAGACTATGAACATTGTTTTTCCGCGTGTTCCCGAGATTTTATAAGTTTCACGGTTCCCTATGATTCGTTAGATTGACAGTTGTCATTCAACTGTGTAACTTAGGCGTGGGCGTGAATGAGAGAACGAAACAAACAGATTCGTTGACTGCACATTTTTCGGTATTAATGATAGAAACGGTAGTCTGGGATGATTGTCTCTTTAATTTACGTGGAAGAAAAAAATAACTGCCCACACTAATGACATTCCCAGGCATGTCTCGTACCTGAGGATGCCGCACGCGGAAAATCTGCAGGCAATAAACGCGAAAAGACGCCTCGACTCGAACAAACCATGCGAAAAAGAACAAACGTTTTTTACTAACCCGAAGAAAACTTGACTTCTAGTCAATAACCGTGAATTGTAACGGAATAAAGATGTTGAATTCTAAAAGTAATGACTTTTCGGCGATACCGCAAGCTACGGACGGTTAGATGGGATATTTTGGCAATTTTGACTATATTGTTTAGGGGTCCTACGCTGATTAGGATTTTATGATCGTTTCTTTTCTCTCGTGCGGAACAAACATATGTATGTGTGATTGAAGTAATGTCATATCATTGTTATTGTCAGAGCATTAGCGATGATAATTCTAACCATAATTAACCATAACATTAGTTAATGAAGCAAAGGAAAATATTTGACAAAACATATTATATTTACAAATGTTAAAGATACAATAACATATTGGTAATTGTTACTAAGTTTTTTTTTAAAGGTCTTGCGAGGATTAAATTTTGAGTTCGATAACCTTGAAAGAAGGTCTACAAGTGGTAATGGAGCCGATGGAGGTAATGTTCATCTTTGGACTAATCATCGAGTAATGGAGTGGCTTAGAGTAGTAGATCTGGCAGAATATGCTCCTAATATGAGAGGATCTGGGGTACATGGAGGTTTGATGGTATACGAAGGAAGATTTACTTCTGAATTAATGGCTGCGTTACTTAGTATATCTCCTGGAAAAACACTTCTTCGCAGACATTTAACTACACATTTTAATCAAATTCTTGGCAGAGAAGTTGTACAAAGAAAAAGAGAAATTGAAAATACTTTAGGGTTTGTACCACTAACGTTGACTGCTCGCTTGAAGGTATGTAAAGTTTTATTTACATTTCACACAATACTGTAGCAATCACAATACATTTTGTAATATATGAATTAGATACCAAAAAAATCTCAGTTCACATTAAAACGTAAGAAGAGTAAAAATGAAGTGGACTATGGTAATTTGGTGTGTCCGTTGGAAGAGTCACCACCAGGCACACCTTCCACACCAGTTTCGACTCCAAGCAGCCCAAACTTGAATTCACCCGTTTTTTAATGAAAATCATACATACATACTCTTGTAAGTTTCATTCTATTACTTCAGATCAACTCTCATCATTGTGGTATTCTGCCCAATTTGCCTTGTTCTTTAAACTCGTGTTAACATTGTGATTATAAAATAAATGAAATCCACCGTCAAGTTTTTAATCATAATAAAATACAAGTGATATTTTTATTTATGTATATTATGGTTTGAGCTCAGGCTTCTGTACACACTTCTAATATTTCTCATAACTCAGTAATGTTTATACATTTGTAATAATTCTTAATGCAAAATGATGATAAAATAAACAAACTTGTCATAAATTACTGCTTTTGTTGAAGAGACAGATCAATCTATGCATGTATAAGGAATCGTCTAAGGAATCGAACCACTCGAATCTGGGCTCGAAGACAAGCTGTATTCGCCAGTGCATGTCGGGGGATGGTCTGCAAAGTCTCAGGACTCCGATGTTTATCCCAAGCAGGGAAAACGCTTAGTATATAACGGATATATAGGGATAACGCATTAGTATACATATGCCACCCAAGGGCAACAGTCGCTTTCTTCACTCGAGGGGCCAACTAGCCGAAGTGGACTTTGAAGCACAACTGGGTGTCGAGGATCAGACCGAGATACTTTATTGAGTCAGCACGTGAAACCACGCCGCCTCAGTTTTACCGATGGAAATTTTCAACTCCATATTCCAGATCCAACCAACGAAGCAGACTACACCTGCTTTTACCAGGTTCCTGGTTCTCCTCTACGTCTCTGCTCTGGCGACCACAGAAGTGTCATCTGCATAACAAATGTAACAGAAGAAGAGAGGAGAAAACGCCAGAGAAGAGAGGAACCCGCAGAATTGCATCGTATGCGAAATTCCACAGCAGGGTCCTAACACGTTGAAGTATCTTGGCTTGATCCTCGACACCTGCTGGTGCTTTGAAGTACACTTCGGCTAATGTGTGCAGGTGACCTGCACAGTGCCACAAATAGCTTAGCGGGGAAGAAAACGTTAGTAGTTCTGTAAGAATTCTGGGTCCTCTCCTCCACTAGCCTAGAAAGGTCACTGTGGAGGTTTAATGGGTATACTCGATATTGCACCATAGCCGGGGAGTCTCACATAATCTTATCACTCTTCTCAGTGAAGGCTTAAAAGAAGAGTAAATAGTCGTCAAAACCAGAGGTGTGGGAGGATGCTACGTGCGGAAGTTTTGTACCAGGGGACTGGGCGAAGCTAAGAGGTTAAGGGTTAGATTCGTCCTGTCTACTTGAAATTGAAGAAAGTCTTTCGAGGGGCAACGTGATTCTCTCTTGTCCTTTTTAACTATTCTAGCTATGGATTGTATATTTAATTATATACTATATATTTAAGCTGTTAGATAAATGTATCTATGCATCTATGAATTATGTCCTAAATATTACATTATGCATTTGTATTTCCTCTTATTTTTAGTCGTTCGAACGCGCACAACATGTGGCGCTGTAGTAAGTATGTTCGCGTGGACACACAACACTCTATTCCTTTTTGGAGACACGTAATTTCGCGTCTAAAGAAAGAGATGATTCTCAAAAACTATCTCATGGATGGCACACGAAACAACTCCATCACTAATCGTTATTTAAGCTGCCATCAGTGAAAAAACTAACCGACAAATCAGCGCCCACATGAGTGACTATTTTCCTATTGGTTCAGAAGGCAAGCAGGAAAGAGGATCGAAGAAGCCTCTGGATTTTCTCAGAGGGATCAGAAAACTAAATAATAAACTCTTTATTTTCTTTTCATGATATATCTGTTGGAAGTTTATTTTCTGTGTACGTTCTCCCCGAGCTGAGCGTTCCAGCGCTCCACGGGGATCCGAACTAACAAATATCCCTAAATCCCACCAGAAGCTACGTAACAGTACAATGTGAATATGAAAGGCATTTTCAGTGTTTGGAGATTAGAATTATAAATACAAAAAAAAAGTAATAAATCAATAAGTTTAATGTCTATAGATTGATTAAAAATTATAAGATATTAGTAGTATGATGGTTTTGAAAACTCTACAAGGCTTACAGGCGCCATCAACTAATTCTTTAAAGAACGAATATTTAAAATTAATATATAATTTTTATCTTTCAATTGATACATTTTTACAATTGTACAACGTTTTGATTTCCAATATTCAGTAAACTACTTCATAATGCAGCATGTATATATGACATTTGGTATTTATATAGTTTCGTTTTAGAATTTGCAGGTAGCTTGAATAAAACGAACCTGACATAAAAACTGTCATCAAAATTGAGCGCACAGACAGATTTTCAAGCAGTTACCAGTGCTAAAGTCATGTTGAAAAGGAAAAGTTAAGGGAAGTTTTGCTTTGCACCTAGTATTCCTTTTTTGGAGGTTAAATGCTTTCTCTTTTTGTTATGTTCGATCTAGGTCTGTAGGTCCAAAATCTGCTTTCAGATAGAACGAACAAATAAAATCCCGAAAATTTGCGGCAAGGGTTCAAACACTTTAAAATACTGAAATATTAACTCCTGAACGCGGCCTTACTGCAGATAGGATACGTAATAGAAAATGAATGAGAACAGGAATTGATTATAGAAAAATTTCCTCTATATTTCTACTTGGCAATATTTAATGTGTTCCGTCCAAATGAAGATACTCGAAGAGTGGCAGTAGTCTTCCTCGACTTCTTCTATTAAACCTCCAGTTCCAGAGTGCGTCAGTGGTAGTTGCCTCGTGAGGTCCAATCCAAGGGGTAGTCTCCTCCCCTAAACCGATGTTGTGTAGCCACTTGGCTTGGAAAAGTCCCCTGGATATTTTCCAATTTCCCCACTCTCGGTGTGTAAGGCCCCGTATGTGCGGCCCAAGGGAGAGCGGTCTCAAAGTCCTTGAAGAGGGTTGTAAAACTGCCTTTCTTTCCTCTCATTCTCCCTACTCGAGTAATCTTCCTAATTTACTCGTAATATTCTCTAGCTGTTTCCAGGGAATTACAACCTAACAGGTTCCCATTTATTCTGAAATTTAAATACACGTTTTACCGTGACTACAGTAATTCGTGAGATGGCAACAATTTTGATTAAGGCGACATCACACCTTTGATGAAAAACGGTTCTCAACTTCCTTTTAAAAAGTCGATACATATCGTATGTTTTTTGACGAGTTTCGCCTAACCTCGACGAATTAATAAAACTTAAGTGTAGGAATCTCTCTTTTTATCTGTGATTATACGTACGTCAAAATTAGAAAAGTATACGTATAATAAATAAGTAGAACTAATGAGTAATGTTAAACAAGGGTTCATTGCTGTTCACGTAGGTATGTCTCAATTATAAACAACAATTGTTATTTTTAATGATCGAATGTTAGTATTTTAATTATTCAATTAACGTTACTCTCTCATATTATATTAGGTGCAGGAAAGCATTCGAATGCTCTCAAAGAAAAATACCAAAAATTATGTTGCTTAGCATGTGAAACAGTAAGTGAAGTTTTTAATTATATATATGTATGTAACTATGCTAGGTTATGTTTAACCGAAGATATTTTTGTTGAAGGGCATTCAAAATTTAAAATGTGGTGGCAATACGTTGGATGCTATAGTAGAAACAATAATGATATTAGAAAATTCACCTCTAACAAATGCCGGGTATGGGTCTAACCTTACTTTAGAAGGGACCGTAGAATGCGATGCCAGTGTTATGGATGGTACGTCATTACAATTTGGAGCAGTTGGTGCAGTAAGTGGAATAAAAAATCCTGTTTTGTTAGCAAAACGCCTTTGTGAGCAACAGTCAATTAAAATTGCATATGGTAGAATTCCACCAAGGTAATTGTTTGAAATTAAAATTTTAGTACGACTTACAATAATAACACAAATTATTAGTTTTCTAGTTGGTAATGGAGCTCACGTATGGGCACAAGAAATGGGAATTCAAACTTTGCCTCCAGAAGAATTAATCTCAAGTATATACATAAATTTAGTTAATAATTTTTTACAAACCTGTTGAACATATTTAAAAGTTTCTATTACATTAATGGTTTGGAAAAATAATAATAACATTTTATATATTCATATAATTTTTAGTGAAATCTCAAAAAATATATAAGCATTACAAAAGAAAAGTAGAAGATTCTGAACTGGAAATTCAGAAAGTAAGCAGTTTCTTTCATTTTACCTTTTCTAATAAGCATTGCAATAATAATTTTATAATAATTTATTAGTGTGCTAAAAAGAGGATGGATACAGTTGGCGCGATATGCGTTGATAAAGAAGGAAACATTGCTGCTGCTTGTTCAAGCGGTGGTATTATTTTAAAATACCCAGGAAGAGTGGGACAAGTATTATATATTTTTAGTTTACTGTTTATATGACCTATTTGTGTACCTTGTATTGTATCGAATTATACAATAAGGATATGAATGATAATATTGTTAAATAATTTTAAGGCTGGAGTTTGGGGTTGCGGTACTTGGGCATTCAAAGACAAATATTCAGTGGGAACAAGCACATCCGGTTGTGGAGAACATTTAATTCGTACTTCATTAGCACGTACCATTGCAGAAGCAATTTCAGATAGCTCCTGTCCAACCACTAGTTTACATCACGCTATGAAAGTCAATTTTATCGGTGAAATCTCGTAACTACTTTGCTATTTTCAGTTAATATTATAAGTTGCATTTGTTTTTAAATGTAATTCCTAGAATGCCTTATTATGTAACAATCAAATTTATTCGTTTTTTAGATTCAAAATTTCTAAGTGGACTTGAACAGAAACTTGGAGGTGTCATTGCTCTTCGATATTCGTCACAAGAAGGATTAGGTGATCTTCTATGGAGTCATTCAACTAACTCCATGATAATAGGTTATATGAATTCGTCTGAGCAATCAGCAGTAGTAAGTATTTAAAATCTTTTAAAATTAGGTAAACATTATTAATGTATTTGAACTTGTTTTAGAGCCATATGTCCAATTTGTCATCTCACGATGTGGGCAAAAAAGCAGTTGTGGAAGGAATATGTTTCAAAATTAACAAAGATATTGACCATTAAGAATAGTGCATGCATACATGCAATCTTTTTTAGTTTGTTTATTATAACTAAGTAATATGTAAGAAAAGAAAGCAATACTGCCTAAACAAAGATTGTGTACGGAATTTTGTAGAGAACAATGTTCTTGTAAATCAATTAGAGATGTGTGCGTACCAAATATTATGTGTTCAGATCGGGTTGGTTAAATTCAAACGGGCTCGGATGAGTACCTGTAACATATGAATACTGGGGCAAACCGGCAGTTCCGAACAGTCCAATGTAACATGACACGAATATTTACTATTTAAAAACTTGAGTGAATTTGAAAAAAATTTGAGTGAAAATGAGATAAAAGCATTGAATTATGTAACTACAATAATTTTATTTTGAATTGCAGTATAGAAAACATAATTGTTCCACATTATGTGGCAATAATCTTATAGAGGTTAGAATTACAATGCTTCCAGATAATGAAAACCAGCGGTTATTCATAACTCGAGTCGCAGGTATACCAAAATGAACTTGCAATGTGAGATAAAATTAGATACTGCGTAAGATTACATTTCCACCACTTAATAACTTTTTCAATCCTCGGTGTAAGACTCTCTGAGAAATACATTTGTACTTCATGATTTTCGCAAATACATTAACATTTGCATGAAACAGAATTTTTTTCATCCATTAGTATCGAAATTGAGTTGAAATTAACATTTTCACACCAATTAATATTTTCAAAGGCTCAAATATGTATAATTTTGACACAGTATCAACATCGAATAGATTCTGATAAGTATTGCGTTTGATTTTGATTGAAAAAAGCTGCAGAAAATTTTAAAACTCTAACTCAAAATACACAATTCTTACCTCTAAAGGTGCGATCAATTTAATAATATATTATTAATGTAAGCAATTAATGTTTCCCTACACAAAAATATTCGATTTTTTAAATATAGTAAAGCTAGTCTGCTAAAATCGTCCACCGAGCGTCGAAGTAAAAGTGTCAAAATACCCAAAGCAATTGAACTGTGCGAAACAGTCCGGTTACCTGTGAGTGTTTGTATGTAATGGATCCCCGTGCGAGTCTGTTCAATCCGAATAGATAGGTACAAGACAGATTGTACGACCCGCACACTCCTAAAGCCAATATTTGTAACATGCCTAGAAAGAAGGGACACTACAAATGATTTACATGTTAATGGAAACATTTTGAAAGATTATGAAATGATATATGTGTCACTATCGGATATAAGTATTCCGATGTTTCAAAGTAAGATTATTACTACTTTGTGACATAGAATACGACAAGGATGATATAGAATATTTGTGTTCTTGTAAATAATTCGTTATTCTTATTATATTTACACAATTATAACTTTAGAACACTACATAGGGGACAAAACTGCCTTATAAAAAAAATAGGTACTCTATACATTTTTAGATATAATTAGATAACTGCCTTGCTTTCTCTAACGAACTTTTCACCATTTCCATAAACAGTTAAGTAACACAGATATCCTGTGTTATTATTTCTATCCACTTACTATTATAATAGTATATAAATTTTGTTATACTACATAATATTTTTTACCAAAAATTGTGTAAAGATTGTATGAAACCAAGATGAAATAAAAGGCGGTACTATTTAAGTCAACATTAGGAGAAACTACAGAACAGTTACCTACCTTAACATTTTAAACAAGTTTTTCGTGTGAATGGAAAGCTGCCAGTATCATTACCGACTATTCAACTTTTAAAGGTCCTTTACTCTGTACACTACTGCAAAATATGTGTGTTATAACACATTATAAAATATATATGAGAAAAGAAGAAATATCAATGTTTGAATAAGTCCACAACATGATTAAAAAGAATTCAAATATTTTTTGTCGAATTTAATTTGTTACTATTGTACCTATCAAGCGTTGTCGATTGGGTTAAAGGACATGTTTCTAAACAATACAGCTATTTTTAATTGAGTTATAACTTGTAACAGACATATCTTGCGGTTGTGCACAGAACCTTTAAGTTAGATCTACTCTTGTTTCTGACATAGTCGACGATCGGCCAACAATAACCAATACACTCGCAGTATCACAGACTTAGTAAAGACAAATTCACTGTTCTGAATCAACAGTGTTTTAGTTTGAACATTGTTTTCCTACGTAAAATCGTATTGTTTATTATTGTATTTTGTATTAAACATTCCAGTAATCTATATAAATATACATAAACATTCATTTCATTTTGCAGTACATTATTATAATTTATTAATACCAAAATTTGTCTACGAAATATCAAAATAAGAAGATATTTACAGACTTCCAATATCATTAAATCGTTTGAGCTTTTCAGGAAATACATCTTTGAATAACACTGGATCTGCTCGAAATTCTGCTGATTGTAATGGCATTGATCCATAAATTGAAGAGAATCTATTGATACATTGTGTGCGTTCTACCATGTGTGTTAGGTCAGCTGAAAGCATTTCAGTATTTGTACATTCTGGACATCGAAACTTTTTCTTTGGTGTTACCTATAACAGAAAGAATAAATACAACAATGTGCCAAAATCTATGATAATTAAGTTATTGTGAAATTTTATAATGTATACTTTTATTGGTGCTCTCCCTGTGATATTTGCTACCAAAAAGTTCATAGCTATATCTTCACAATTCATATGTTCATCAACCCATTCTTTTATATCACCTGGCATAGCAGTTGTATACATATAACTCCAATACTAAAATTTCAACAATACATTAATATAATTTCAAAAATATATATATAAGAATAAAATTCAAATAATCATGCTTATACTTTATTGAGATATTTATATGTATTTCAGTGTATCAGGAAATGTTAAGAAATTTATAACAGAATGGTTTATTTCAAATAGGAATTATTATGTTTCAATCGAACGGACCGTCTAATTGGGATCTAAAATAAAAATTAATTGGGCACTACAGTCTTTTAATAATGAATCACATGCATATTACTTTATGATGAAATGCAGCTCCGGTTAAAACCATGGAGATACTATTAGTCCATTCACTTTCATATTTCCAACAATTGGTGCTATTATCCCACATGTGAATTCGAGATGGAAACCCAACAATTCGATCTGGGAATTCTCTCCATACCTATAATATTTTCCAATTTTATTTTCAAATATTCAATTATTCAGAATATGGTACATGAAAGAGAACACCCAAATATTTATATTATACGCAAATAAACAAAAAATATATTGGTAATGCAAAAGTAAGTTACCCGAAAATTTACTTAAAAATTTTCTTTTTACCAATTTGGTTGCTTCTTCGGACAGTTTGGCATTAACTTAAACAACTCAAACACACATATACAGTGATAAGCAAAAATGTATATACACACTACTCATTTTATAAAAACGAAAATAATATTAGTTACAGTATGTAACAGCAGATTTTCATTTATGTTCACAATGTACGGAAGATTTTATAAAAATAGGTATTTAATGCAACGTTTAGAGCAGACAAAATATGAAATAGGTAATGGGTAAATGGAATTGTCAACAAATATCGACTGTTTATTAGTGGAGGATGCATTTGTACAATTATTTCTCAGTTTATGAGTTGGTTCGGCTGCGTAATTTAAAATGAAGGTTTTTCACTGCAAATAATTCCACAGAAATGTAATGTAATGTCTCGAAAAATTTCTAATAGAGAAACACATGAAGTTGCACGTCGTAATTGAACTGAAGATAACAAAACACTGAAAATTGCAGCAGAAGCAAAAATCAGCTCTTTCAAATAAAAAATAATAAAATCCTGGTACTGGATTTTTGACATTACAAATTGTCACACAATAAATGTAAAATAGATTACTACGAAGCTCGGGACAGAATCTACAATATGTTGGGCATGTTTTACACATAAATGTGTTAATTCCTTAACTGGAATCGAAACTTCTAATATACCAATTTAACGTCACTTGTTACCTATATTGTATTTGATGAAGAAAAAATTACATTTCAATAAAATGAAGACCTAAAATATTGAGTTATGGAGATGAACAGAACGGAAATGGTATAATTTAATAGTTAATATGCCACACAGACTAAATGCAAAATATAAATTTAAAACTATAGTTAGACAAAATTTTTAAAGTACAAGACTGTAAATGTTGCGTTAAGTTCCTATTTTTGTAAAATATTCTGTATATCGTAAACATAAATGAAAATAAGCTGCTACGTATTGTTAATCACATATCAATCAATCCATTAAAGAATTAATAATATTATTTTCATTTTTATAAGACAAACTCTATATATCAGAGCTTGAGAGTTATCATAATATTAGCTAATATCTGGTTCTTATAGCGGTTCCAAGCAGTTACTATTTCGTCTCTTACAATTATTGAATCGATTCTCGCATCAAATTTTCTGTAATTTAATATGTCCAGTTATTATATTAAACTATAATTGACCTATCTGTCTACGGCAGTGAGACAGAATATAGGCACATGCTATGATGGCAAGCGTTTGTTTATACATACAACTTTATAGTCAATTTTTTAAAAAATTATTTGGTTTTTTTTCAAAATTTTTCTTTTCTCGATGAGCAGAAGGTAGTGATATAAAATTTTCTTTGTTATAGACAATTTTGCGGCAAGTTTCTTTTAAGAATGTTCACCGAACTTGTGGTTTAGATTCACGTCTAAAACAGATGATGATTATTTTCTATAAAACCTGCATAAACTACTCTATTTTTTAATTATTTTATAAAACATATGTATGTATACATTAAAATGTTAATTACAAAAGCTTTTAACCAATATAAGAATCGAAATAAGAACCATAATCGAGGCAGATATTAGCTGAGCATTTTGGTTCCTCGCAACAGTTATTTGAAATTTTGGTGCTTCGTACCTGCTTTAATCAGAAGCTTCACATAACAGTTTTAAACCGTTTATATTCGGAATCGTTTCAAGCCCTGGTGTATATACACTTATGCTCGTCGCTATATCTATATGAATGCAGAATTTTGTAAACAACAATAATATGTAGGTGTTCGTTCATGTCACATATTGTATTTTATACTATACATATATATGTGTAATGGAACAACCTCATAAGCAAATTCTACTTCGTCTGCTGTCAGCATTATAATATCATCATCTATTGATAGAACAGCTTCAGTTTCAATTTCATTGTACGGATAAAATCTGTTAGATAATTTATTTTCCTTTGTTTGTATAACTTTTAATGGTTTGCTCAATTTTGGCCACTTAGATGCTGCAATATATGTATATAGTTTTATTTGTTATTTTGCTGTTTACATGTTTAACATGAAAATGTAATAAGTAAGCTATACTTACAATGTGGTGGATTTTTATGTTGATTATTCCATATTACTAGAACTTTAGACAAACTTGGAACTTTAACAAGTTTATTAATCAAAAGAAATAATAATTCCAATCTGTCATAAGTCAAAATTACAGCAGTGAATCCTCGAGTTTTTGGTGCAGTCACTGGTAAAGAAAGTGGCGATGTGATGTCCTATATAAATAGTAAAAATATCATTATCTTCATAAATTTGCGTTATATTTTACTGAATATGTTTATACTTTCTTTATGAGGAGGCACATTCCAAAATATATAATCTCTAGCTAAATATGGAAATACACGATCTGCAAGTATTTCTAATGTTGTTTCTGTTATTTTTTCTATTGATTTAAAGTATCTCTGATAAAGCCACGATCCTTGCTCTTGAAGTTCTGTAATTCGCTGTAGAGATACTTTTTTCAAAACCGATATTGTAGATAATATATCTGCTTCTGATACAAATATAGCAGCTCTACAAAAAAATGTTTCGTTTACTAATTCTTAATAATAATATAACACATTTTTTATTATTATACATATATTTATAGTAATTAATATAATATAATTAACTTTTACCTGGTCCAATCAATTACATCATGAAATGGCATTACAAGGGAATCAGCTATAATTACAGGTATACTTCCTGCTGCCATACAATCTAGAAGTGTACTTTGACCCAATCTTGCACCACGAATAACTAAACAAAATGTGGCAGTCTAAAATAAAAAAACTATGATGTAACAAGACTAGAAAACAATTTTGTTTTTATAACGAAATTTTATAAAATATATTTTAATTCACCTAAAATCTCTCATTTTGTACAAGCATGCAGTTGATTAATAAGTGCAAGAATTAGTAAAATGTTACAATATGTTGCACGGATGTTGTATTTGTAAAAGTTTAATGCTTAATTTATTACTAGGTCGCATGTAGCCCAGTAAATTTTATTCACAAGAAGACTCCATCACCTTTGATTTGGTGATCGATTTTGTTGAAAGTTTGCACAGTTATAGACCTCGTAATTCTGTTTACGAATATCTAACAATATTCCAGCAGATACTCAACAGCTCTCGAGATATTGATGATTACAATTTCATTGTTCCAGTAAAATTCTTTCCATTGTTGATGTGGCATAATGGTAACGTGCTTATGATCAGTGTTCAAATCCTACCCAGGGATTCAATTTTTAAAAAATTTTATTATATTTTATACTTGTTATACGTTTATCTCGTTATACAGGGTGAAGCACTTAAAACTGGATACCTGAATAAGTTGGCTGCTATTTGTGATAGAAAAAAATGCATCAGGCCAAAATTATTTGGTATCAAAGGGCTGATCATTCGATATTATTAGTTTTTTGATAGGTGGAGGCATTAAGGAGATATGAAGGTCATCTCTGTGTCTTTAAATGGAACGATATGTTTTTTTACTTATATTCTGATAGAATATTTCAAGACAAATACAATGACTTATTGGAAAGGCTATTCTTGGTCTGGGTAAAATCAATTATGATAGAAAATAATTTACTTTAATTGTCAATAACTTGAAAACTGTTAAGTATCTGTCGCAAAGATCGTGGTCTCCTTGTGAGTATTTAACATTCTTTTCAACTGCAGGATTATTGTAAATTACACTCGTTACAAGTAAAAAGTTCAAAATAACCTTCAAATATTTTTAGAAAAGAAGCAAAATAGCAACAAAGGAATTTTTATATGTTATGTTTCTAATGCTACTATATAATTTTTGTTTAAAACATAAGTTATTTAAGCGGTATATTTAAGCGAATTTTCTATGAGTATACTTTAATCACTCAACATACTTGAAGAATGTTTGGATATTTATACAAATCTTCTCCATCACATCGTACTGTAGCATTTACAGAATTATAATGGAGGCATGGTCCTAGTATCAAAATATCTTTTGGTGAAGTAGATTTTATTTCTAATAAATCTTGTTTAAAGGCAGAATTAATATTAATTTGCGATGAAATAGCTAACCAGATCCTAAAAGAAATATATACAATTAAATAAGGTATTACATATACAGGGTATTGTGTATCGATTTTGTTTGTTTCTACACTAATTAAATTTGAACCATATATACTTGATTGGTTACCTTGTATTATTCAAAGTAGGTTTAAAATTGTTTATAAAAGGACTATATACCAATAAACTAATGTCAAAACCAGGTCTATATGTTAAAGATGACATTCCTGCACCTGCAATCATTGCTTTTCCAATAGGTACATCAATGATTGTATTGTAATCTGGTACACTTCCAGGAACCATGTTAAATATAAGATGATTTTCACCATTATTCCAGCTGAAATTGAAAAAAATGCAACATTTATTAATGTAAGTATTATGTGTTACACGTTCTATGTAAATTAGATAAATATATGATAAGTTTTGCAAAATATTATTCAGATATCCATAGACACTGATATATATATATAAGTGAATAAAACATTTTTTCATTTACATTTAACATTTGGTTTGTGTTAGTATAACATAAAGTTAAATAATTTACATTATTTTAATCTAATAATTATAGTAATAATGATTATACGATGAACGAATTTATTAACCATTATACTATGGTCATACATTTGTATTAATATTATATGAAGATGACGTGTTATATGTTATATAATATTGTAACTACTATAATAGTAATGTAAATACGAATCAAACTTCTGGCAAATACTTTACATTATCTTTCTTGTAGTTACTATAATATGTAAATAGACTGATTAAGATAAAAATAAAAAAATAACTTACAATGGTAATGCCTTTAAGGCTTTTGAGACTTCATGTAATCTTAATCTGTTTTGATTTAATGTATCGATTGATGGAATGAATATACATGCTTCGTATGGATTTGGTGTATAGAATTTACTTGAAATAATAGTACTCAAAATCTGATAAAATTCTTTGGTCATTTGACTTGTTATAGGTCTTTCTAAAGTATCCACATATACTTTTGGTGGATAAACATATATTAAGAGTTTATTTCCTTGACTGCCACATCGATAAACATTAAAACAACCAAAATATGTACAAGAAAGATTCGTAGCATCTGCTATTAGGGAATCTACATTTAACATTTGAATATGGAAAAAATTTAAATCGTTAATGCTTATGGCATTATGTACAGAATGTTTTTGAGTACTTCCAAATTTTAAAATATGATATGTTGTAATTAAAATAATAAATAATGTAAATGTTAATAAACACATCATGAAGACATTTTGGTTATGGTATGAAAATTTATTTATTTTGCGTGACATTCTTGTTGGAAATGTCATAGTCAGCTCACTTTCTTTTTATGGAATAATTTATATGTATTTAAGCTAATCTTTAGTTTATTGATTGTTTATTAGCTCACACAACTTTGATGTAATTTTAATTTTTTATAATTTTATTATATAATGTGTCATGATTAGAACTTTTTGTGAAAGACATTTTTCACCACTATATAGATTTATAGAAATGAATGATACTGGTTTACATATTAAATTATCCACTAGGTTTTGTCACAAAAACATTTTTTCTGTCACTTGTATCGGTAAACGTAAATAAAACAACGTTTCACATGTGCTGTGACAGGTAGGTATGTGACGTACCACTTATTATATAATACATAGACCATTCACCCAATGTATTTTACTGTTACACTGCGATCCTTACTGTTATATTCGGTCTAAGTATGCAGTTCCGAAACCTGCTTCCAGATGGAGCGAATAGATAGAATTCCGACAATTCACGGCAAGCATTCAAACGTCTTAAAATACTAAAGTATTAACTCCTGAACGCGGCTTCATAATAAGTAGGGTACGTGATGGAAAATGAATCGAAACAGAACTGATTATAGAAAACTTTCTCTATATTTCTATTTGGCAGTATTTAGTATGATCCATCCAAATGAAAATCAGAGTATATCCGTGATCTTTCTCGGCTTCTTCCATCAAATCTCCGGTTTTCTAATGGTGGGGCGTCGAGAGGTTCAATCCTCCCCTAAACCGATGACGTGTAGCCACCTAGCGTGGTATGATGCCGTGTCGATGCCATGTATGATACCGGGCTCATGTCGATAGCTCTAATAGTTTGGTTGGGGGGGCGCCTTCAAAGATTGCCAAATATTGCCAAACGCTGAAGGGAATTGAAATACACCCTTACTGTTCGATTCCGAGAAAGGGTCCGCTCACCCTCCCATCTCGCGCATTAAGAAATCTATAGTCTTTCGAAATCTTTAATCTTTAGAAATCGTTAGTCTTTAGAATTCTTTAATCTTTAGAAAACGCGCAAACAACACACGCAAGCCGACACAAGAATCGGCTACGATATTGCCCCCGAAAAGCGTCCCTTTTCCGATTTTAAGCCTACTTCGTAATAATTGGAAGTAATGCTAATCAGCGAGTGCCTCATCAAAGGCATTCGATGGTTCGAGCACTGGCATTGGAAAAGGGGCAATAAATTCATTTCGGGCGTTTCTCGACCAGGTACCGTTCGCGAGGTACGGCGAGGGTCCAACGGAATTGGAATACGCGCAGGCCAGGTCGGCATACGCGGCGGCCCAGGCATCATTAGACCAGCCGAACGTGTCGACCATTCGAATCTTATAAAAAGGACATAATTACACCAAGTGCCTGCATAAGCGACGACCAAGGCAAAGGACGCCTTGAGTCGGACGTGCCGGACACTTGGGGCCTTTCATACGCGCATAGCAAATTGTAACCCTCTTGGGCCTTTGTCAGCGGACTCAGGCGCGAGGGTGCAATAAAACACGAACCCAGGCCACACGGGCCAAAAATTAATTAGCGAATTCTGGGAACTCGTCAACCCCTCGAATTACGGAAAGTTCCAACGGGAACTTTCAAGATCGACTGGAAATGGAGACTTCTTCCTCCACCGACGAGGGTCCACCACCTCCAGTCAACCAGCGAATGGGGATGATTTTTCCCCCAAAAACGCACCTCGCAGGCTTCATGCGCCAAGTATAAAGGTGACAGTCCCAGAAACGCGCTCGTCTTTATTCGTCTTCTCCTTTATCGTTTTACTTTACGCACGAAGGTCTTTGTGCGTCTTGTTGTCATGTCTTTTACATCGCATGTCTTACTTTACGCATACGTCTTAATTATCACGTCTTATTCGAAACGAAACACGCACGTCTTAGTCTTCTTTACGTAGAAGTCTCATTCTTTATCGCACGTTTATACGCACGCAGCGTCTTTACACAACCCGCATTTGTTACTAAGTCTCGTTTATACGCGCATATATACGTTTTACAAACGTATCAACTTGCTTCACAAACGCGCATCAATCGTTATAATTGTACGCGACATAACGCATTGTTTTCTTGTTAACCCACACGGAGTTCACTGTTCCGAGAATATCTAATCAGTCGCCCAAAGTTAATTCGCCCGGCGACAAAGGTTGTTGTAAATATTAGTATTAAAGCACATCTTTCTTTCTACCCAACGAACGCGCATTTATTTACAAAACCGTGAATAAACGACAATTTTGTTGGTTCTGAAACGTCTTTCAGAACCGGGTCGCCACATTAGGTTTACAGGGATAGGGTTTAAAAGGTTTTGGGTGCCTCGTAACTTTGTAAACTTTAATGAACATACACCTCGAGCGGCAAAGATGTATCTCCGTGGGTTTCACCAACTACTGGTTATGAATTAGGAAATGGAACAATTGAATTTGAGAAATAAAGACTGGTAGAAGAGAGTATATTACAGACCAAGTTCTTTACAATTGTACTAGTGAGTGTGTTGCGTAGACTCTAGATCCCGCTCTCAATTTGTCGCACTGAGTGTACGGGGGGCTGCTAACCTCGTTACGATATACGTACTCGGTTTTCTTCTGCGCGAAAGAGAATTTAACTCGATCTTGCTAAGACGTTTCTATGTCGAAGTTTGACGTGAAACTAGCCCCGTTTTCTGGGTCCGTTCGAGCCCTTTATATACCCAGATTTTTCTCAAAAATCGGTAGTGGGGGTGGCCGTATGTGCCGTGGTTTCCGAGAATTCGTCGGAGTAACCCCTTCGAAGGCGCTAGACTTACAGTAAACAGACCCACTGGCTAGGGCCAGCTGGCGTACACTCTTGGGAAGGAGCAAGAAAATACGTACGGAGAAAATTCCGTACGTCACAATATACATTGTGTTGTATGCGAAGGTGTCACGTCGGTGATACCTTCTTCTCAGTGTACGGTATCGTCACTGAGCACCTTTGTTCGCGTAATAATTACACGATAGTATTTGGTTGCGGTTTTCTTTATTTTTACTTT
>CM052082.1:5092159-5154878 GCA_028453745.1 Agapostemon virescens | reverse complement strand
AAAGGGTTTTTAAGTGGTTGGCTCGTCTGTATCGGAAAGGGCTGCATGGTTTAAGTGGGGAAATCCAATTGAAAGCCAGAAATTTGCAAGATTTTGCGGAATTTTTTTCGACAGAAAGAAGTGATGGTACATTTTTGAAACTTTGGAATCTACTAATATCTATATCAGAGTACAAAAATATATTTTTTTTAATCTATAAATTTTCAAAATGGACGTATTATTGCTAACATATTCCAACAGGTCCGCGCGGGAGGTGGAAATCGGCGTGACATGTAGCGCCGGTTCTATCCTTCGGAGTCACTAAAAACAGAAATAACATATTATTCAAATCAATAGTTTCTAATTGTACCTAAATCCAAATAAAAAAATGGAAGATTTATATGCGTTTGAAAAAAATATTCATTTTTTAGAGGTTTTCTTGTGCACTTTTTTATATTTTTTGCAATAAAAAAGTACTTTTTACAAAAACAATTAGTAGTGTTGTGAAGTTGTGATAAAAATTTCAGAAAGATTGGTTGAATAGTTTTTGAGTTACATTTCCCGCCAATTTGAAAAATCATGTTTAGAGAAAAACGTGTTTAAAGTTTTGATACGTGAAAACTGTATAATATTTACAACTTAGCGGTTAATCGGCAATTCCAGGACCATATAATAGCCCTTCAGCTTCCTCGAAAATCTCGTTCTGCTGAATTTGTTATTCTCTTTGCCTTTTTCGGGTCTCCTTAGAGATTGAAAGGCTACGCCGTCCTTGTCTATCCAGCCGGTGCTCGTTCATTTTAGCAGCGTACTCCTTACACTGTCTTCCTATTATTAGTTGCAGCTCTTCCATAAGTTGCAACATTGCAGGGTGGCCCTCATTAAAAATTGTAGCTGCAATTAAAGCGGCTATTTCTACAAGTTTCGACCCTGAATTTAGGTGTTTAGGCACAAATCGCCAGATTGTTGCATTGAAACTTTCATTTGCATTCTGGATATGGCCGCCTAAACACCTTTTCAATATGTCTTCCTTCGACATATCTTCATAAATAGGTAGAATATGTCTTTGAACTTCTGAATTGAGGGGTTCAGGATGAACAAATTTTTCACCAGTCGCTCTGTTTTTCTGCCACTTACACCAGCTGTTTTCTCCCGGCGGACAGTAACTGTGTGGATTTTCGTTTGTGGAGCACAAGTGGTAGAATGTAGCCATGATCTCTGTCTTCATATCTTCAACACTGTTAGCATTCCTTCGTATGGCTAAGCCATAATAGGTGGTAAGTTTTTTATTAACATTTCTGCTAACTTACCCTTCCCATCAAGTTTTTCCTTCTTTTTAACGACTTGGAGTCGAGTGCCCATTCTCTTTTCGACATGACCGATGCACTCACTTTTTATCCATCCAATTTTGTCACTCCATTATAATTTGCTGCTTGGCCTCAGCGGCACTCAAGAGGCATGTCACGCTTGAAGGCTATAGCTTCAAAAGTACTTGGAATTTCTTTTTCAAATTTTAGGATTATATTCTTGACATGTTAGACTAATCATATATGCAAAAAAATTGCAGTTTTTAAAGGAATTTTAAAAGGAAATATCCGCATGATTGGATAGCACAAATGCAGACGTAAACTCAACGTAAAGGCAAGAAAAAGGATGCAGACTACAGAGGAAGCTCCTACACGACACGAACCAAATCGACTTGCCAAATGTCAATCTGACAAATTGCAAGGAAAAGGAATCAGGGATTATAAAAAAAAAAATTGTTTAAGCGTTTGGAGAAGAAAAGTCTGAAGAAATTTGGAATAGGTTTTAGTTTAGTTAGTTGTGTGTCTAGTACTTATGCTTGGTGTCTAGTCAAGACATCTAGTCAAGTATTTCACTGTATTTTTATGCTGTACTAGGGTGGATGAGTTTTTGTTTTCTTTTAATTGAAATCTATTCCAGTTCTTTTTGAGTGTCGTATACCAGGCGAGGGGTTAATAAATGTTGCAACGCTTTTAAAGTAAATTTAACACTAGTTTATTAATAAATACTCCTCGATCTAACTCTGGTCGAAGAAAAGGAAAATACGCGGTTGAATATAATTTACTGAGAGTCTTAGAGAACGGGTTTAGATAGGAATAGGAATGCGAGGACGGTCTTAACTCTGACCTGGTAAAAATATCTATTCTTGAATTTCGGGATTTTCTTGAGTTTAAGTAGTAGTCCCTTAAAGGGAGAGGGAATGAAGATAGGACAGTGCGTCATAGCGCTAACTAATGTGACCGAGGGTCGGTCGAAATTCGTAGTCGGAAACATCTTACTCATAGCTTAAACATAAAATAGAAAGTTGGTTATTCAACATGTGTCCGAGAACTCGTCTTTCCTTTATTTTGGGTTTATTTTTAGTTTTCAGTTTTTTTACGTAATTGTTTATTTTTTCAATAAGTGCATGTAGGGTTTTTTCTATTGTTGGGCAGTTTCTGTCAGTGTTGTATATGATTACGTCGTATGCGAAGGCTATTGTTTTTAGATTGTTGTTGGTGTTAAGAGTGAATAGATTTAATAGCGAGACTATATAAATGTTTAATTACTTTACGTTGTACTATATTGTATACTGTACTATACGTAGCGTTGACGTTACCGTGCCTTGTTGCAGGCCCTTTGTGACTGTGACTGTTTTCGTTGCTGTTTTCTCGTCTACTTGTGATACGAATCATTTGTTATATAATACATACCATACTTCGTATTATTCTTATTAGATGTTGGTTTAAGTTGTATTTTGATAATTTAAATAGTAGGCCATCTAACCATACAGTGTTGTTGCAGGCTTTTGCAAGGTCTATTAGGCATGCACCTACGCAGTTGTGATTATTTAGCGTCTCTTTGCTTTTTGCTCTCTTTGGTGCTCTTTTCGAGTGGTTATTTTCGATGTGGCTGTTGTTCACTTTCTTTCAGAAGTATCCGTTATTTAATGCGCTCTTCAACCCCTTGCCCTACAACGAGTCAGACTCGTAATCAAGATTTCGAACTGAATCTTCTAAACATGTATTTCCTTAATTTTCTTTAAACGGAAACAACATTTTATTTAATTGTCGATCGTATACGGTCATTGGAGAATAACTAGCCACGTAGTAACTACAAATTTGTCTTTTCATTTTGTCGTTCTGCGGAGGACAAAGAAAGTCTAGTCACTGTTATTGTAAAATAATAGTTGTATACCAAGTCATAGGACAAGGGGTTAAGAGGATGGAGTAGATAAATGTGTATTTTCCTGAGAGTTTTTTTGATACTGAGTTTGGTATGTTGTCAAAGCTGGCGGATTGTTAATTTTTCAGATTAACAAGTTTCAGTGTTGCGGGTGAGTAAGTTGTAAAATTGGCGGGTGTTGTATGATCGGTGGTCTCTGGTGGAGTTTGGTTTTTAGTGTGGTGGTGTGTAATTATATTAAGTGATCTAGTTGGGCGTTTCTCATTTATGTCGTTTTGGTTGAGGGTAAGTTCAGGATGTGCTCCTATTATGTTTGTTGTGTTTATTATGTGTAGGTTGTTGTTATTATTTATTTTGTATTTTGTTATGTCTATTTCGGTTTTGTTTAAGATTTCTGTGTTATTTGTTCAACGACGTCTTTCGCGTTACCGCCAGTACCTTTGAATATCGTTCAATGCGGATATATCTTTTAACATCTTTCATCTTTCTTGCTTTTTAGTTTTTAATATTACGTTTATAATATTACATAATATTTCGACGTAGCAGAGAACATACAGAATAATTTCAGCACCAGTTGCTTTTTAAGAATTTTTAAAACGAAAAATATCAAAAAATTGGATTTTATATTCTTTTAACTGCGGCGCATCAAATTAAAAGATCTGGAAAATTTCTGATGTTAGTATTTTAACGATATGTTATTACTATAAAAATTTGGTACGCGTATCAAAACTACTTGTATAAGAAATCTACATTTTTTAGAACTTTTCATTTTTTATAACTAGGATTTTCAACTTAAAAATCGAGAGAAACTTTTCAAAATTTTTTACTGCATTGAAATAGAAAAAATCGATCGAAACCCGTTAAACCAAGCACACACTGTAACTACATCCCTGGTCACAATATAAAAAAATTTTTATTTATGATCTATTGAATTTAATCATCATCATTTAAATCGACTCTAATTTTTTACTACCTTAAGTTTTTCGTTAGGAACGGAACTACTGTACGTATGTTCTAATTCTTGCATTTGAAAAAATTTTTTTTTCGTAATCTTATACGTTGAGACTTAACAACAGCGCCGTTGTAGAATGCTAGTGCCACAATATTAGTTTCGATCGATATAGTAGACTGTTACATGAAAATAGAAAACAGCCTTTAGTGCCTCTCAGGCATGAGGCAGAAAAATATATTAGATGGTTAGTCTATTTCTATATTTTGTCTGTGATCAAATTATACTAACGTGTCATGAAAGTTGTCGCTAGATGGCGCAAATGTCGTCAACGACAACATTGGATCAGTGTCTGCTGCAAATATATTGCTGCGTCTGTTGCGAAATTGGCAGGCGAATTTGCTTCCTGGAAAGCATAATTACTGAATTTAATTAAATTTAATTTCTTATTCGTGGTTCTGTGTTAACATAATTTCTTTTTCTACTTTGTATGTATGTATGTATGTATATATGCATGCATGTATGTGATGTATGTATGGTATGTATATATGCATGCATGTATGTGATGTATGTATGGTATGTATGTATGTGTATGTTTGTATGTATGATAGATACTTTTATATATTATAACAGTGATGGTTTAAACGTTTTTATTTTTAATAAAAATATTAAGTCAATTTGGCATGATTACATGGCAAAAGAAAATATAAGGGAGTCTATAAAGTACATCTTCTTTGTGTTTCATTCAAATATTACCCTCCTAATACTAATTAATGTTTATCTGTGAAAAGTTTTTGTTAGATTTAATATATGTAACTCATATTTATATTACACCTAACCTATTATTTCTAATATTGTGTTACTTATTTAACTTTACATATTATCATTTCTTACGTTAAAAGCCTGTATGTACAGTTTTTATCTATAGATTTTGTAAAAATATAGTATTCTTTAAATTATTTCATATAATCCTTTCTATATTTTCATGTCAGTAAAGAGGAAATTACTTGTATAATATTAGATATATTAAACAAGTGATATATATATATATTTTTTTTTTACATATATGTATATATATACATATAAAAATCGACCAGCAATACCGATTTGATAAATCGAAAATTACTATGAGGTCGAATATCGTAAGATCGATAATTTCGATTAATCGATGTTATTCTAGAAGAGAGTAAAGACCAGCGTGTAGTGATTCACAGAAGTGTATCTTACATTTTTATGTGAAAACAAATTGAAATAATATAAAACTGGAAAATATTTGTTCTACATAATTTGAAGAAACGGACGAAACAAAAACCTTCTCAGCTTCCTTTTCTCTGTAGAACAATGTCAAGCATGTGGTGATAAATTCAACCAAATCAGCAGAAAACTACGTCACCAGTGACGGATCCCCCTGAAACTGGGACAAAGTGCAGTGTACTCTGGCATTGCGCTTTACCGGAATTTCTCTCACTCCATGTCCTAGTGGTTTCCCCTCTTCTCTTTCTCTCACTCTCTCTCTCTCTCTCTCTCTCTCTTTTTCTTTCTCTCTCTCCCTCTCTCTCTCTCTTTCTCTCTTTCTCGCTCGTCTCCTTCTCCTCTCTCTTCCCTTACTCTCGTAGAATTAGCCAATCGTCTCGTCATCCTCGAGCCTTCGATCGAAACTGACAGGTAAACATCAAAATTTTTCAGAAAATTAATAAAATTATTTAATTTACTTTCATTTATCTAAATATTTTTCTGATTTACTACTAATTTACTATTTCATTAACTGTTAAGAGCAACTATTAATTAATGCAAATTGCATGTTGTCACTAATAGTTTTAGTATTATACATGTATAAACATAAGCAACAACGAAAATATTAATGTTTCAAGAAAAGAAAAGTCACATAGTTAGAGATAATCTTATCTTTTAAAACATATTTTTATTTTGTTACAGATAATCAACAACGAATGGTGCAAAGTCAATTGAATAGTGTCTGGAGGGCTCGATATCATGTCAGATGGTGTTGACGGTGGTGGTGGGGAAAATGAGGTAGATTCCCATTCTTGTTCACATGTCGACGTTGGAGAATCCTCAACCCCAAGAGACGAAGAGACTTTAGATCCTGACAGTGAAGCTGCTTTGAACACCAATTATGATAGCAGCGATGGTGCAGTTCCTGCTTTTAGGTCCGTCACCTTCATGTATTTAATTTTTTGTATTTAGAAAAATTTAATAAACGTTGAGATAATCAAAGTCTTAAATAGCGTATCAAAGGATCCATAACGTGTGGACAGGTGTGAAAGGTGTGAAAACTATGAAACTATAAATAAGACAGCATTATGCGCTCATCAGGACCAGTGTTTGGCCAATGCTGAAACGGGAGAGAGCATTGAGAATATTGAAACTGTTGAAAATGATGGAGATGGAGAGGAATCTCATTCTGGAATTCGTTCTCATAGAAAAATGTTCGAATGTGATGTTTGCAACATGAAATTTTCCAATGGAGCCAACATGAGGCGACACAAGGTATAAATAAGACATGAATTAAAATACAATAGCACCTACTTAGTTATTACAGTGTATCCTCAGTAGTTCTAATATTTTTATTTAACACATTAAATCAATATTTTTTTTACCTTTGCATTAAATGTAGTACATTTGCAGCCGTTAGTTTCTAGAATTTTACATTTTTTGATAGTGATTGTAATAAGGTTCCAAATTTATTAGTGTTATGTGGTGCTGTTGTATTAAGAGATTATTATTGAGATTAAATGTGAATCTACAATTTAAAATATTTATGGTTATAGATGAGACATACTGGTGTGAAACCATATGAATGTCGTGTGTGTCAAAAAAGATTTTTTCGTAAGGATCATTTGGCAGAACATTTTACAACTCATTCTAAGACCTTGCCATATCATTGTCCAATTTGTAATAGAGGTTTTCAAAGACAAATTGCAATGAGGGCCCATTTTCAAAATGAACATGTTGGCCATCATGATATGATAAAATCTTGTCCCTTGTGTAATTATCGTGCATCAACTATGAAATGTCTCAGGTTACATTTTTTTAACAGGTTAGTCCTTCAATTTAAATTCGATACAATGATTATTCTGTTATAAATTATTAATATGAATGTATTATAAGTAACATTAGTTAAATGTTTACAATAAATGTTTCAGGCATGGAATAGATCTGGACAATCCAGGTCCAAATAGTTCAAGTTCTTTAATGAATAGTTGTGCTCCAGGCGAAGCTATGCCTTCAGCTCCTCTTTCAGATAGTGGGGATAGTACTGGAAATCGATCTGCAGATAATGCAACTCCACCAATGCATTTTTTAACACCTCATATAGAGATATCGATACCTTATCCTGAACAGGCTGCAAATCAACGGAATCCAAGTCCTGCTCCACTTAATGGAGATAGTCCAAATAGTCCTCAGAGTGCAGACAGTAACAGTAATGCTCCAAGTAGTAGTCATCATCAATTACCTATTAACAGTAGTGGTATTCACAGGTATAGAACATATTTTTATAATTCATTTTAGGCTTAGTATATATAATTGAGTTTTTGATTATGTTATAATATAGTTACAGTGATTATAATTAATTGATTAATAATTATTATAGCTGTCACTGAGTTCATATGCGAAATAACTTTTTATTACGTTAATTTTAGAAAACAAAAGAAAATGAAATATAAGCTTAATTTATTCCTAAAATGAATTTTATAGATTACAAAATATTGCAAATTATGTAGATTTTTCTTTTATATTCACATTCAATTATTTCATATCAAGGAAATATTAGTTTATTATAATAAAATTTTGAAAATGGAAACTTTTCGTAGAAACATATATATACTGCATTGTTAAAAATCAATATTTAGAAATGTATTAATAATATACACACAGATGATACTTTTTACAAATTTCAACGTATGGAGGAGAGGAGTTTTTTCTAATGTGTAAACAAAATAATTTAATTATATTTCAAACATGGAAAGCAAGAGAAAAACTTAAGTCATCTAAATGTTTCAATTTTTTTAATAACTTTGAATGTACTTATCGTTATAATAGTTTGATATATCCAGACCAACACAAATTGGGGTGCAAATATGTGTAATTTATTTTAAAAATAGTATATATCTTTTTTCTTGTGATAGTTAACAACTTTAATTCACGTTTCCCAAAAAATGACTTATACCGTTCTTAAAATAAATTTATATATACACAATTTTAAACGTCATTCATATGTTGAAATTTAAAAAAGAACGACTTGGATATCATTTACACATATATAATGATTGACTGGCTGAACATCCTGTACTGAGTATATGGAAAATACTAGTTATGGCTTTTAAAGGCGAATCTATTGAAAACTGTGGATTGATAGGCAGTTGTAAAGAAACTTGCCACAAAATTGTTTAAAATAAAGAAAGGTATTAAACAGTTTTTACAACGACATCTTCTACAACATCTGAAAATAGTTTTAATATCAGTTTCAGTTCTCAAAACAGTTATAGATACAATTTATAACTGTTTAGACCTGTTCAGACAGATAGTTGTGTCTCAAGTGTCTGTAGACAGTCCATGGATTATTCAATGGATGTGTGTGGATTGTCTACAGGCATTGTTTGCACATAGTTTGGAGGCAGTTGTATCTCAGTCTAGATGGGATTTTATGATATTAATTTTGGGTTCTGTTTTTAAGAATCGATATTATATCGGTTCCAGTTTTAGTTATAATTCCGAATATACAATGTATGCAAGCTACCAAATAATCAACAGTGCAATGTTAAAATAGTACGATGGATTTTCCGTTTTTCTTTTCTGATTAAAAAACTGAGCAACGAAATCATTGTTTACGATATTGTGTAAAAATTTGTTATGTATTTCTCTTTAAACAATTGTTTATTATTTAAATAAATTTTTATAATACAGCACATATATATATTATTTCAGTAATTGTTAAATAATTAATTTCAAAAATAACGATTTAACGATTATTTAATGAATAAGAACTAATGAAATGACTGGAATGGACGATTATTCATTTGCTTGCATATATTGTGTATTTCATGTTTGGCAAAATAAAATAACAGATTCGTACTTAATTCAACTGAAATGTAAAAGCAAAAAATAGTTACAGAGGTAATATAATTTCGGTTCTCAAGAATTGGAAACGAAATCGATATCGGTATAACAGTCATAGTATGATTTCCGTTTTTCATAAACAATTCAATCAAAAGATATTTAAGAACCGATATATAACAGTCTGAAACATTTATTTTCAGAACTTTTCGGACCGTGCCTTTCTTCATTCAGAAGAGAAAAAGTTTGGAAGAAACCATATGTTGTAGACAAGTAATGACCGATATATAACTTGATAAAGATTTTCAAAATTTGACTGCCGAGTTATGCGTATATACGAAAGCGTACTAGCTCATTCAGTACAAACAAGCTAAGTGTAGCCATTTACAATTCTATTCTAGTGTAATTCGATGTTATGTTTCGTTCCAGTAGGTCCTATATCGAGTGTGTTTCGATATCATATTTCGACTTAACTGGTCCTATGTCGAAGGTGGTTCGACATTATATTTTAAATGCGATATCAGTCATTATAGACATTTGTTCTTTGATGCCACAGTTTTATAGACTTTGTAAACCGAGCTTACACATTTTTATTATCGATCGGTGGTCATATTTCTATCCGTTACAATTAACAAAGTGATTTTTTGTACATTTAAATTTGGTCATAACTTTTGAAAGAAAGCATGCAGTATATTCGAAACTTTCGTGCCATGCAAACAGAATTTTTAGTGTAGCCAATTCTATCTTTTTGAAGAATGTAAAATTGTAATTGACAATGTGCCTTTACAAAGTAGATTATGGCTAGACAAAAAAGATGTGATACAATTCTAATTTATGAATTTGAGTGCAGTGATAATGATCATATATAGATAATTCTCACATGTGAGTTTCAAAGAGCGATCATTCAAAGTAGTGAAGATTCACGTGAAGTTATTATGCTCAGCGGATGCAAACATATGAACAAAATTTCCAGTACGTGCTGAAGTAATAGCAGTAATGAAAGAGACAATAACAATGAAAATGAAAAAACATGACTTTCAACGATAATCATTGAGAAGGGATAAGATTTTCTACCGAAGAAAATATGAAAGGACTGCAAGTTCCAAGAGATTATATTACTTTGCTTTAATGTTTCCAACTATATTTTACGAATGAACTGATAAAGAAAGTAATCATAAAAACTAATTTATATATCGACAGAATCATGAGTTCTGAAAAACTTGTCAATCATACAACATGACAAAAATGGTATGACGCCAACGTGATTGCCATTTTAAAGCCAAATATTTCCTCAATTGTTTAAAAAACAAATTTACAAAGCATTATGCACCATATCAGAACATTCCAGTAGACGAATCAATGGGGTTTTATTGGTTTCAAAGATAGATATTTGTGCCTTATTTCGAAAAACTAACGATAGAAGGAATGATTTTTCCCGGTTTTTCATTTACAAGCCGAATTGTTATATATATCGTTTTTACACTGGTTTAATATTCAGAAATAATGTACTGGATATGGAAGGATATCTAACAGATACAATAATGTTGAACAAACGTGAAAGGTATACCTTCGTCGACGAAGACGCCGAAACAACAAATTCAGCAGAACGCTATATACAACAAAAAATAAATATAATTGCTCGCACGGCGCGATCCTCTAATGTATTCAAATCGAAGAAAAGTTGATCTCGAAGCTCAGCGTTACAGTACAATATAATAAAAACATGGGCGGTGTAGATTTAGCTGTCAAATACAGTGAAATTTATTGTTTTCTTCGAAAATCGTGGAAATAGTGGAGAAACGTCTCTTTTTGAGGATTGGAAGCATCAATCAGCCAGTAGACAGAGTAAGAGAATGAACTATAAACAGTTCAGGAATAACCTTTTGGTTGATCTTGTTCATGACTTTTGGATGGAATAAATAATAGACATACATTGTCTACGGACCAGGAAAAACGTTACAATGAAAAGTTACATATTTATTCATCTTCACAGCATAAACATCAGGATTGTGGTGTATGTACTGATCACGATGTACCCGTTGAAAGAAAGGATTTGTTTCATATATGAAAATTGTGAAAAAAAAACCGGGAAAATATTTTAAGTGTTACCAAACCATGAAAAATTATAAACTGTAAACAATAAAAAATAATTATCTTTTATCAACTTAAAAATTTTATTTTATATAATTATTCATATGTATGTGCTGAGCTAGTAAATTTCTAAGTATTTGGCAAAATTAATGGTACTCAACTGGTCAGCGTGTGAGGAAATCCGCGCGGGACGGCTGGTACGAAACAGTAAATGTTTTGCGTGGGCCGACTGAAACGAAACTAAGATTGTTGCGGACTGTAAATGGTTAAAGAGATGTTCGATGCAAGGACCATAATTTATATCAAGTCACTTAAAATCTCACTTATTTCGATACACGTATACAATTATGTCATATCTTATCGACACAGTCAAATGTGGTATGAGTAGAGTAAGCTTTTGTCTATACCTACAACTTCAATATATACCCAACGTATGTCTAGGTAATTAATTGTTTGCAACATGTGGTTTCTTTCAAATGTTTTTTTTCTGAATACATATATAGTGAAATTTAAACAATCTCTAACAATTTTCTTTCTCATAAACTACGGTAAGTTCCTTTTACAACTGTCTACCAAAACAAACTTGTAGAATGAAAATTAAGCTGCAGGAGCGGTGACCATTATTTTTCTTATACCCTGCACAATGAAGGTTTCAACGTGCAGTTGCAATTATTTTAAATGTCAATTACTTTTGTGTCATAGACATTTATTTACTTTGCATTTAACTTTAACTCATTCTGTGAATAAAGGAACCTTGGAGGAAGTGAAGAGGCAATCACGCCTTCAATTTCACTTATTCCTATTAAACAAGAACCAAGCAGTAATGGCACAGAGGAGAATGGAGCAACATCTAGTAATCTTCCATTACCCTCCTTGATAAAAGTTTCACCATTGAAGTCTCTTCTTCGAGATGATTTACGACGCAAGCTTTCATCTGGATCTGCAAATAACAATAACAACAATAACAACAATAATGGTAAATTGAATTATTCTTTTGTACAGAATTTGATACAATATTTATGAAAAATTTGTATCTACAATACGATACTATTGTGACCAGTTTTATATTCAACTTCAACATATTTTCTGATGTTTAAACAACATACTTTATGTTTTGAAATTATGTAAATTACGAAATTATATAATGATCTAGAGAAATTTTATGTACCATTCATTTCATAATAGGTACTAGTAGTTCGAACACAAATCCCCATTCAAGAGGGGAACCTCCCAGTTCAACAAGGCCCGATCAACGAATCAGTGGACTTCAATGCGCTCACTGTAGAATTACTTTCCCTGATCAAACGTTGTATTTCCTTCATAAGGGTTGTCATAGTGAAAGCAATCCTTGGAAGTGCAATATTTGTGGTGAACAGTGTTGTAATTTATATCAATTTAATTCGCATTTATTAAGCAAAAGTCATCAATAATTATAAAGAGAATGACATATATTTTTTTCTTAAGAATCTAGAACCTCGATTATTTAAAAATTCAATTAACAAGTATAGAGTAATGATAACATAAGAAATAAGAGAATAGGAGAAAATTGATGAACAAAAAATTATTGTTTCAATAATCTAAGCAAAACAAACTTCTTTATATCGATATAAACTGTGTTGTTCTTTATGTTTACTTCTATCAATAGTAATATTTAGTATTTATATTGAAAATGAAGTAGTCGAGGTTCCAAAAATCATTTTAGAATGTGAAAGAAGTCGTGCCTTTATCAAGATACCTTTGCCAACACTCACACTCGTCCAAACCATGCTATTTTATGGTAGTACGAACAATCCGTCCATGGGGCTTTACGAAATATATTCCAGAATTTATGTCGGTGGTTTGAAACCTATATATATATATATATATTATATATATTATATATAGGTACCTATACTATATATAATAATAATAGGTACCTATAATATATATATATATTTATTTATTTATTTAGATAGAAAAAAAATGATGAGAATATTAATAAGCCCCTTTTTTCTATCTAAATTATTTTTATGCACTGTCGTTTTGCTTGTTTCTTTTTTAAATAATCTTCTCTGTTAACCTATACAAATTTCATATATTCTTATGCGTTTCATATTCCTACTGTATTAAGAATAGTCTTGTTGAGTAAAAAATGTACAGCGTCATTTTTGTGAAATAAGATTATAATCGTAATAATAACAAGTGATGAATATGAATATTCATATATAAAATTACGATATAAATAATTAAACAAACATTATTTACTGATTCATGTTACGGTGCAAACAAGAAATCGGGTCGCGTGTATTATTGAATAAAGATACAAATATATACAAGTAGGAAACAGAGACGGTGGCTGAAATATTGTCAGCTCAAGAAATATTTTATATAGAGATATTTGTACAGAAATCTATCTATCAAAGAACGAAAATATGAAAATATGTATCTCAAAATATTATATTTGAAATGTGTTATTAGAAGGAAATTATATAATTATTTAAACAACTTTCTCCTAATCTTTAATTTTAAGTTCGGCAAGATGAATATATAGGAATTGAAAAATGAAATCCATTTGTTAGTAAAATCTTATGTAATAAAATGGAACTGCTAGTAGCTTCAGTACAAATTGAAACAAGACCTAATTTTAAATCATTATATTCTGGTACATATTTTTATGAGTCTATTTATATATGTGTATACAGGGTGTAAAGCTAATGTGTTACAGTCAAATGTCTATTACTAAACGAGGTTTGACAATTTTATTATTGATATTATTGTTTCAATATTTAAAGGGTGCATCCATTGATTAAATTAGTTTTTTTCTGACTTTTTTTATATCATATGACAATTAGTATGACGGATACGTGAAGCTAATATATTCTTTTTAAAATCCAAAATACTTATATACAACTACTTGTTACACTATTTTAGAAAGAGCAGTATTTATTTAGATAATGCATCCTAGTAGGAAGTAGAAGAATTATATACTTGTATAGTTAATAGATGGTTAATACTTCTGAATTAAAATGTTATACACTATTGTTTCATAATTTAATCCAATATTAATAATCCAAATACTTTGAAAACTTGACTACAACTATAAGTGTAAAAAGGTGTACAGTTGTTTGACAGAATAAACATAGTTTGCATTCGATTTTAAATTCTTGTCTTAAGGAAAACTAATTTTATCAATATACATGCACTTGTACGTTAAAAATCTTGAACAATCAGATTCCCTGAACAATTATATAGTATTAGAAATGTATGACTCTAGCTCACTTAGTTTTACATTTTTTGAGTACCCAATTTAAATATATAAACCTGTGTGTTACATTTAAAATACACTTGCAAATGTAGTGTAAACAAAAACACACTTAATTGTTATGTATCACGATTATAGTAAAAACGATAAATGTGTAATACGTGAGAATATAAAATTAAATTGGGCACTCGTTACTCGTTACATATTCGAAAAACTTTATGGAACCAGATACGCACGAATACTATAATCTGTGGTCATAGTTATTTAAAATTCATTCCGTACATTGTGTAACATTTAGTACGATCATTGCTATTGTGTTATTAATATTAATGTAAGTTATTTATTCATTGCATTCCAATATATTAATTTTTTAAATATGTCAAAAGCTAGATAATGCTTTTTGTTTTGAAAATGTTTTTACCTTCATACAAAGTGTTTGGCAATAGATTATAGAAAATTTAAAGGACAGTTTTATTACAATATATGAACCGTGTTTCTGACTTTGTTTTCAGATTATAATAACAATTAAAGTACGTAACTGACCTTTTCCAACTTGATCTATCTAGATTCTAATTAATGGGTCACAAAAGTTTTTAATGATTAATAATTGTAAAGTAAAGTTGAAAATAAAGTTATTTTCTTTTGATTTTAATTTTACATCACCATGAAGAATTGTTTCTTATATTTTCTGCACTTATTGCTGGATGCTTTGTATAGTTATTGATTTAGTACAACATGTTGTTATTTTTGTACATATTAAAAATATGGCATATCTTAAACATAGTATTTATATCTATTGCCATATTATATTTTGTATCGATTAAAATAAAAAAAGGTATAAGGTTTGTTGTTCTAAAATAAAACTAAAGTAAGCTTATTACATTTATTATAATATAAATTTCAATTAACAAGAGAATCGAAAATGTAATATGATGTTATTGAAAATCAATTTATTAGTATTTCTGAAGAGGATTGTAAATTATCATCTTTAACATTTACATGAGGAACTAATCATAAAATTCTTATAATTAGTAAAGTGATTGCTTGTCAGCAACGTTGTCTGCCTTTAAAAATACAATTATAAAAATTTATAAAAGTCTTATTGGACATTGATATCTTGTATATCACAAACAGAAATAAGAATTAACATTAATGTGTCGCTAACATAACTAATTTTTAGATCTATTTTATCAGAATCTAGTCAGACAAACCTGCCTCGAATAAATTTAACACAGATTTTGGTATCGTACAAACATACTTCGAATAGAATCTGGTCCCTTTCTGCTGTGAATTTATCATCAGATTTTGCAGCCAAATATCGATTCAAATACAGAAACACATGGGCTCCGTATTTGACACCAAGGTCTGGAGAGCACATTATGATGCCAAATGGATACCAGATAACTGCCAAACGTTGGTGTCGCGACGAGAGCAGGTTGATCGCAGTAAGAGAACTCTTTCGAGTTGTCTCTAACAAATTTAAATCATATTCCAAGGATAATAACCGTTCCGTTGGTTTCTTGCGTTGCCCATGGTCCTGGCTCATGATATAAACATTGCGCAAAATGTGCTCGACACAGGTTTGGCTAACTGGGTTCACGTATGTAATATTTAAGGGAAAGGTATGCATACAACAGTGCACGGTTAAATTCACATCAGTTCAGGAATCAGTAAATAAATTCTTGCGAACATGACATTTTCTTTTTTCAAGAACTGTCGCAGCGTGACTCAACAAAGTAAGAGAATCTATGCAACAAGCAAACGCGAGATAGATATATAACGTAATACATATGACTTAAGTATAATAATTTACGTTAAGCAGCGATTTCAACCGTTTCGGTTGAGGTCGCGGCGTTTTATAGGAAGGCCGCGACTAAAAAAAAAAATAATGACCATCCAATAAAGGGAATTTCATTTTCAGTCATTGTTGCCTTATCTTTATATTTCTGGTACCAATAGACAGAGATTCTTCCGGTTAAAATAAGTTCAAACATAATATGTACCGAAATGTTTCTGTCGATCTATAAACGGATCAATGTGCTACCACACGTTTAGTTGCAAAGTACAATGCACAAAAACATAGAACTATTAGAATGCGACCTTGTGATGTCATCTCTGCGATATCATCCTTACGGTATCCTTCAAGCTCATACGCATTATGTATAATATAATAACATAAAGATTACTGCACCAATGAAGTTCAAGGTGGGCGAGCCTGTACGCGTCAGCAAATTTAGAACCGTTTTTGAAAAAGACTTTATATGCTAAATTGGACCACTGAAATGTTTGTGATAGTCAAGGTACATGCAACTGATCTAGCGAATCATTTCTTGCAAGATTTCAGTGGAAACTCTGTTGTCGGAGGATTCTGTGAATATGAGCTGCATCATGTTGCTAATCCAGATGTATAATATACCCAATGGGAAAAGTGTTGCGTAGAAAAGAAAGTAATGTAAACAATTCGTGGATCAACAATGATAATGTATTGTAAACAACTAACCTGTTTAATAAAATTCAGTTTATACATAATAATCACGGCCTCTAATTACACTGAGCAATAAGAATTTAATAATTTAATTTAACAGTTGTAAGCCTTACGCCTTTCTCAGGCCCCACGTTGGGTGCCAATTGTAAGCGTTACGCCTTGCTCGGTTGTTTTTTACGTCGCAGAGGCACGGCTAGGGGTGTTGTGTGAGTTATTTGGTGGACTTCGGAAGAGGTTCAGATTTGAGAAAAAGGATGGCTCCCGACGGGAAGAGCCTCGTCCGCGAAGGTCCGGCTGCTTCACTAGGAAGGGTTTTGGTATGGTAGAATCAGAGAGCTTGGTCCGCGAAGGTCCGGCTGCTTCACTAGGAAGGGTTTTGGTATGGTAGAATCAGAGAACTTGGTTCGCGAAGGTCCGGCTGCTCTGAGAGGAAGGTTGTAGTGTGGTAGAGTCAGATAGCCTGGTCCGCGAAGGTCCGGCTGTTCTGAGAGGAAGGTTTTGGCGTGGTAGAGTCAGATAGCCTGGTCCGCGAAGGTCCCGCTGCTCTGAGTAAGATCTGGTTAAGGAGTTGTCAAATACCTAACTGACTTTTTGGGCCGTTTTGGCCAGTATTTATACTAAGTCTAACGCTACCTCCGTCCAATCAGGGGTGCGTATGACCGAGCGCGAGGAGGGGTTTTATACCGTACCTGCGAGTGCTCGGCGCGCGGTGGACGTGAGATTCGTACGTCTTACTTACTAGCTGTACAAATTATATTTTAAACGTATTCGCGCTACATAGTTAATAATAAAAATGTTAACAAGTTTATATTTACGAAGTTACTCGATAATGGTCCATTCTGTCGAATCGGGTATGATATATTGTTCGTTATCGTACAAGCTGAAAGTAATTTTTGACTGATAAGGTATACGCTCTGCTACATACAAACAGTTATCTAACGTTATTGTTCGTTTTTGTAACATTATTTCTTACACCGTTCTATTGTTTTCTATTCTATTTCCCTTCTCTATACAGGATGGTCCACGCAATTGTTTCAAGTTATAACTCCATTATTATTGCATTTACGAAAAAATGCCACAGGAAGAGGATAAATGGTTCGAAGAGCACTACATCTGTAGGCCTTTAAGTTTTTTTTAGATGCAGCAGTGCATGTGCAATTAACAATTGCATCATTTCTTTAAATAGAAATGCATATTTTTTTACACAGATCGATTCTTCTGTTCATTCTACGTAAAAAATGATTAGGGTACCATGGAAAAAAAATTATTAGATCTTGAGATATTTTCAAAAAATGTCTTTTGGCTTTGGTAAATGCACCATAGTGTTGCAAACTGTTATTCAATTTGAAAAAGAATTGTCGCGATGGTTGTCGACAGTTTGAATATTTCTCCTAGTACAGTTCTGCGGCGGCATTCGTATTTTTGTCACACAACACAAAAGTTTCGTACATATCTTGTTTCTCACTGTTACTAAAATACATTTTCTTGTATTTAGTGAAATACAGTTACACTTTTTCAAATTCTTAGTTTTCATACTCGAGTTACGATACGTGAATTACTACTGAATGATGAAATGTTTACTTGTACAAATCAGTTTCTGTTATGATAACAATATCGAAAGGGTGTTTACCTTTACAACATAGTCATGAAATGTTTGAGTATCTTCTTCAATAAAGACATTTTTTGAAAATATCTCGGGATCTAATAACTTTTTGTCATGGTACCCTAATCATTTTTTACGTAGAATGAACAGAAGAATCGATCTGTGTAAAAGAAAATATGCATTTCTATTTGAAGAAATGATGCAATTGTTAATTGCACATGCACTGCTGCATCTAAAAAAAACTTAAAGGCATACAGATGTAGTGCTCTTCGAACCATTTATCTTTCTCCTTTAGCATTTTTTCGTAAATGCAATAATAACGGAGTTATGACTTGAAACAGTTGCGTGGACCACCCTGTATAAGGGTGAGTCACTAAATGTTTGCACCTGAAATATCTTTGTTGTTTCTAAAGATACGTAAAATATGGTAAGAACAAAGTTGAATGGTACAATGAGGCTGACACGATGCTATAAAAAATTTTATTTTTATGTCATTTTTTTAGAGATATCAAGGTCACCTTGACTTTTTAAAATGGAACCACCATTTTTAAACACCTACAATGATCGTCCCTTTCATTAGGAATTCAGTGACTATATTATTCCAAGGTCACTCAAGGTCAAGGACAGAAAAAACGTATAAAACTAAAATATAGAAACAGAATACTCGTATTTTACAAATGTTCGAAATGATGGCCGTCTACGTCGATACATTGATTTAAACGAGCTCTGACGGAACCTTGAACTCTGATAAGTACATTCGAGGTGGTATCTGTTTGTTTGAATGATTTTGAAGCAATCCCCATTGACAAAAGTTAATTCTATTTTGAAAATCATTCCTGTGCAATTCTTGATGGAGCAATGTGTGAAACGGACGAAATTTATGTCGGGCCAGAATTCGTATTACGCTACTTTGACTTGTGCCTGCTTCACGGGAAATTTTTCTCGTACTCACGTGAGGATTGACAGCTATAGCTGCTAAAATATTAATTTCATTGTCTTCATTGGTCGTGGGATTCTTCCGTTTGTACTGTCTTGCTTGTACACTTCCAGTATTTCGAAACAACCTGTACGTATTAATGAAAGTCTGTCTAGAAGGAGTGTTTAGTTCGGGGTACCTTTCTTCATAAAGTAATCGATCCTGCACTGCATTTTGTCTACATTCACAGTAAATCGTGATTGTATCACACTTTTCAGTAATTAAATAAGACAGCGGAATCGCGTTTGGAAACATAGTGATAGTAAATAAGAATGCTGAATAACAGTAATATTGAAGGACCTTAGTATGTTTACTTTAACTACGACCATAGTATGTTTACTATTTACTACAAGTGTCAACCATGATAAACGTATTCTGCTTTCATATTCTAAATCTTATACGTTTTTTCTGTCCTTCACCTTGAATGACCTTGGAATAATATAGTCACTGAATTCCTAATGAAAGGGACTATCATCGTAGGTGTTTAAAAAAGGGTGGTTCCATTTAAAAAAGTCAAGGTAACCTTGATATTTTACATTCAACTTTGTCCTTACCATATTTTACGTATCTTTAGAAACAACAAAGATATTTGAGATGCAAACGTTTGGTGAGTCACCCTGTATACGTATGTCATCATACATATGTCATAATTATGTCATACATTTTATATATATATGTCATATACATCTTATATTTATGTCATATATTTTTCATAATATGTCGCCTTTTTTGAACAAATATACAACACGAATAATATTGCGGACTTTATTAACTATGTTCTGAGGTTGATGTTCGCAATTCGCGAGCTTCGGTGTAACTGGAAAGCGTAGATTTACCACGTGTGCTGTCATTTTGTCCCGTTTGCAAACAATAATATTTAAATTTTTTGTTTTAGAATCCTGTCGAAATATATGTTGTGGACGATATTTCGTAAATTATATACACAGACATGCTGTAAGTTATCGGTAAAAGAAATATGTATCTTAATCAGCTTTTAACACAAAATATGGGAAAATATAAGGTGTGCTATCTTTTTGTCCGGAGTGTACATCAAGGAGTACAAGCAAATATACAGGGTATCCCAGGTTTTAATGTTCAAACTTTGTCATTATATTCTATGGCACAAAGTAAGAAAAAAATGTTATGTAAACATAGGTCATATAGAGCTTTATTAAGATGTTATAACAAAAATACAGAATAGGAACAGTAATCAACTCGACATCGATCAAAGATCGAATTTGTGACTGTGTGAATTTCGTTTCTTTTCTCTTTCATTTCATTGAACGCATTATTAATCTTCTGAATCAATTCATGACGTGAATTTATTCGTGTTTGATACATGTTATCTTTCAAAGTTCTTCACAGATAGAAGTCGAGTGGCGTAAGATCGGGCGATCTTGGTGGCCAAGAGATTGACCCACCCCGACCTATCCATCTTTGAGGAAACCGATTATTTAGCCATTGCCGAACTTGTGTCCCGTAATGTGCCGGACAACCATCCACATCCTTTGCACAGAATACAATGGCACATCTTCCAAAAGATACGATAATTCGTTTTTTATAAAATTCAAAAATTACTATTCCTATTCTGTATTTTTGTTATAACTTCTTAATAAAGCTCTATATGACATATGTTTACATAACATTTTTTTCTTACTTTGTGCCATAGAATATACTGACAAAGTTTGAACATTAAAACCTGGGACACCCTGTATACCATGCGGTAGTCGCAACTTGAATTTGATATTGCGAGATATAATAAAATCATCAACCCAAGCACTACATTATCTTTTGGTGTTTTACAAAAGATTTACACGATATTTGCAGCATCGACATCCCGTTGGGATGTTCTAAAACAAGCACGTTAAAAAAATTACACCTAAACTATTATCAGAAAATAGGTGGGAATGCCGTTTTTGATAGTGTAAAAGCTATTTTCGATTTCAAGTTCGCCAATTTCGAAATGCTTTGATCGAAATTGGCAACAAATACATTGAAAATTGAAATTTTGTCTACATTGCGCAAAACAAATAAATTTGAATTTATTGCCAGTCTTATCATTTGGTACGAAATACTATCAAAAATTAACATCGTCAGCAAAGTATTGCAAAATCAAAAGATACAAATCAATTTGGCCATGAAGTATTTGAATAGTCAGATGGGGCACAGTCTGGTGAATAAGCCGCATGTGGTAGCACTTCCCAGCGAAGTGCTTCTATCGTTTCCTTGACAATTTTTGAGACGTGAGGCCGAGCATTGTCATGCAGCAAAATCACCTTACGCTGTCTCGTTTCATATTGTGGTCATTTTTCATGCAATGCTCGACTCAAACGGATAATTTGTTGTCGGTAGAGATCTCCTGTGACTGTTTGACCAGTTTTTAGCAGTTCATAGTATACCACACCTTCCTCATCCCACCAAATGCAGGGTAAAGCCTTTTTTCCGTGGATATTCCGCTTTGGCGTTGATGTTGAGGGTTGGCCAGGATCACAAATGGTTTTTCGACGTTTAGGATTGTCAAAATAAATCCATTTTTCATCCTCAGTGATGAGACGATGGAGAAACCCCTTTCTTTGTTGCCTAGCAAGCAAAATTTCGCAGATGGTTTTCCGCCTTTCAATGTCTCTTGGCTTGAGTTCATATGGGACCCACTTTCCTTCCTTGTAGACCTTCTCTAAGGCTTTTAAACGGTCGGAAATGACAGATTGAGCACAATTTAACGCTTCTGCAATTTGTTTTTGCGTTTGACATGGATCTTCATCCACCAATGTCTGCAATTCTTCGTCTTCGAATACTCGTGACCGTCCAGAACGTTCTTTGTCCTCCAAAGAAAAATCACCATTTTTAAAACGTCGAAACCACTCTACATGTTTTATCGGAAACAGCATTATCGCTATAAACGTCTACAATCATTCGATGAGCTTCAGCTGCCGTTTTCTTCCAATTGAAACATAAGACTAACACTTCGCGCAAATGACGCTTATTCGGTTCAAATTCCGACATCTTCAATGGAGAAAAAAACGAAGTTATTGATGCAAGCGTAAATTGTTGTGTACTGAGTTTTATTAACAGATGTTCAAACTAAAAAGTTAGCCTTACTTTAGAGGTTATAGTTACCCACAGTTCGAGCTACGGCTACTCGACGCTAGATGAACAGAACTTTCCGATTGACCTAATATCAAAGATTTGGCATAAAAAAAAGGGAGAAAAATTATTTAATATTATTATTTAATATTCATCTTATAAAAAATATATAATATGTAATAGCATTTGTAAATAAATAATTCCTCGTTGTAAAATTTAAGTGTAGAATTTGAATGTGTATTCAGGCCCCGCAACCCAGACCTAATTCAGACCTTTTTTTTTTGTTTAGGAGGTAGAGGAATGGTTTTACGTACTTCCTCTCTTGGCAATAGCCTGAAGATAGGAGAGTGTGGGACTCCACGAGACTCTGGATAAAGGAGCTAATAAATAATCAAGTTCTTATCGATCATTACCCTCATGTTGTTCCCATGATTAGTCCTTTCTCGATCTTCCTTTCATAAATTTCTCTTTCCTTGATAATATAATTCATGAAGTCGTCCAGCGTTCTCCAGCTGTCGATGGACCTGATCATGATTGACGCAAAGTTCCTCGCATTCAGAGTAGTATTATATTTAACACTAGAACTACCGAGCAATAAATCCAACGATATACATTTCTTTGTAATAGTAATAAAACTGTCCTTAGTCGAACTTCATACAATTTTTATTGTAATATACGGTTTCATCAAAACAGTACATCCGAAAATTTCTGATAGAAACATTTTTATAATTTCAACAATTGTGAAAGAAAAAATTGGTGATCAGTCATTTTGACTGGTTTGGTAGTTCTAGTGTTAATCTCAAGGCTGGTTATTTGGCAGACCAACGGTCGCATACGAACAGAGTGTGTTCTGGATCGTCGGGAACATCACACAAAGACTGCGTCATCCTGTAACTCAGCTCATCCAATTTCATGGTTTTCCAGGCACGAATGTCCGGAATCAAGGTCTTGGTCCAGCTGGCTTTTCGACAGTTTGACCATTCAGTCTGCCATTTTTCTATAGTGATCCTCTTCATTCTAGTTGTTTCTTCTTCTATCAGATCAAATTTTTTCTCTTATTCCGTCGGAGTATCGGATGCTTCCTCTTGATCCTATATATTTCTGCTCTTTCAGCGATTAATAACTCTACAGTGGGTGTTCTTGTTATAACGCACAGCGCCTCTCTCGACACAGTTCTGTATATTCTGGCTACCCGACAAAGTTCTACCCTTTGTACTCTGTCTAATTTTGTAATATTTTTTTTAAACGGTATCGCTTTGTCACCCCAAACGGAACATTCATAACAAAGGATGTTAGCCGTTATCCAAGCAAGCTCTCCTGCCAACTTTGTTGCTTTTTCTGCAATCTTGTCAACATGCGGGAAAAAATTATTATACTTGTCTATATGTATGCCCAAGTATTTGAGGGTTCCACTCGGTCTGATCTTTTCACCCAAGATGTCCAGAGTGAAGTCTTCTGGTATCTTCTTCCTGTTAAACATGATGTAGGTAGTTTTCCTTGATGCCATTTCCAGACCTTTTTCCACTAACCATGGGGTGATCACCTCGTTGATGGATTTTTCTATTTCAGCTTTCAGCATTTCAAGATCATGGCCAGCCTGAAAAATTGCAAGGTCGTCTGCATAGGCAACGACCTTGGTGCAATCTGTTTCCATAATTTCTAATAATTCATCATATACCAAGTTCCACAACGTAGGGGAGACGATGGCTTCTTGCGGAACTCACATCTCAGACCTTTTTTTTCTTCTTTTTTTATTGTTTAAGGTGCGGGAGGTAAATGCATTGCGCATGACCACCCGGAGTCGGGAACGATTCCGGGTGAGTGTGGGACTCCTCGGCGTGTGTGCAAAGCCGAGTATACCCACTAAAATCCTCCCTGCACCGTGACCGTTTGCAGTAGTATCCGAGGATCCGGCATCCTTTCGGTTTACTACGGCATCCCCTTTGGGATGGACACTTCTTTATGTGTCAGAAAGTCTTTACGGTCACCTTTGACTTTCGTTTTTGTTTTCCGCGCGGGATTATCGTCGGCCGTTGGTTGTCATAACCGTCGACTTCTTTTAGTCCCGTTCGAGCTAATTCGGGCATTTTTAGTTTATTTCATTTTCGCAGTCTTTTTCACTTTCCAAAAACTTTTATTTACACTTATTAAACTTTGTTTTCCCTTGCACTTTTATTTTCGCTTTGTGGTTGGCGGTCTTCGCGTAGCCGCCTCCTGTTGGTAACGTTGCTGCTGTTGGATCAGCTTTGCAGGCTGATTCATAGGTGTTTTGTTTTTCTTTTAGATGCGTCTTCCGACTCTATTCGCTTGTTGCGTCGTCACGGTTCTGGCTCGGCCATTACGTGCTTCTGCGCGCTGTCTATCGAGTGGACTCACTATTTTGTTTACATTTATTACAGGCCTTGGCCTTCTTCTTTTCACAGGAGGTACTTTTCGACTGGTTGCTATTTCCGCGAGCCTTCGTCTCTCCTCCTGCTGTCTTGTATTTTCTGTGAGTTGTTTTATTTTCATTATCGTTTCGCAGAGGCACTGGAAGTCTTTCCATGCTTCCTCGACGGTGTGTATGGCCTCGGAGACTTTTTGTATTGTATAAAGTTCTCTTATACAATACTTGTCGAAGAACTCCTTGGCGTGGCTCTTCATTCTCTCACATTTAAACAGTGTGTGCTGTGGGGTGTCAGTTTCCTGGCACCCGTACCAGCAGCTGTCGTTATCTATTTTATTTATCCTTTTCAGATAACTAGCGAAGATGCCATGTCCTGTAAAGAATTGTACTGTATAATGTGAGAGATTTCTCCTCTCGTTGAGGTGCCACTTGCTGATATCTGGTATCCATTCATACATGAGTTTACCGGAGTGTGCCTCTGTCCATTTGGTTTGAAGGTGTTTTAAGTTCTCTTCCTTCTGTTTTTCTCTGATTTCTTTTCTGTCCTTTTTCAGTTCGGTTTCCTCGTCATCGGATTCCGTAATCCCTTTCTCTCTTCTTCTAATTATTTCTGCTTCCCTTTTTCTTGTAATGAGGTCCTGTAAACCTGACGCCAGTGCTTCAGCATTGAGAATGCTGTCGTTAGCAGCCCCTGTGACCCTGCTTCTTTTTAGTAGATTCTCTGTTCTGCGCCGCTTCTCCCACTCGGCCAGTTCTTTTCTACTTTTTATTATGTCTATTATGTTTGGCGTATTGGTCAGCATGTTATTATATATAAGAGGTGCCGTCCTGTACGCTCTTGTTACTCTGTTCAGCATCTGTCGCTGGGCTCTTTCGAGCTTCACGACATTGCTTCTTATTTCAGCTCCCGTGTGCCAGGTACTGGCAGCGTAGAGCATAATAGACTCAAATATTTTGTAGTACAGGACCCTGACCGGGTGGTTGGGTCTTGCGATGTTGGGCATAATCCTTGATAGGCCGGAAACAGTTTTGATAGCTTTTTCTATGGTGACATCGATATGTTTGTGGAATTTTTTATGTTTTTGTAGTTGTAGCCCAAGGTATCTAACACTATCTGAGGCTGTTATTGTCGTTTCGTTATCTATGTTGATGCTGAATGGTCTGTGGAGTCTCTTGCAGTTAAGCATAAGGATCTCTGTTTTCTCCGGTGCCATTTCTAGTCCATGCAGACTCATCCAGTTTCTTATTGTTGCTACGTTCATTTCTATGTTGTTTTTAATTGTTTCAATGTTACTTCCTATATGTATTATGGCGAGGTCGTCCGCGTAGGCGATGAGGCATGCGTCTTTAGTGTATCTAAGCTTCAATACCCCATCGTATGCCAGGTTCCATAGTGTTGGACCCAGCACCGACCCTTGTGGTATGCCTCTTACTATTTTTCTTTCTATTTTGTAGCTGTTGTTGGTTGGTATATATATTAGTTTCCTGTTTTGTAAGTAACTGTTTAGTATAAGTTCTGTGTCTGTCGAACTCTTTCTTCCTGATGGCTTCCCTCAGGCTGCTCCATTTTATTGAGTTGAATGCATTCTTGACGTCTACTGTCACCAGAATGACGTGACTCACATCTCAGACCTAACCCAGGCCTAACCAATCCTTAGTAAACACTCTTGGACGAACCCTGTTTTCCCCCACTCTACGTCTCAATGGCGTTGAGGAGGTGGTAAACTGGGCAATTGGCATTATGGATTGTACATATCTAATGCAATAAATACATGGCTTTAACCTTGCTCCATATTGTAGCTCTTTCTTCAAGATACCTGAAAAGGACATTGCAGTTACGAACGGCACGCACGATTGTAACATTTGGCGTACATAATGGTTTGGCTTGTTTAGGTCTGGATTAGGAGCACCGTAACTGTTTTTCTCTTTTCTCAACAGTAAATGTTGGTATTATAAACTCTGAATTCCCGGAGGATCGCGTCCACCCAACGACCGATGTCTGACTGCGGCAAACATTTTTGTAGGCCCGTAGGAAATTCCGCTGCGTTATCACATTGATACCTGCCATTTCTAAAAAACACGCATCGAGGACGCCAGGAATAGTAATGGCATACAAGTTGTTTCTGTAGACTTGTTGTCGTAACGTACTAACGTAGAAAGACATGTCATGCTTATGCTAGATCGCATCGATTTAAAGATACCCAAAGATTAATACATGTGACGATAGATAGATCTTCTTCTGTCCCTTTCTAAATTTCTCTCAAACATCTCTTTTTCTTTTACAATGTAAATTATATAGCTTTTAATTAATTTCCAATTACCTTCTTTTTCGTTATGTAGTTCATGGTGAGGTTTAGGGATATTGGCTGGTTCGTATTGCTCGTGGAGCGCTTCAGCGCTCTACTCGTGGAGGCATATGCAGAAAATAAACTTCTCTAACAGATATGTCATGAAACGACAATACAGATTATTATTATTCAGTTTTCAAGATATTAATTCTGTGATTTCTAAAATGTTTTTGATCTCTCTGAGAAAATTTGGCGGCTCCTTCAATCCTGTTTCCCGCTTGTCTTCTGAACCAAAAGGAAAGTAACATCTTTCATCTGGGCGCTCATTCGTTGATTGATCTTCTCTCTGATGGCAACTTGATCACGATTGGTGGTGGAGGGATTTGTAACTACGTGTCCCAATGCCCAAATATGATTGGTTATTTCAAAGTAGATATGCGTTTTCCTATCTCCAAATACACATCTTTTTATCAACAGCTTAGTGACCACGCTACATATTCCTTTCTGAATTTATTCGTACAGTGAGTAGGTTGTCTTCTGCAGACACTGGTGTGGCGCAATAATGTCGTGAGTATTAAATCGTTCTATATGCTAACCATCTAATATTATAATCAATTTTTGTAATTTACAAAATATACTTTCACCTAAATTGTAAACGTAATCATTAATATTTATTAGAAATAAATGCGATTTTTTGATTTGTAATATCTTGTTCTTCTATTTTGTAACATTTTTTAATCATATATTCTCTATCTACTTTTATATCAATATTTTTTTTATTATTTACTGTAATACCTTGCTTCTCGACTTCGGCGAGGACTACTTTTCACGTTTTATACGATGTATATAATGCAATATATAATTCTATGTAACCTTATGCTTTCTAAATAAACTATACATACAAACTATTCTCTAATTTTAAAGAAAACTTAAAAAGATTTTTAGTTATTTATATATTGATTTGTTGTTTCTCAATCTTGTTGTTTCTTTTCCTTAGAATATTTATAATTATCTTGATTTCTGCATCATCTTCTCTTGGAATTTCTCCATCTCCATTTGTTATCTTGTTTCTCTGTATTTTCTTTATTCATTTTTATTCATCTAATTTAGACATAATTATCATATTGTTCATCTTTTATCCTTCATATTCTGCACTTTCGTATTCATTTTTCCAATGCTAGTGGTCATTAACCTCATTCCTGTATCCAAAACTGGTCATCATTTTGCTTTCCTTATTTTTATTTTCTGATTTCTAGGTCCAAAGTATCGCGTGATACTCTTTACGAGTGTGTGAATACCATAATTCAAACTTCACAAGATAAAAAGAGGAAATTTTTGGAAACTGTTGAACTCCAAATTGGTTTGAAGAATTATGATCCACAAAAGGACAAACGTTTTTCAGGCACTGTCAAGTATGTTTCTACCTGACATTGAGGATTCTTTTCGATTTATAATAACCATTAGTAAATTACTTTCTAAAAATAATTTAACATCTGAAAAGACTGCCTCATGTATAGTCAGGGAGCTGGGTTTTACCTGGCGGACCTTCACCCAGGGTCTTAAATAAATTGGGGAGGTTTTTTACCGTTACTTTAATTACAGGATCATGATTTATGATCCTGCTGGTAAGTTAATACATAATGTAGCGGTATTTTACTGATTATAGTATGTAAACCAATGTTTAATGATGGTAATTCATGTTGCATGTATTATCTGTATCAGTTATGTGAATCGCTTAAATGTAACTGAGAACATTGATTTTCATAAATACTTCCATATTTAACATTCTCAATTTTGAAGAAACGATTCACATGTGTTATATCTTATTATTTAAAAAACCATGAGTTTCTGCTAAATTCTTTCTAATATTTGAAATTGTTTTGTTATTATGGTATCATGTTTTAAACACAAAAACATAATTTTTAATAAATTAACCTTTCATTTCTTTTGTTAAAGGTTGAAAAATATTCCAAGACCAAAAATGCAAGTTTGTGTGTTAGGTGACCAACAACATTGCGATGAAGCTAAAGCTAACAATATTCCATACATGGATGCTGAAGCATTAAAGAAATTGAACAAAAATAAGAAGCTTGTAAAGAAATTAGGTAATTTCAATACTTGTAGTTATACGCATTGGGTATTGAATGATCTAAAATAAATTAAAATTTTGTACTAAATGATTATTGTATATATGCCATATAATTCGTTAATATCTTCCAAAAAGCACCATAGCCAATCCATAATTTTGTGGCTGTGGTCGTCAACTGGAAGTAGACTAAATTCTTCACTAGGTGAGGGCGTTGTGTATCGTTGCCACGTACCTCAATCCGTGTTGATACAATTTCAAGTTTAAATTCAGTGAATGCTTACGTTCATTATATATTGACATTTATTAAATTTACTCTAATTTTATTGCAGCTAAGAAATATGATGCTTTTCTGGCCAGTGAATCCTTAATTAAACAAATTCCTCGTATTCTTGGTCCGGGTCTTAACAAGGCTGGTAAATTCCCTGGTCTACTTTCTCATCAAGAATCAATGGTGGGAAAAATTGACGAAGTTAAAGCTACAATAAAGTTCCAAATGAAAAAGGTATAATTTGTAATTTAAATGTAAAGATACCCTATTTTATACGAACACATGTTTAAAAAATTATAAACAATTTTTCCGTTACTTTAACATTGTTTTAAAAATATTTTACAGGTGCTGTGTTTGTCGGTTGCTGTAGGACATGTGGGAATGACACCAGATGAACTGGTGCAAAATGTACATCTTTCAATTAATTTCTTGGTTTCATTATTGAAGAAACATTGGCAAAATGTTCGTTCTCTTCACATAAAATCTTCTATGGGACCTCCTCAAAGGCTATATTAATTAATTAATATGAAAGTCTTTGAATTGTATTAAACAAATAAAGCAAACACAAAATAAATGATATTGCCTGTTTGTTTATTTTCGCAAATATCCTACTATATTTTTAAATTATTGAAAAGAGATAATTGTATATATAAATATTAAGCACTTCTACATGTCTTGGTTGTACATATTTTGTTAACATAAAAATAATAAAATTAATCATTCAAAAATATGTCTAATAGAATTTCCATTTCGTATGTATCACTGATTGTAAAAATTTATTTTGAAATGCATATGTATTGTAAAATCATAAAATAATAATGAAAAAACTTAGGATATTTTGAAAGTTCCAGAATTATGTAATTCGCACGTGTTAAAAAGGTAGTACTATCATAGAACTAATATTTTTAGCTACCTGTGAGGAATACGATTTTAAACATTGCTCTTTTAAAAAGCACATAATCTGCAATTTCGCCTAATAAGCAACTTCTGATACAATCATAAAAATGAAACTATTCCTATTCCTAATCATCAATCTGTTTTACAAGGTATAATAATTGCAGAATAGTAATTAAGTTAAAGTTTAGTTAAGAATACATGTACAAGGTGTAGTTATATTATTCATAATTTGAATTTCGAACCGAAATACGTCATCATTGAAAAATTCTTATGTGCAAACATGTATAAATATAGAATTTACTTATTTTCATTACGTATTTATATTATACAATTTCAACATGATGACAAAGCAATTTATCATCATTAGTAAAGATATAAATAATGTAAAATCAACGTTTCTGACATTTACGTATATAAAACAAGTGTGTTTATCAATTTTTCAATTTGATTGCTTGTCACGAAGGCACTTATGAACAAAAAGTGAAAAAATAAATTAAAAAATTATTTATAAGATAGTGTTGAGACTGTAAATAGGAAAGTAAACATTATGGTCATGTTTGACTAATAAAGTAGTGCAAAGTGCACTCTCAAGGGTAACTAAATACATACAATGAACTAGAGATATTTATCAGCGATATCAATAACCGGAGGGAGATAACTTTAAAGCTGTCAGTAAGTGGACAGTCAATGATTATCGGAGAAACAGTGAACCACGTTTTCTAAATTATCTTTTCCAACGTCGTAAACTGTCATCATAATATGTTGACGAACGAAAATGAACAAAAATGAAAAGTTCTTTCTTCAGTGAAATTAAGTGATGTGGGAGTGTGCAGTTTAATAATTATTCGTACCAAAACATTCCTCATGGAATTATGATTCGCACGGTAATAGTATATCAATCATGCTTACGAAATCATCCGACAAATAAAAACTTTTATCTTTTTTGTGTCATACTTACGATCTATTGTAGTGTGCGAACGATGTGAAAGAACAGGAAATCCTTGGTGACATCTGTTTTCAAGCATTAAAATACATTTATAAGATTAGCACATTTCATTTATTCAAAAAAAACGTTATGAAATCGAAGAAAGTAGAATAGCTGCCTCGGAAAGTAAGTTCAAAATTTTCAATTGTTCTTATTACAATAAACATCAAATTTCAGTTTAATTCTTTAAAATTGTGGAAGCGTTAAAGTCTCCATCGAGATTTTACACTTTAGAAATTAAAAATTTTATATTAGCACACAATTACTCCAAAAAATTCATACAATTACTGCGGAAAATCGGAATTTTTAGTTTTTGGAAGTGGTACGTATGAATCTAATTCTAATGAATTATGTTCAAATAAACTGTAAAAATTCGATGTGCATATAACGGATTGAATTATCTTTACGAACATGGTTGGATTAATGAAAATGTTTATACATTATCATATAGACCATATTCGTGGGATATACCATTTTCGTAATTTTTAAATATTGTACATGTAAATGTAAAAATGTTAACATTTTTATTTCGGTTTTCAGTTTTCTAAGGAACATGATATTAAAAAAACAATTAAAATTCTTAATTTATATCCTCCAAATATTATATGTATTAGCAAAAAAAAATTCAATTAAATCAGAAGAACATGACACAGTAGACAATGCAGTCGGTCGTTCATTGTTGGACTACGTTGAATACACAACGACTTTTGAAACTAACGATGCATATGTGCAATCATCGACGGAGATCGAGAACTTTCGGTATGAAACTACAAATTTTGATCGAAACGAGCACCTGTCGACTGATTATCTGAATACCAACGGTACTGACACAACAAGTCTCAATGCGCCGATCTCCGATTTTGATGAGAAATTTGAACCTTCGTTTAATTCGATAGACGAATTAAATGATAATGGAATCACTTTGTTGAACAATACAGATAATGAACAAGCAATGTACAATTCGACCGGTAACTATTCGTTATGAAATTACAATATTTTCGTTAGTAGCTGCATATATATATATATATATATATATATAAAAAAATCAAGCATCTTACATTTAAAATATAAAATTCATAATTCTTCATATTTTAATAGTCAAAGTAATTTTATTATTTTATTGTTTTGTCTTCCGTTCGTTTTAATTAGTTAAATTAACTGGGTTTCAGAATTCAATAATAAATGTATTTCCTAACGAAAACAATATTAGTTGAGGAGCACTAGTTGTTAATGAACATTGGAAAATAAGGATAATGTTATTCTATAACTTGTACGTGCACACTGTGTAATTTAGAGAATTTGAACATAAAAGTAATTTGTATGTACAGCTTTAAATTTTAGTCTTATACCAGATCTGTAAATATGAAACCGGAATTTGCCCATACGCGGCGCTAGCTGTCAATGTACCATAGGTACCGTTATATCTCGTCATTGACGCCATTTTCTTTTCAACTGACAACCATATAAGTTTCATATAACAACATAGTTTTTAATATCGTTGAACATGTCGAATTTTGTGCCTGGAAACTACGATTTGCAGACGGCATTGATTTTCTGTTACCATTTGAAGAAAACTGCTACAGAATCGCATCGTCTGCTTGTCGAAGCTTACGGTGAGCATGCTTTTGGAAAAGCACAGTGCTTTAAATGGTTTAAAAAATTCAAAAGTGGCGATTTTGACGTAAGAAACGAAGAACGTGGAAGACCACCGAAAAAATTTGAAGATAGCGAATTGCAAGCACTGTTGGACGAGGATGACGCTCAAACGCAACAACAACTCGCGGATCGATTAAATGTGACAGAAGAAGTCGTCTCCATGCGTTTGAAATCCCTGGGAAAGATCCAGAAGATAGGAAAATGGGTTCCACATGAACTGAATAAAAGACAACAGGAAAACCGAAAAACTACTAGCGAAATGCTGCTCTCCAGATACAAAAGAAAGTCGTTTCTCCATCGGATTGTGACTGGCGATGAGAAGTGGATATATTTCGAGAATCCTAAGCGTAAAAGATCGGTAACTCCAGGCGAACCATCGACATCGAATGAAAGGTCAAATCGCTATGCACGGAAGACAATGCTTTGTGTTTGGTGGGATGAGAAGGGTGTGATTTATTATGAGCTGTTGAAACCCGGCGAAACCGTTAATACTGGACGCTACCGACAACAAATGATCGATTTGAATAAAGCTTTGCGTGAAAAACGACCGGAATCTCAAGAAAGGCAACACAAAGTGATCTTGCTTCATGATAATGCACCATCACACACAGCAGAACCGGTTAAGGAAACGATTGAGGCGTTTGGTTGGGAAATACTTTCGCATTCGGCTTACTCACCAGACTTGGCTCCATGCGATTATTTATTTGCATCGATGGGACACGAACTTACCGAGCAGCGCTTCACATCTTACGAAAATGTACGAAAATGGCTCGATGACTGGTTTGCCTCAAAAGATGAACAATTTTTTCGGCGTGGCATTCACAAATTGCCAGAGAGATGGGAAAAATGTATAGCTACCGATGGACAATATTTCGAATAAAATATTTTAAATTATTTTCAGATAATAAACGTGTATTTTCTAGACAAAAATTCCGGTTTCATATTTACATATCTGGTAGATTACTAAAATGATTTTAATATTAAAATACATGCTTAAAATATATTTTAGTAAAAATTAATTCGTATTTTTTAAATTAAATTATTTAAATTGTTTACTTACTATATATATATTGTTTTTTTGTAGAAGCTAGTCTACATTTTTTATTCAATATTCACTTTTCATTTGATATATATTATACTATTGTTATACAAATGGGAATACCAGCAATTGTTAAATAATTTGTTTATTTATAGTTCCTACACCACAAATATTATTTATTGAGGATTATTTTGCTCTCAAAAATGAAATCTTATTTTCTTGGAAAATAAAGAAGAACAAAAACAATTGTGTTTTGAATCACTTAAAGACTACATGTAATTATGTAGCAACTAATGGTTATGGGTATGATATCAAAAATGGAAGTGCAAATACATCTATAAATTCCAGTATTCCATATGAATTTCTTATTATAAATTCAACAGTTGAAGGGATTAGTCCATATACAACATACTCATGTTTGGCATATGTTGTTGATGATGCAGGAAAGAGTGCATTCAGTGATATAATAAATATAACAACATTGGAAGATAGTAAGTTCTTAAATGTGTTGTACTAATATAACATTCATACATATACATGAAATTTCATTTTAATTTTTAAATGAATATTAATTAAATATTTTAGTGAAAATAAAGCAAGTAGTAAAGACAAAACAATAATAGGATATACTATCTACACTTTTACGTATAATCTTTTATTTTTTAGTACCATCTATACCTGCACTTAATGTTACAAATGTAACCGATTCACAGTTTATAATTGTATGGGAATCACCAACATATTTACCAGGAAATCTGCAGGAGTTTGAAATTAGTCTCGAGTGGGAAAAAAACTTTGCAGAGCCGGATTGGTGTCAAAGCTCATATAAAAAGATCACAGAATCTTTTACTGGAGATACGTTTTTGTTTAAATATTTAGAAGCAGTAGCATATACAGATTATAAAGTAAAAATTAAAGCAAAGACGGATGCAGGTTGGGGAAATTACAGTGAATATTTTATGTTTCAAACTTTATCAAAAGGTATTGCATTGTACCATGTTAAACATATTTCTAATTTTTGTATTTAATTTTACTAATTAAAATTTTCTAATTATTGTATTATATTAGTGGCATTTTAGTTCCAGATGTAGTATCCAATTTTTCATTGTCGCTTACCAATAATGACAATAATTCAGATCGTTTAGATACAATTTTAACATGGGGTTTCCCATGTTTCACAAATGGAAAAATAGAATACTTCAATGTGTCTATATATGGGATCAGAACTAACCACTCACCTCATTCGTTCTCAATTAAAACATACGTTCCAACTAATATGACAAAAAATGATATATTTGTTATTAACCTAAAAGAATTACAAGCAGAATACAATTACACCATAGAAATATCTGTTAAAGTGGAACATGTTCAAGACTTAGGGACACCAGTAAGAAGCACTATTTTGTACCCAGCTGGTAGTATGTATTTATTTGTTAATTTTTTAATATAATATTTATGACTAGTTTATACATTGTTCATACTTCTTCAGTACCATTTCAACCAGATGAAGAGTATATCAAATCTATAACTATAGACCCATGTAAGGCACAACGATCGACGACATCGGCTACACTTTTACTTCCATTATTCCCTGATACAAATGGTGATATTCTTTATTATTCTATTATAGTATCGAAAGTAGAACATAATATAGCATCAAATACTAGATACAATTTTGCAAATTATAAATGGCCAAACATATCTTCTTGGGAAGAATCCATGCTACAAGATTTTAGAGTGCAGTATCAAGCTACTAGAATGTATTGGAATCCTTATCAAGGTCATACATTTTTAGAATAAGTATACTATTTAATTGAAAAATACACATGTTATTTATATGTTTACGTTTTTCTGTAGATAATTATGTTGCTGATTATGGTGATGTAAAAGCAGTGAAATATATACTTGGTGAAGATACAAATTGTGAAGAACTTTCTCTTAACACCAATAAACGAATTTATTGTAATGGACCTCTTAAACCAAATACATGGTATCATGTTAGAATGAGAGCATTTAGTCGTGGTGGTTATGCTGACTCTACTATATTTGTAATAAAAACCAGTATGTACTTCACTATAATGCTTACTATTTTAAATTTTTCTTTCTTAATTAAATATTTTATTTAATTCTAGACGCTGAAATAAATATTGGACTTGTTAGCGGAGTTGTTTTTGGCATTTTATTGTTAGGTATTTTAACAACAATGATGCTATTAATACGCAAATGTTCGCCACAAGAGTAAGTACAATATCATTTTTGCTTGTACTCAATTTTTTTTTTTATACAATAACATTTATTTTAAAATATATACCAATTCACTAATATAAATTTCAGAAGAAACATATTTATGCATGATTCAAACTTATGACGGTTTTATGTACACTATATACACTATTCTAAATATTACACTTTTTATAAGACATTCTTTTTTACACTGTAAGGATACAGTTTTAATGCTAAATACAATGTATGCCTTTCTTCATTAGAATTATTGTGCTCACTGTATGGAGTGTTGTTAAATGTTTACACAGCAACAGTTTTATCATACAGTTTATAGAAAAATATTAGTATACAATTATAACCTTGAGTTTATAAAAAATGAGTTTTCATTATCTTCTTTTATAAAATTTGTATATTGTTTCAATATATAATTTGTATTTAAAATTTACAAGAAATCAATTTATGCTTCTTTTTGTTAAATATGTAAATTTACAATACAATGTATTGGTGTTCTTTTTGTTAAAGTTTTCATATTCTTTATGTAACAGACATTTAAAAAGAACATATTCATGCAATTACAAATGTAGTTTAATATTATTTATTTTTGTGTAGGTTACTTCGAAGATTTCTATATTCTAATATATCCAGTTCACCGGTTCCTATACCTTTTTCAAAGAAGAAATTTATATCTCATTGTCAACAACTTATTGACAATCCAGGAAAATTGAGTAACGAGTTTCAATTGCTTCAAACTCTTAGTTTAGATTTGCAGATGCCAACAAATAACGCCTGCTTACAAGCTAATAAAAAGAAAAATAGATATTCCGACATTTTGCCATGTATGAAGTTATATTTATATAAAAGTGATTATGTCGCAACTAAGTTAAACATATATCACTAAATTTATTTCATGTCTTTAGATGATTTTTCAAGAGTGAAATTACAAGTAATTGATAATGATCCTAATACTGACTATATCAATGCATCTTTCATTCGTGTAAGTAGATTTAAAGGTTGACGTATTCAAATAAACATATTTAGCTTATAGTTTGTAAATAATATTTTTAGGGTTACACAGGGGAAGATGAATACATAGCTTGTCAAGGACCAAAGGAAGAAACAACATTTGATTTTTGGAGAATGGTGGAACAATATAGTGTTAATATTATAGTTATGTTGACTCAACTAGTTGAAAAAGACAAGGTAAGAGAAAAGTATTAATAATGTAGTAAAATATATCCGACAGGAAGAAAATAACATTAATTACATAAATATCACAAAATTATGACGTTTAAGAAAAGTGAGGGCAGGGTATAGTAAAGATAATGGAATTGGAACAGAGCAGAAGTAGAGAATGTAAAGGTATTTTGAGTAGGATAAGAATTAGCTTTACACCTCTGTCGTGTCTTAAAGCTGCGTACAATGAGACCAGCGCGGCCATTTCAGGTAAATTTCACCTGACCACGGGCCGTCATAGTCAGTACAAAAGAGCAGCTGTATCGCGCGGAAAAACCCAGGCTTTGTACAGCTCAGTCACACATTTTTGGGACTCATTGTTTTACGTTAGGCGACGAAATTTCTACCATTACAAGCTATTTCGACCTGGCGGACCTTCTCCTACTCTACCCTCGATCTTCTTCATTCTCACTCCCAATTTTAAAAAAGTTATTTGTTTTTGAAAGATGTCCATTTAGTTTTGCCTTTCACTGATGTATAAATAGAAAAGTTAAATATTTCCTTACAGGAGAAATGTTACCAGTATTTTCCAACAATTAGAGAAACTTTTAAGTATGAAGATATGACTATAAAGTGTATAAGTGAACTAGATTATAGATCCTATACACAAAGAACATTGGTGTTACAAAAGGTAAGCTTTTTATATTTCATGCAAAATATGTTTATATTTTGAGTTGTTTTAATTATAAATAGTATATTACAGGGAAATAAAAAACGACATATAATACACTTACATTTTAAAGATTGGCCGGATCATGATGCCCCAGAAGATTTTGATCCTATGATTCATTTCTGCCAACTAATACGTCGGAATCTTTTGGCTAATAAAGGATATATTATTATTCATTGCAGGTAAAAATATTAAAACAATTGTACTAATAAAATTGTTTGGACTTCATAGAGTTACAATATCTTTCTATAGTGCAGGAATTGGTAGAACTGGCACCTTAATAACAGTAGATATACTTTTACAACATTTACGGGATAATAGAAAGTTAGATGTATTTGGAACTGTATACAGATTGAGACATCATAGAATAAACATGGTTCAAAAAGAAGTAAGAATTCCAAAATAATATATTTTGCGCTTGCTTAGTATTGACTATATATTAATTACATCTCTTATCAATTTTCAGAGTCAGTATGCTTATATATATAATTGTATAAAACAAGTTTTGAAGAATCCATACTGTTTAAAATCTTGTAAGTTTGTTATATGACATGAAGTGCATTTTTTAATAGTTTAGTTTATAAAGATAATATTTTTTACAGATAAGCCTCCACCTATGGATCCATTGAACGAAGATACATCCAGAAAGTCAAAAGTGAAATCAAATTCAAGGTCAAATCTAGTCAATAATGTTGCCTTATGTAATACTTTAATGTGAATAAATTATGATTAAATATTTATATCTACCTGTGCAATATTATTCTAATATATTTATTTTATATTACAGAAATAGAATATTCATCAATATATACCATAATAATGTACAATATAATTATGAACAAATCAACTTAGGTGAAAAATCATTCAATCAAATCATTCAATGTTTATAGATGATTTTGTGCCCAACAACACATGTCAAGAATTGTGTGCAGAATATTTAACCTCCAAATATGAATGAACTATATTTCTGGTTGGTGTTTAAGTTACAATACATTCGTATAGTCTTAGAAACTAGATGGATTTAAATGATAAAAGTATAAAATATTCTTTTAAATAATAGTATTAATCTAAAATGACATTATCAGATATATGAAACACCTGCGAATTCTGTGTATGTAGATTTTGAATAGTATTTTCTATCTACGTAGCATATGAATTGCAGTTATTTAATTTATTTGTCATTATTTAAATTCAATCAAAGTTGTAATAGGTATTTAAATTAGATTGTTTAAAATATACAGTAATGATGCAACTTTTTAGGATTGTATTATTCAAGCTCAAGATTTCAGTTCAAAGTGAATAAGAATACAAAAAATAAATTACTTTTTTAGTATTCTATACATTTTAAAATAAATTAAATTTAAATATATATGTTATATAAAGTTATATTTATTTATACTTACAGCATATTGTCACTTGTCAGTAGAAATTCATTTACCACATTTGTTCGTTAACACCATGTCGAAATTAATGTCTCTCTTAAACTGTATCACTTTAATAAATTAATAACGATATTTTGTGGAGTAATCTTTGGGTGAAACAACTAAACCTCTTCCTTTTCTGGCACCTCTATAAACTGTTTCGATAATATCAATCATTTCTTGTTTATCTTCCAGTGTCCAATTTATTTTGTTATTATTTCCTGTCCCTAAATCGATCATTATATGTTTGTTTCTGAAGAAAAACATAACTGTACAAGGATCGTACAATTCATACCTATAAAAAAAAACAATTTATATTCACTTTGTATGTACCACTGCTATATATGTACTCTACCATTTCTTTATATAATACAGAGTATTAGAAAAATTATTTTTATTTAAATAAATTATTTTGTAAGTTACTTTACTATAACAAAAATTGTTTGATATGCAGTTAATTTTTTCAAACTTACATTTTGTTAAAGTCAGGTACTTGTGTAATATCAACTAAATAAATCACAGCAAAGTTTTTGACCTTTTCAGCTATGTTATAGAGAACCTCATCCATTTTCATACACATTGGATCCCAATCATGACCAAATCTAATAACCTAAAAAAACATCAATATGATATAATTCATTGACAAAATGTAGAAGAATTTAGAAGAACATAATATAATTAGAATAGTACATAAAACTTACAACCACCCTATCTTCTTCGGAAAGTATTGCTTGATCTACTTGCCACCCATTGTGAAGATGTGATAACATATAAGACATTGTGCCGTTTTTTTTTATAAAATATAAATTAACTAAAAGAAATATCAGTTCGTTTATGTCAAGTTTGAAATCAAACTCGGAACGCTTTCCGAGTTTGTATCATATGAAATATGTCCTTCTTAGACAACAAGAAGCACGAGAAAAGGATTTTTCTAATTTAATATTTTTATGCATATATTTATATATACATATACATGTGACACCAAGCAACACCAAATAGTGGGGATACAACAAGAGACGACACTCTGAACGGCTTCTTTGATGTCGTCCATTCGACTATCCCGTGTAGTGTATATATGGCTGCACGACTGTACACAAATATTTGTTCCAGTCGATACAACAAGAAAACTGTTTGAGGCTCTTTACGAGGGTGTCTGTTCGAAGTGATCAGGAAAAACTCATAGAACGTATATTCAAATTAAATGTTAAAGACAAAGACGCGAACGTCTAGACTGAGAGGTTAAGGCCGACATTCATTGGGACCTGTTCAAATAGCGTTCCTCAAGAAACGCCGAAAAATTACGTTAATAAGAAAGTTAGATTTTGTGAGTTTAGGAAACTCACTCGGAAGGGAGTGCGTAGCGATAAGCTTCCGATGCGACCTCTAGGTATAACTAGGTTAAGTGAATTATACAGGTCATAAAATAGTTAGTTTTAGTTCTTAGAATACAAGTCTAGTTTTAAGTGTAGCGCGCGCTTGAAGATCGGTAAAGGGGACGATCAGATCGGGCATTTCGTTTTTCGTATCGATTGTTTGTGATATATATAAAATAGTTGAACAAAAACATAAACAAGAGTAAGGACTGAGAAAGGAAAGAAAATAACTAAAACTAAAACCAACTATTCTATGTCCAGCGTAATTTACTTAACCTAGTTGCATCTAGAAGTCGGTAAGTATTATTACCAAACTTGGTAACATTTTTGTTTCGAAGCTAATACAAAATAGTATAAATATTTATTATAATTAATTAATTATAAATATGTATGCAAGTAATATGGTTTCAATGTATTGTAATACATTATTATTATTTTTCTTCTTTCTTAACTTTTCAATCTCGTAAAATTAGTCTATAACATTCTAAATTAAAACAAATAGATTTATAATTATTAAACAGTAATACAAAATAAGAATATTAAATCCAGTTAGCATGGGACAGAACCTACATCGTTTTATTTAATTAATTAAATTTAAGAAGAGACCCATCACCATATGGAGTTTCGTATCTCATGAACTGAAATACCGGTATAACTAAAAACCACTCGATTTCTTACGCCATCTACGCAGAAGAACGATGAAATTTTGGAACTAGATCCACAAGAATATGATCGAATCTGGTCACAAATATAAATGACCGATGCGTTATATCTGTGACGTTATGACAGCATTAACAAAACTTCCGTATAATAATATAATAAGTATAAGAATAGACTAAACACCCTATGTATTCTTCTGTCTCACGCTCATAAGGCTACAGTGGCTCACAAAAGTATTCGGACACTCTTTAAATCTAAATAACTTTTTTAAAATTGATCCAAACGACTTGACTTTTCTGGAGCAACTAGAAGCATTAATATACTAAATGATATGCAAAGATAATTTTGAAATAATTCTAATTCGTAGAAATTGCGTGGGAAAGTAGAAAATATAATTTTTAAAACATTTTTATTTAAACTCGTAATGAAAATTTAAAATATGCGTTTTTCAGAACTGTGTTACTTATACACATACTGAAAATTTCACTGAAATCGATTGACGCAGGAAAAAATGACACGCGTAGAAAGATGTAAGAATTTCTGGAGTTTAAGCAGAAACTGACCAAGAATCGTGAAAAATTGCAATTTTCGCCATTTTCGATGGCACGTAGCTCGTGTGTATGTCAATCGATTTCAATGAATTTTTCTACATGTGTATAACTATCATAGATCTACTAGATGCGTCTTTAAAATTTTTAGTACGTGGACCAAATAAAAAATATTTAAAAAGTTCCTTTTTGATTGGTCATGTAATTCGTACCAATTCCAATATTTACAAAATTCATTTTGCATATCATTTATTAAATCGATGCAACTAATTGCTCAAGAAAAGTCAAGACGTTTGGTCCAATCTGAAAAAAGTTATTTAGGTTTGAAGAGTGTCCAAATACTTTTGTGAGCCACTGTATATACATATCAAAGATTCTAATAAAACTTTAAATGCGAGCACTCTTATTTCTTCTCTGGTAATATTAAACCAGCACACCATGACATGGCACACGACACCAAACCTTTCTTTAAAATAGAAATTAAGATGTTAAATATATATTACATTATATACATATATATAACTTTATACATTATATATATATAACATTTTGGAATATATTACATATTACAAACATACATATTACATTTCGGTACGACTCTATGTACAATACACATTAAGCATAAATATATTTCTGTATAATTGTTATTACAGGTATTGTTATTGTCATCGTTATTTTCTTACACTTCATATTTTCTATGTAATCACGGCTTACGGATTATACCGTCCAAAGTTTCCTTCACTAAACTAAATTCAAACTTGCATGTTTATTTGAATAATCACTACCAACGGTTATTGGTATAGAATATAAATTTAACGATATTAAATAATTCTTTTCTTGCATTGTTTATTATTATTTCTTGGTACATGCGTGGACATGAAAATCTTATACATTAAGTAATCTAATGCGATAAGGAATGATTAGCGTAGAATGATGGAACCGAACCAAAAATAACGTCTATCGAAAAAGTTGAACCCGAAGACAAATAGAATCAAGTCAGTGTGATCGTTGTCAAATTGATCTTGCGAATGGAATATCAGGAATAACTTCGTCTCGCGGTATAATCAATAGAACCTATAATAATCTGCGCACGGTAGAGCTTGGGACAGAGTTTTCAGGCACGGCACTGGTGGCTCCTGGTACCGATAGATTCTCATTCGTCATTTCTAGTTTAAATTTATTTCTAAAAGAATTCGATTAACTTCACTCCTAACTCACTGTAGAGGAATAAATGTGTTGCAATTTTTTTTATCGTGGCTACTTTAATCGATATACAGGGTGAGGCACTTGAAACCGGCCACTCGAATAACTTGGCTACTATTGGTGATAGGAAGAAATGTGTGTGGAAACGTAGTTCTGAATCCAACAGCTTCTTTTCTTTATTAAGTTTAAATAATATTAGAAGCATTCGTTTCCATATGATTTCATGTAAAACGATCCTACGAAAGATTTTGTTTTTATAAACGGACGATTTTGGTTTAATTAACTGCTTGATAAACGCAGTAAAATACTCTGAACCCCAAGTTGCTGAAAGCTTTTTTTTAAACGCTCGCTAAACAGACAAGTGTACTTGGGCGCGGCACTGTAGACACGTTTTTCAACCCCTAAGTATACTTAGCCTTCCCTGCAGAAGGGCTAATAATTCGTAGACTGCGATATCAGTCGCGTAATCGGTAAGCTACAATTAGATGTCGCATCGAATGAATTTTCTACTCCCCCAAAATAAAACGACTAACATTAAAAACAATTATCGATCGTGACTGTAGTAACTGACCGCAGGATGCGAAATCAGGAATGCAAACTTTAGCGTTTCACGTTATCGTTTCAATTAAAACAATTTCTTCTGTTAAGTATTGCAATCGCAACTGTTTTTTTTTTTTTATTAATGTACTTATTAGAACGATCCTAGTTTTCATGACAGATTTTTAGTATAAATAGCACTGAAAGAGGTTTTACACAATGTTGTCGCTAATAAAATTGTGACTCTGTTCCTAAGGGAACTATCACACCCTTCCGACATTCGTTCACGCATAGAGTAGTGTCAATTGGGTATAGTCTCCCTACGTTCATTCCCCTGGGAAGCGTTTATTCCTTTCCACTGTTGTATTAAATTAGTAATTACAGAAACTCACTCATTAATATTGAAACCTGACGTATGCGAATGCAACATTTTTGTTAGACTAAACAAACTATAAATAAAATAAACTTTGTATGAATTACATTAATCAGCTTCAGTTAAAATTTACATAGCAATACTCTTGCGAAAACGTTTTACAACTCCGTTAGGAAGGATTACTTCAACTTTTCCAACTTGCTCGAGAAGATGCTAAATTTCTTTGCACGTTCTTGCGCAGTCTGCGAACAAGCACAAACGTGCACGAAATCGGAACGAACCATTTTGTATACTTCGCTTGACGCACCATAACGACCCATTTCTTTTCATTTTATATTTCACGACTATTGAAATGTTAATTGTGTCATATCCATCGGGCGATCTTCGTTCCAATATTAAATTTTGATCTCGTTTGCCGTTAGTTGGAATTTGATGTGACTTTCGCTGAAACAACCGTTTAGTGCATTTGCAGTTGACTTTTATCGAATCGACGTACAAGTTTTTCCACGATCGATCAACGAGCTGCTCAAAGGTTAACTTTTTTCGGTTGCATCTCGATTGTCGATATCTTCTGTCGTTTAAATTAATTATTCGAACGTTGTTTTTTGCGGATGATTTGATATTCGACGAAATTTAAGAAAGCAATTACCAATCGAGGACTACAGCAAAAATGCTCGGCGACTTTATAACCTGACTAAGCATTTATTCGGGCAAAAAGATAGCACACTTTAAAATTAACGTAATATTTATTTATTTAACATTACAACCAAGGTTTTGTTTTGATACATTCCTGCAAAATACCTCTCTAAACATACACAAATGAAATTGAATTGAATTTCGCCAGTCTATACAATTTTATTAGAAAAAAGGAACTTTTAAGGAAATATGGTGGGACAAAATGATAGCACATTTAACTTAAAATTATGTACAACAATAAATCAACGAATGATATTTAATGCTTAATCTTATGGCTCTTCCTTTACATTTAATAACAGCCATCATTCTCTTTGGCAAAGATTTATAGAGTTTTTAAAATAATTTTTCGCTTTAATTGCTTCCACTCATCTTGAATACATTTTTTCAATTCGGAAATATTTCCAAATTGTCTGCTATTTCTGTATACAGCTCGGGCAAAATTTTCCCAACAATTTTTAATAATGTTAAGGTCGGGTGACCTTGCTAGCCAATCCAAAATGCAAATTTTTTCTCGAGAAAAGTACTCTTTTACTATTTTTGCAGTGTGTACTGCGGCATTATCCTGCTGAAAAGGAAAATTCTCTCCAGCAATTCTGGTGGCGTACGTGTTTATTTGTTCCTTAATGATTTTCAAATACATTTTGCTATTCATTTTTCCTGTTGTAAATTTGATTTCCATTTTACCATACTACCCGATACCGCACCAAATCGTCGCACCACGACCTCCCATTTGCCGATGACTCAAAAACTGTTCCTCTTTTCGCATAAAAATACTAATTCAGACGATCTAAGTTAAACCTTTGCACTCCTAGCAATTTTAATTCCTAACTCGAGACATTTTTCTGTCCTCCAATAATTCCATTGTACGTGGTCGTTTCCTATCGTGCATATCAAATTTGTTACTATTACTGTTACTTTTTAAATACAAACATTGCAATATAAAAATTATTTTTAATAATATTCTGCCAATTTTTAATGTCCCCTCAGAGAAGCCATTGAAGTGATAAGGGTTAAACCTCTTTTCATCTGCTCTTAGTATTGCACATCGTTCTCGGGCATTAGGCTTTTCGGACGTCCAGAACTGTTCTTTTTATCATAGTTTTCCGGAATTTTCAAAAAATTCATTATTACTTTTCCACTTCTATACATAATTTTTGCTATTTCTGTCACCGAATATTGTTCTTCTTCCACTTTTATTATACTGTTAATTTCACAGGCGATCAATCTCTTTCCGCAACCCATTTTTCATAAAAATGATAACAATAGTGAAAGTAGTAAATCAGACCATCAGGTCCATCTAAGTAAAACCTCGTTTCTCATATGAATATTCTCTTCAGCAAAGTGTAATCGATTCATTCTATATTGCACAATTAACCAAGGCTTTTTCTTCAATTTTCTACGTGTTAAGTATTTGCATTTTTGTAAAACACGTCTCACATTCTTCATATCAGTATCTGCACCAACGCTTTGAGCAATTTTCCTTGCAGTCATCTTAGAATTTAATGCTGCTCTTAGTATCGCACATCGTTCTCGGGCATTAGGCTTTTCGGACGTCCAGAACTGTTCTTTTTATCATAATTTTCCGGAATTTTCAAGAAATTCATTATTACTTTTCCACTTCTATTCATAATTTTTGCTATTTCTGTCACCGAATATTGTCCTTCTTTCAATTTTATTCCGCGACCCATTTTTTATATTTCGCCTTTTTTGAACAAATATACAACACGAAATAATATCACGAATTTTATTAACTATGTTCCGAGATTGATGGTCGCAATTCGCGATCTTCGGTGTAACTGGAAAGCGTAAATTTACTACATGCGCTATTATTTTTTCCCGCTTGCAAACAATAGTCTTTACATTTCTTGAGTTACAATTCTGTCGAAGTATATGTTGTACACGATATTTCGGTAAATTGTATACACTGACATGCTCTGAGTTATCGGTGAAAGAAAATATATATCTCAATCAGCTTTTAACACTTTGACTGTCATCTCACCCATGTATGGGTGACAGAGCAATTTGTCCATATTTAAAAATAAATTTGTACATTAATATAGTCGTTGCACTAAATTTAGTTGAAATCTGGAGAATACGAGAAAGTAGAAGGTTAACTATGTGTCGTGCATTTTAAATTTTAAATTGTTGTTTCATCAAATAAATTACTTTGATTTTGTTGAATTTTTGAGGTTGTTGTTCTGGCAGTTAAAGTGTTAATACAAAATTAATGGGAAAATATAAGGTGTGCTATCTCTTTGTCCCGGAGTGCATAACGACAAAACTATCGAGTTGAATCTCAAAAGGCGATGGTGTGTCGCGAATGGTGTAATTTAACTGAAGACAACGAGCGACAAATATTTTACATTGTCGCAGATTCCAACAGATCTCAAAATAAAATATGTGAAAACATAAGGTGGCTGTCTTTTGTCCCGGAGTATATCGCGATAAAAATTCGAAGAAACGACAAACCTGCTGGCATGATTATTCCAGAAGATTAAAGACGAATCAACGTCGCGCGCTTTCAGTGTTAAATGTGTCGAGCCTGTACGCCCACGCGGCAAGGGATAATCGAGTTGCAAGTGGAACGGAGAGGAGAGAAGCCGGCGACGTGCCAAAAACTTGGTCCATGGAGGCGGAGGATACCGAGGATGGTATTCCTGGCTGGCGGAGAGCGACGAGAGTATTGATTAAGGGGGTTTCGTCGGGAGGGATCCTCGCAGTCGCGAGGGGGTTTCCTCTTTGAATGCACGGGGATGAATGGAGGGGGTTGCCAACGGGGGTGTTTCGCGGACGCAGTCGTTCGGGTCTTGCACGCAGGGTGGTGCGTGCGTTGCGCATGCTCGCCTCCTTTCCAGAATTCGCACGCATTCACGTATCTTCGCGTATTTACGGTGCACGATCGCCGGCCGGTCTCCTTGCACGTGGCGTTCTCGAATGGATCCACGGAGAAAAGTAAAGAGAAGCGGGGAACGAACGCTGGCTCCTTGACAGGAAAATCGCAACAAATCGGATCTTCTTACCGGAACACCTTCGAGCTAGCCAGACCCGTCTGCCCATTCCGTTCGTTTGTAACGAGAGACGCTTATCGTTCGCTGCAACGCCGAGTATTATCGACCCTTGTTCGAATTGTCTTCCGAAAAAGAGAACAGCAACTCCGTCGTTTCTCATCTATCGCAAATATCGATTAAGTAATTCTTCTCGCGTCCAACGTCTCGTCCCGTTCGTCTCCAGTCTGTGGACCTCTTAGACGAAGTAACTGATCCTGCTTGGAGGGTGTCCAAAGTTTCAGTGATCAGTCGGAAGGATCGAGTTAGGCTCATTTGAAATCTCTCTTTCGGATGCACCGCGCGCAACGTCTCCTCGATTAGCAAGACTTGCCAGTGACAGCAGAGCATGGTAATCAGGCACCGGGGAGGATCGAGAAAGTAATACATAGACTTTTCGACGAGAAGACCAGTGTTTCGGTGGTTGAATCAATGTTTCCTTGAATTCGTCTCGCCTCCAAGCCATCGTACTCGTTTAATCGAGTATCCAATTAACGGATCCGGACACACGGGTCTCGTAGTTTCGTATCCCCGAGGATCATCTTGCTTAAGACATAATCGGAACTGGGCCAAGGTAATTGCTCAGACTTTCGGGATGATCGATCTTCCACGGTTACACCGTTTCCTTGATTCTCGTCTTGATTCGTTCCACTTTGTGGGATTTCAAAACTTCTAATCTCCATTAACGGCAGCTAAATCATAATCGTACATGAAATTAAACGAACGGACCGTTCAACTTTCGGAGACGTCGATCTTCGACGATCAACGCAGCCGGAAACTGTAACTCTGACTTCGGACGGCCCGAACGATTGCGGCCGTTTCGCAGCGTCGAATTTCTATATGTAAAAGGTGTTTGCGGTTATCAGGGGAGAAAAAAAAACTTGCGTCCGTTTCGCGAACAGGGTTCCCTGCACACGCAGGGGACACGCAACAGCAAACGGCTCGTGGAACAGCGCAGCGGGGCGCGCTCGTCCGTCTTGACAACACCTCCTTGTCGCTCTCCTTTTTTCCGGTATCCTGCGGTCTCTCTCTCTCGCTCTCTCTCTCTCTTCGGCAGAGTTCTCTCCCACCCTCTCTTCTTCCTCTCGGGCACCGGCAACAGAGGGAACCGGCACCGGCACCGGCACCGGCACCGAAGGGCTGCAGTTGCGATCGGATGATCGACGAGTGCGCGTCTATTTGCGCGCGTCGCTCGGCATGTACAGTGTCGTCTCGTGTTCGTTGTTCTCGTTCTTGTTCGCGTAACGCGTGAGTCGAAACCGAGTCGTCGTTGCTGTGATTCGCAGAGGGACCGGAAACCAGAGATGTTGACGACCGATCGTCAGGTAAGCCGGAAATCTGTATTCCGTCGCGGACATTGAGGTAGACGTTGATGCGTGCCGAGATGCGGCGTCGGTTTACGAACCGTCTCGACGGCGAGACGCAAAGGGGTGCAGATCGGAGAAGGTTAATACCGTTATTGCTTGTTATCGGCTGCGCCCTTTATACGATAGTTCCTTGGCTCTGCCGACTCATCGTCAAAAGTCAATGCTCTATGGACGATACTGTCGGAGCAGTTGCTGCGCGAGATAGATACGGACGCCAGTCTTGGGTTTTTGAGATTCGGGAATGACACCTCGCCGATTCTGGAGCGATATCGATTAATCAGTTTTTCGAAAAGCGTGGCGGGGTACTTGTGAAGTTAAACGGTGAAATCGTTGGAGACGGGGACGGTTGTTGGGCTGGTTTCGTCTCGGACGATGCGGGCACATGTTGTCTTGGATTTTTAAGTTTAGAGGCCGATGAAGTAGCGACGAAGCACCAAGTAAATTGCACATTTATGAGTTTTTGGAGAAGCATTGGAGAATATCGGTGAGATTATTTATAGGGGGGAGTTAATGGAGCGGTTGCGTCTGAGATAAGGACGCGAGTAGCCTCAGGTCCTTGAGATACGGAGAACGACAGACCACGAATTCTGGAGCAATATCGATTTTGCGTTAGTCTAACCGGGGTGTAGAACGGTACTCGTGGAATCAAACCGTGAGGTTATTGTCTGCTCTGGCTTCCCTTCAAATCACGCATAAATCTTTCGCCTTTTACTAAACATTTCCGTCGAGGTAAAAACAGTTGACGAGTTCAATTTGTGAGGATAGCCGTTGAAGTAGTTACCGATCAAACTAGATAGCTGAAAGTTGTCGCAGATTTTTAATGTCAAGATGATGATACTTCGCGTATCACGAAGTAATTTACGAATTTCCCATAAATGCTAGTTTCAAGCAGGCGTAAAAGGATACCGATAAAATCATTGTTCGGTAAGAGGGTCGTCGAGAGTAGCGTTGTCTATGATAAAAATGCGGCCAGTCATAGGGAATTATATACAATAGGGGATGGATTTTTGAAGTGTCGAAGAAGCGAGGAATATTATCGGTGAAATGATTGTTTATAGAGAAGACTTTTTGGAGTAAATTCGTTCGAAGGAAAGATGCAAATTTCAATAGTGTAAGATTTATGGGAGAATTTGTTCCTTGCAACGTTTACCGTAGATCTTGTCGTAACCGGTTAAGAATCTTGCAGATTATCAATGAAACGTGTCAGGCAGCGTATAAACGTGTATCGGTTCCGCTTGCTGAAAAGCTTTTTAGAGTGATCCGTTATCGTTTGATCAGATTCTGAGATGTATCGAGTTCACGGTGCATCGGTGAGACGCAGCGACTCGAAGGAAGGAACCACGAGGTTCTCTTCGACTCAATCGATATCTACGTCTGAGTCGTCAGTAATTAATCGACGAGTGCTACGATAATTGCCGGTACTTGACAATGCGAAAGAGGCAACGATAAGTAACAGCCACCCCGTCGACGATCGCCCTTCGTTTGTGTCGTAAAATGTATAGCGTAAATTGAACACGATTGCAATAAATTAACAGCGCTGCTTGTCGATGGAAAATGGGATGCAACGAGTGCACGGTTCGCGTTAACGACAAAATTATCCGGCAGCTTGTTTATAATTTATTACCGAAATCGTCGAACTGTGTTCAGGCAGATTTATCGAATAATTTTCAATAACGATAATCCCGCGACTTCAATAATCGTAAAACAGAGGATAAATTTTACTTGTTTTTATTTTACGTTCAGGTTCTATAAGTTTTTAAGCGTCGAGATACGATTGTAAGCAGGCAGTGATTCGGGAAATTGTAAAAGTGTTTACGTTTACGTGGAAACACGATCTCTTGGCAGTGGTGTCGTGCGTGAGCAGAAACTACTGTCCCCGCGTCATCCATTATTGGAGCCTCTCTTAGTTTATTAACACTCATTGTTGGCCAGTGTTTACTTCTTCGATAGGGGAATACTCATTGATTGGTACAGTTTGTCGCCGCATCGGCACTCGCCGCCGTGCTTCTCGATAAGCTACAGTTTCAAAATGCACGAGGTTTAAGCGCAGTTGACATCGTAAACGAGGGTCTAACGAAAATCTAAAAACGTATTTAGCGCGGACTGTGGATCTTCGTGCAAGATAAAAATGTTGAAAATATATTACAAGAATCGGAAATTACATAAAAATATATTTCTCCCGTTAGCGATCGTAATAAATTGAGGGAAACTAAATGACATTCGCAAAAACATTACATGTTATCACTGTTTAGTATTTTATCCAATCATCTTTATTACGGAACGTATCAAATTCTCAGTGTACGAACAGCAATTTTTGTTTTTCTAGAAATTTATCATTATGCTCTGTCGAGGATACAGTTCGTTTGCGTAGTTTCAAGCTGCGTGCACTCCGAAGCAACATCGAGCAACATTTCGTCGTCTCGCGTTGTCCTTGTTCTTTCTCTCGGATGAACGAAGAAGAAGGCTGCAAAATGTGACAAAAAGTTGATCTACCTCGCTCAAGCGCGGGCGTAACTTTAGATTTTCTAGTACAGACGTTTCTATTTTCTCATGCGCTCGTTAAAACGCCGCGTTAAACGCTTCAGATGTTGCAGAAAGTTAATACGAATTTATTCCACGTTTTCGCATTGGCAGAATGGTTTCGCGGACGAGAAAAATGCTTTCTCGTTGGAAAATAATGATCGCGAAACACGAGACCGGGTGGGGTGAGGATGTGAAACAAATTCGTAGCGCACATGTCGAGACGATTTTTCAATTTAACCGCGAAGTTCGAGACGGTGCTCATCGTTGAATTGGCACGATCGTGTTTCTTTTCGGCCACGACCTCGAAGGAGACGCGATACGAGCAGTTTTACCGGGGCGAGTCTGGTTTAAATGACGTTTGTTGGTGTGCGCGGTGCGGACATAAAGTCGTTAAAGAATTTCTAAGGCGTCGGACAACGGCCTGCCGGACCACGGAGCCTCGGTACGTGTATAAGCGAACATATATTGTATATCTGCTTCGTTGCTCGGTATATGTACATGTAACAAGCACACGAATCTTCGCCATCTTCTGTAATTGAGGTTGCCTTTAATACGGTCGACGTGCAATTCTTGTCGCTGATAAATTACTGGGACAAATGTTTGACGAGAGCAGTCTTCCACGAAAATTAAATTCTAGATTACATAGATCCGCGCTGAAATCGTGCGAACCTGACTTATCGACCTGGTTCTTCTGGTTTTTAACCTTAGAAATGATATTTTCGACATTCGGTGTTTGCTAGTGTTCAAGTTACGGGGCACTGAAAGCGAAACCGGTTTGCGTTACCTTGTAAAATGATAAGATTACATCTATCCAGATTTTGTACATCTCTTTTTAGCATGGCATCTGCTCTTTATTCATCCCCAGTTGAAAATATCATTGGAATTTCATGATTTATAAAACAATACGTCTTATAAGTTGAGAAATACTTGTGACTCGATAGTTTGGCTTAATCGTTAATAATTTGCGTTTCCGTTCTCTGGTATCCAAGTGGCGTTCGTAATGCTCACAGACTATCAACAGCTTCTTTTTCATTTGATATATCGGTGATATTAATTTCTCAAAGGTTATATCAAATCGTAAGTTCAAATTAAAAAGAGATCTCGTTTGCCAACAGCTCGAGGAAAGAAAGCGATTTATATTTTATCTCGATACGACGTTTGATTACAATTTGGTTACACTACGTGTAGGGTTAGGATTTCACAACACAGATGATTTATGGTAATTATTTTTTATTATCGTAACACGGCGTCCCGGAATTATGTTATGCGCATTCGTGTTCCCGGCGAATGAACATTTTGAAACAGTTCTGGGAACAATGTAATTGCTCGATCGCAGGCTTCGGTTAATCGATTGCTTAAGCTATTCTCTTGAATCACAACAATCATTCCGTCGATTAATGTTGAAAGCTCGCGTATGGTGGATAAGCGGATAATACTTTTAATTAGTCTGTTCGATGTTTTCTATAAGTATATAAATCTGCGTGTACCGTTAAATAAAATTCAACAGAATGCGCGCCGTAGTAGCTTAACTCTTGGTACTCGATTAGCGCCGCTAAAAATTACCATACCATTATTCAAACAACTTTTACATCATTAGGTTTGCAGTTGAGGAATCGATAAAAATTGTAATGTTCTAAGTACGAGTAGTGACAATTAATTTGATACGTACGAAAGGAAATAAACAATATACAAAATGAAGCTGTTATAGGTAAAAATATTTTTTCGATTTTTTAATGGAATTGCTTCGAGTGCAACTGGTTAACTATGTTTTACTTTGTTTTAAGAACGTGCACTTGGCTGTTTGATAATTATTCTCGACTTAGCATGATTTTTGTGCTTCCGTCACATTACACCGCGCACACTCTCTTAAATTCTATTTAACGGTAAATATAACTTTTTCGTCGACACATAGTAACGAATTCGAATAACAAATTAACACTTCGAATAAATGCGCAAAAATTCAGAGACGGTATAGAGATTTGGGAATAAATTAACAGAATTATATCGCACGCACGAGTGCGTATTTTCTTGAGACGAAAGAGAGAATAGTTAACAGCTTAAATCCCTGTATCGAGCAGCAGCAGAAGCTGTCGTCGAAAAGCCTTTTCCCAGAGTTAAAGCGCGGCCGTGCCACGGTTGAACTTTTAACATGAGAACGCAGATTCACAATAAAAATGTCGTCGGCCACGATTGACGGAGTCACGACTTTGTACGAACTTGTTCCCGGAATGCCTGCTGCATGCAAATGCAACAAAACGAGCTCACGACGCTAGTCGATAAAACGCTCAACCGATGGAAATTCTCTTAATGGCTGTTTGACGGACCGCGAGGATACTAAACGACAACCCGGTTGCAGGCTTATCTTTAGTGTTTCGTCGTTTCCTTAATGTTCCAGCCACGGTAATTAGGAGATCGCTTATTCGGACGACTCAATCAACCTGGGAGTGTCCCGACATACACAGCCTAGCTATGGTATGAAAATCAGCGGCACAATTCCTGTTGATAACAATTTTTGAGATTCTTCAGTTTTCTGACGTGATATTGCCGCTAACGTAGGAATACATTGTCATAACGTGCAAAAAGATGTTCTTTACGTTCTTCCGTATTGCTCAAACAATTTTCGAAAGATGTACGATTTTAACGAATTTATCCGAGGAAAACTTAAAGAATCTTCCTGAAATTACAGCCAGGATTGTATTCGTTTCGGAAAACGTAAAAACGTCTTTTTAAGAGAAATAATTAGAAAAAAAAGTTAGATGAATTGAAAATAATATAATGTAAGAAGTAACGTAAGAATTTTATAATACAATGTCCGGAGAATGCAGAGGGTTCAGCGAAATTTATTCGAGATTGATTAGTCGTAGATTTTTCGAGTTAGTTATAATTAACGGTATCAATTAGCCGGGAAGATACGCTCGCTATACATATAATGCTCGTATTTATTCTCCTGTTCGTTTTCTACACTTAGAGCGCATGGAAATAAGGAGGTCATTCATCGTGCAAAGTAAGTCCGCTAAAAGGCTCAGGTTTCTGAAAAATTCCGCATGAAAATCAATTGAGGAAACCGATAACGAAGAAGGCCGCGCAGATAGTATACCAGCTATCGCTTCGTTACGATATCCTGCAGTCGTGTAATTTCTGTCGGAAGTTTTTTACGAAAATTATATTCTATTTCCTGCAAGCGTACACCCTCTTGCGCAACCGCGCGGACATTCTCAAAGTAATTCTCTTAAAATTCGCTAAACTCGCGGATACTTTAGACTCTAGGAAACTCTATACTAATCCTGTTTCTTTGGGACGATACGCATCAATACCTTCCTCCCCTTTTCTGTACCGTAGACCACACAACAAGAGATTTCACTGTGCGATGTCCCTGCAGGATAATGTTCGAAAGGAAACGCGCGCGTTTTATCGAATACTAAAACCGAGGCGCTAATTTCGCGTCCGACTGCCGTGCGTTGGTCGTACAATAGCAAACAAGTATTTGATCGCACTTATAAAATGAGAAAAACTGCAGTCGAGAAAATAACAACTTTAAATAAAGAAACCGAACCGAAAATTTGAAAATATTGCTATCGATCGGAATTGCAAAGAATAATATAGTAGAAGCGCGATTTTTCAACTTTTTCTTTTTTCATCAGAGCTTGTAATGAAACCAATCGATGCTTTCTTTAGATCTAACTACGTCAGCGCTATACAAGTCGAAAATTTTATTTATGATTTGCGAGCATTTAAAATTTAAAAAGTGATTACACTTATTTGCTTTGTATCAAAATTATGCGTTGCGCTGAACCATTCGGTGACCGTAGCAACGTTTTTTTTACATTTATAAAATCGCGTCGGTGTTCCGAACGTTCTGCGAATACTTTAACGAGCATCGACGAATGTTCGTTTGAATTTTAATTTTGTCGAAGTAGAGGCCAAACGAGCGTTCATTCGGTCAGTCGTCTTAACGCGCTATAAATGTTGAAAAATCATTCATTATTTTCCATTGAAAAATCTGTCGGGTCCTCAACAGGAGTGTCCCGAACGATATCGTTCAAATTGAAACGCGCGCAAACGTTTTGCGAAATTTTGCTGAGACACTAATCTCGTGTCATTGGATTTCGGTTCGGGCAAGACGAGCCGCAGCAGGTAGCGTCTCCTTTCACCGGAAACGCCGATAGCGACGGTTCCTATTTTTACAGAATCGAGAAGAAAAAGAAGAAAAAGACGGAAAAGAAGGAAAAGAGGGATACGAGAGAAGAGTTATCGATTCACGAACTTTCGCGGTGTTGCTCTTTCGTTGCTGGTTGGTTCGCGAACAGCTTGGCTCGCGGCGCAAGGAATTCCTCGTGCGATTAGTGGAACGCTGTGGACTGTAGAGCAACAAACCCGTACATACCCACACGCGCTCGCGATGGTCACGCTCCAAAACTGTTACTTATTACTTCAATCTTATTACCGCTAACGGAGCATTACCGCGTTTTAGAGCCATTTCTCGGCGGGACCGCACGCGCAAACCCTTAGGCACCACGAGCAAGCCCGACGAAAATTACACAAGCACGATTTTGACTTTCTACTCGCGAGCCATGCGAACCAACCCGACGGCAATCTATCGTTTTCCATTTCCCTGGCGTTCTTTGCTTCCGTGTTTACGACGGTAATGGGATTAATCGTAACCGACCGGACTCGTTCCACCGATATTTGTTTGCCGAGTGATTCGTCCGCGATGCGGGTTCGTTCAATTTATGTATTTATCAAATAGGATATTCAAGTATCTAGAAGATAGAGTCGGTGCTTGTTCAAGCAGTTTTATGTGAAATATTTGAAATTTATTTTTCATCGTTTAGAGCACGAGAAATTAATTTTATAGACAATAGACTGTTTGCAAATTATAAGAATCACTAGAATATCGTTGGTATGAACCATTTCTGTCGATCTTTTATTAGGTTGTTCGGAAAGTAATTTCATTTTTTCCCAACAGAGGATTTAATTGTATTTTTCTACAGTCAACTTCATACTTAAGCCACATAATCATTTATATATTTTGACAGTTGATATATCAAGATTTGCTTGCGATGATAGAGTCTCACGGAAGTATTTGGACACGTTTTTTAAATAACTTTTTAAAAATCGAACCATACGACTTGACTTTTCTGGAGCAATTAGAAGCATCGATTTACTAAATGATATGCAAAAGTAATTTCGGAGTTATCGTAATTGATAGAAATTACATGAAAGAAAAAATAATAAAGACATGTTTTAAAACATTTTTATTTCAACTCGTAATGAAAATTTAAAATACGCGTTTTGTGGACTCGTGTTAGTTATTTGTATGCTGAAATTTTCAGCGAAATCGATCGACGTTGAGAAAAGACGGCACGCGTGAAAAGATTTAAGGATTTGTGAAGTTTAACGCGTTGAATACCAAGCAGATATTGTGTGCTTCGTACAAGTTGCATTTGTTCCATTCGTAGAATAGATAATCAACCTTATTAAAGACCATTGTTAGTTACTGGATATTGAAGTTTTCACCCCGTCATATAATCTGGTTTATTTCCGTTGTAATAAATTGACGTTCAATGATATTAATTTTATGATAATCATTCTTAAACAACGCAACGATGCCGATCACCGGCGACCATCGTAGCGTTCAACGTGTTAAGCAGAAACTGATCAAGAATCGTGAAAAATTGCGATCATCAACATTTTCTGTGGCACGTATAGCTCGTGTGTAAGTCGATCGATTTCAATTACTTTTTCTGCATGCGTATAACTATCGTAGATCTACAAAATACGTCAAACAAAATATTTAGTACGTGGCTGAAATAAAAAATATTTTAAAAATTCCTTTTTCATTTGTCATGTAATTCATATCAATTGCAACTTTTTCAAAATCCTTTTGGCACATCGTTTAGTAAATCTAATGCATGTATTGTAATTGCTTAAGTAAGCTCAAGATGTTTGGTCCAACCTTAAAAAAAGTTATTTAGTTTTAGAAATTGTCCGAATACTTTCGTTTGCATCTGTAAATTCTGAGCAAAATGACACAGATAATATTTACTTTTTAACATTTGTATAGTTGTTTTCGATTTAATCAACGGTGTAAGAACGGTCGAAAACATCTTCGCCAACGACATATTGGACCGTTTATTTTGAAAGTGGTGCAAGTCCATTTTCTTCTGTTTCGAGAAAATTAAATGTTAGCAGATCTGACAATTAAAAAATATAGGTTAATTATGTGAAGTCTGGGAATGTTTGTACTAATTTATCAATATGTAATTTGATTATATAAATTTCTTTTAGGCGATTTTAACTAAAATAATATATATTTTCAGGCTGCAAATGGACTTACACCACTTTCATAATTAGTCAATTGTAAATATCATTTAATTTAAATTTTGAAATTATAAATATCACTTAAAATATATTTCATATTAATCCAATTTTATTTATGAATAATAACAAGAAATAAAATAGAATTAGTATCTTTTATTTTGAACGTTAATTATATTTATATACTGTTAAACTTAACACAAGATATTGGTATTATTAATTATTTATGCTCTTCATGTGGCAGTGTTTTGAAATATTCACGATGCACAGGAGGTATATAAGGTAATAGCTGCTGCATATCCTTATATTTTTCGTATGTAATAGGCCTGGCATCGTGATACAAAGGCATCAGGGCGATTTTTTCAAATTTTGGCGGTCTTCCCCGACATGTAGGTGATTTTAGAGTGTTAAATTCTGTGTCCTCCATTGATGTTTTATATAAAATAGTATACGGTGCACTTTTGCAAAATCTCATCCAACATATTTGCAACCAATTTACTTTTTCTCCATTAGTGTTTCTTCTTATCTGTTTTTTAATTGCATTTTGTAGATTTTTTGTTGAAACGAAATTCTCTCGTTTCATTTCGTGTAAAATAAATTTATTATGTTGTCTACATTGGTTTATAACGTCATAATAATCCTATGGTGTGTACAGGAAATTCTTTTTTCGTAATGCCATTTTTTCTGTCTATGGAAATTGGACTTACATCACTTTCATAATCAATGGTTACGCAATTTCTTTTACTGGCCAATTTTAAATTGAACAAAGCATAGGTATTTTTTAAAATATTAAATACTAACTAGTTATAAACAAAAAGTTTACACTAAATTAAGCATAAATTACGTTATATCTCTTTTTTTTTAAAAAGGACTTACACCACTTTCAAAATAAACGGTCCATATCTTAATACTTCGTAGTTGCTGAACCGAGGTAGAGTATCGTAGAATCTTTTCAGAGTTAACTGACCCTTTTACAATTTATCTCAACGGTTTCGCAAACCTTTTACCGTCACGGTGTATTCAGCTTCCACGGAACGCCCCATAGAGATTGATAGAAGCAATTACCAAAAGGTTTAATCTAGAGAATGGCGACTGGTTGTTATGAACAGTAATTTTCTCCCTCGTGGGTTCTTCGGACTGTTCCCCGGGGGTCATTAGGAAGCAGCTTCAAAGGGTGACAGGGTTGACTGGTTTTATTTACGTTCGCGGTGGCTTCGCGTCAGAAAGGAAACATTTTTCTTTCTCTTTTCGTTTTGTTAGTCCCCCTATGTCCCGTTCGTCTGGCGTGTGCAAGCCGATTCTAATAACTTGTGTACCTGTATCTAGCATCGTTAGCCGGGACGAGGGAGCCCCGATGCAACCTGGTTGCCATTCCACGCCGCCATTCGCGATGGCCGGTCAAACCACGCAGAAACGTATAGTCTCTGTGGAACGGTAATTGGTCAGGCACGCTCTGTTTATGCGATTTAATTAGCCGGGTGATACCGCGTCATTTGTACCACTACAGAATTCCTTCGATCTTATTCCTCACTGACTGGCATAGAAATAAAAAGTGCGTGCGTACCATATGTGTGTTGAATCCAACGAAAGATTTCTGCACCCTCGGCTACGCGACGCTTTCTACGCTCCTGAAATACAAACTGAATTATGCTGTTTGACGAATGAAAATATAAAACAGAAACAGTCGCGATCGATCCAACGATGAGGCCGAAATGTCGCTTACAACGATGATCTGTTCGACTCGAGCTGTTCAAGTATACCCTATGAAAACTTCGAATAACTGTTATGAAATTTCTCCAAATGACTTGAGTTTTTTAGATGCTTGGGTCAGTTCGCTAGATAATCTGTAAACGAAACTGTTTTAAAATTGCTGTTGATCGGAGTTGTCGAAAGGAAAAGCGAAGATCATCGTTCTGATCTTTTCATTTTTGCCCATAATCCTAACATAAATCTAAGTAAGTTGTCGAGTCAATTCGACCGATTTTAACCCTTTTAGTGCCGGAGGCCGATATATCGGCCCTTGCTGCACTGGCGAAAAGTGCCAGAGCCGATATATCGGCCCGCACCTTGTAGCGCTTTACTATTCGCATTGCGAGAGAAGTCTATCTCAAAATAAATTTAGGATACGTTATAAATGGTCTACTTTCATTACGAGAGAATTAAAATAAATAGTTTTTCGGTTTAACTTTCCCTTATATTCTACGCCAGTTGATGCTGAGACTGCTTATTTATACGCGAGAGCGATACGGTAGAAATTCAACACGGGTGTCGTCGTTGGACCCTTATCGGAACATGTCGACAGCTCATTGAATTCTTATTTATAAACAACTCTTTGAGAGCTGTAACGAAATAAGATCGCATTAAGGCAGCAAGACGTAGGACCAGTTAGTTTTTCCTTGATCGTTGTCGTGAGCAGTACATTTCGTCGCAATAATAGTTCGAAAAGCGTCAAGTTTGTTATTGTCGTTGTTTTCCACTTTTGTGAAACATTTTTATTTTTGACAAACCTATAATTAGCAACACATGATTTATAAAATTTTGCCACCGACATTTTATAAAAAATACACCGTCATGGATGAAGCTGAATTAATCCGAATACTTGACCAGGTGGATGTAGCACATAGTGACGATGATGAAATTGTGGCACCAAGTAGTATATTGTATATAGTATATTGGAAATGCAAAGTATATACTTTGTAATAAACAGTCTATATAAAATTATGATAAAAAGATGACTTTTCGTATGTGCAATTACATTTTGATACAGAGAATTCAATTTTTCTTTTCTTTATGAGCACTTATACCTGTGTTATTTATGTAACTTTCAATGAATATAGAAAAATTAGCCTCACTGTTTTATTCTCTATTTCGTCCTTAATACACTGCTTTTTGAATTATGTAAATATTGCTTTTCGTTTGATTTTTATGAGCCTTGTACCAAACCCTAGTAAAATCGTGAAATTCGGACGGTTATCTTCGCATAGGCACCTCTTTTTCGCCCAGCACTAAAAGGGTTAACGAACGTTATTTGTATGTAACGCTAAGTTTACCGAGAATTAAAATTTATTAGTGTACATTGGCTTGTAAAATTGGCAAGACAGAATTTATTTAGAATCCTGCCATTTTTATTATGACATTCTATACGATTGAATGAAGGAATCTATCGAATCGATTCCTATGAAGGCAATTTTATAACTTCGATAATAGTAAAGTAGAAAATCTAAAAAGGATCGCTTTGACCCATTGTGGTAGGTTTAGCGTTAAAGGGTGTACCACTTAAATAACTACTCGTCACTGCATATCGTGTACCTACAGACACTGTTCCTTGATCTCTCAGCGCCAGTGTCGCCGGATCAAGACTTTTCTCCCACTCTACCTTACCCCTTCTACGAAGCCTTCTACCTTCTACCTTCTACCCTATTCCCCAGCTGCGAGCATCCCCACGCTTATGCCACGGTTCGGTCATGTGACGCGTTTCATCTCTGTCGTGCACGTGTCACAATGACACACGACTAATCCGGTAATGGCAGAGAAAGGGTAACTGTATTCCTTACAATTTCCCCGTGTCTGGCGACACTGCATAAGGTAGGCGAAGGGCAATAAAGATGTTCCACAAGGATCTAGCCTCTAAATGGGGAATGCGAGGATGCCTTCTGATAAAAAACTGCCATTGATCGGCCATCGTTTGCCTCAACACCGTTGAAATTCGAACACAATTTTAGTAGGTCTGAATCGCACTTTTATCGAATATACAGGGTGATCCACGCAATTGTTTTAAGTCATAACTCCGTTATTATTGCATTTACGAAAAAATGCCAAAAGAGAAAGATAAATGGATCGAAGAGCACTACATCTGTAGGCCTTTACATTTTTTTTTAGATGCAGCAGTGCATGTGCAATTAACAATTGCATCATTTCTTTAAATAGAAATGCATATTTTTTTTACACAAATCGATTCTTCTTTTCATTCTACGTAAAAAATGATTAGGGTACCATGGCAAAAAAATTATTAAATCTCGAGATATTTAAAAAAAATGTCTTTATTGAAGAAGATGCTTAAACGCTTCTCTATTGCATTCTAAACATTTCTGATAACGTTTTTTTATTGTTTGCATAACTGTGTTTAAATTATCTGCAGTTATTGCTGCACATTCCAGTATGATTCTTTCTCTCAGATTCTCTACAGAATCTATGGGATTTGAATAAATTCTATCTTTCAAATAACCCCACAGAAAAAAGTCAAGGGGACTTA